>JACEFZ010009301.1:0-92500 GCA_014155875.1 Cepaea nemoralis | reverse complement strand
CACACACACACACACACACACACACACACACACACACACACACACACACACACACACACACACACACACACACACATACACACACACACACATTATGTCGACTAGTGAAGTGAATAATCACACTTGATTCGCTTGTGTCTGAGTGTGTCATCTGCTAATTACTATTTGAAAAAAGCCTTTTCAAAAAGGCATATCCCTTAACGCGGGTCTCCGTGGCTTAAAGGCTTGCGAACGCGATTCGTGAGCCTCTTACCACGGGTTCGAAACGCGGCGGCGACCGATTTGGCAGCAGACCGTGTCGCGCTAGGGTTTTAACGTGTTGGTATGGGAGCCGGTCGTTCAAAAAGCAATGGCAAACTACTGAACGCAAAACTTGGCAAGACATCAACAGCAGCAGTAAAATGCTGGTATTGACAGCGATGTCCTGTAAATATGATATGCCACACACACACACACACACACACACACACACACACACACACACACACACACACACACACGCACGCACGCACGCACACACACACACACACACACTTAACGGGGACATTGGCTACGTCGAGTGTTAAGATGACCACCATTTGTAAGCCTGAATGCACAGACGAATAGATGACCAGTCTTTCCCTCCCGTAGCCAACGGCGACAGAAGTATCAACCCTTAAGCTCTTGCCATTGTCAGCGACAAGTGTACAGAAATTATGACGTCAGATGAATTTAAACTTCTGAATACGATAGGCGGCCGGAAACTGTCAGCTGCACAATGTTGTTAGGTTGCTAGAATCAACAATGGCCAAGGATACTCAGACTTGACCAGTGTGCACACAAGCTTACTGAGTTCTTGGCGGTGTTTCCTGTTACAGAGCTTTTGTGTGAACCAGGTATAAGAATGAAACAAAACCTGGATGCCAATCCCATCAGGACCGGAGGATAGCTCTGGAAAACATATTAAAGTGTATTTTCATCAACCACAGTGATGAAAATGGCACAATAAACATTGCTGAACATTGTAATCGCAAACAGTAGGCCGTAAAGACGTCATCAGTGACAACATGGATAGAATTAGTTAACGTGGTTGGAATTCTAGAACTGCCATTACATTTTAGTCTTTAGACTGCATTTCCTCGCACAAGGATAAGGCTTATTATAACCCCCCCCCCCCTTCTCCCGAAAAAAAATAAAAATAAAATAGGGCGTCTCCACCCGAAGCCGTTGGCACATTGTAGGGTGTTGGGTTTGGTGAGCGCTGCTCAACATTCGGCGCCTACAGAAAGCAGGTATTACATTACCGTCTACTGTCATAGGCTTCTCAGTCGTGTATGACTAAGTAATACGGTTATAATTAGGACTTATATAGTATTCAGTATATATTGTTCATTCAGATAATCAATTTTCTCCCGATGGTGTTTCCACCTTGTCGTGGTGGGGGAGCTTGAGTTTCTCAATGACCCTGAGAGCTATGCCGGCGGTAGCGTACCAGCAGGGCCTCCCAGGCCAGACAGGTCAAAGGGTAGAGAACAGACAAAGAGAAACACCCTGGTCCTCCAGGTTGGGGGTTGAAGCGTGGGGTTAACATCCCCACCTTTGTAAAAACTATTTTGTTACGAAACAGATAAATAAGCTTCGAATTACTTACAGACCTACAAGCACTTGGAATCAGCGACTGGCAAGAGAAGGCCAACCAGAGAGACGACTTTCTGAGCGACCGGCCCCATACTCTCATAAGACACTGGCGCGACTGGAACCACTTCTAATTCTCGTGCGCTCACGTCAAGCACAAGAGTATTAGGGGTTAACGGAGAAAGCTGCTAACTCCTCGGCCAGGGAGCGGGCTGAGATTTATGTTCTTGTTATTAATATTGTTTGCTGATAATTTCTTGTCACCGCTTGTTGTCCTCTGAATTTTATGATTGTGGTATTTTGTTGTAAAGTTAACATTTTACATTTGCTGTATTTCAAATCATGTCTTGCATTCTCACAGATGTAAATCATTTATTGTAGTTAACCATCCCGAGGAGACAAAGAAGACGGCGGAGAGATAATACATATACAGACCTACAAGCGCTCGGAATCAACGACTGGCAAGAGAAGGTCAACCAGAGAGACGAATGGAGACGGATTGTATCTGCAGCAAAGAACCCCAATGGCTCGGAACGCTAAAGAAGAAGAGGGAGATTGTAGTTAACCCCATGTCACCTGTGTGTGCAATACTTTAGTACGTTCTTCTGCTATATTTGAAAGCTTGTTCACAGGTGAGGTGCCAGTTAAATATTTATATTAAATAAACTATATATGAGCAAAGAACCTCAATGGCTCGGAATGCTGAAGAAGAAGAGAAGAAGATGAGGCTATAGATTAAGTAAACAACCTATTGCATATTTACAGAACATGTTAATATTTGTGTAAAAATATAATTTATAAACAAAGTATACAAGTATACGATAAGAAGCTAAACAAAATTAAAAAAGAACAAGAATTTTAAAACATTTAAAATCTATTTGGCACACTTTAAAACATGTGAGCTGGCACGGCCGGTCAGGGACAGGGCTTGAAAACGAAACTTGATTGACTGAGCTGAACTCAACACTGAACCCACACTTTTACAGAACTTCCAGCGCAGCTTTTATGTTTTAAATAAAACTATTCTAGACTAGCATAGCGGTTGATTAGGGCTTACAATATCACAAGCTGTTGATTGAAAGCGTCCTGTTTTACGTCCTAGTGGATTTTACATTTAAAGAAAAATACATTTGAATTTTTTATTTTACTTTTTAGTTTTTACTTTACAAAGTTTCAGTTCACTAACTTAAACTACTAACTTAACTACTACACTAGGTTTTAATTATATTATCCATCTTGTTTGGCTGATTGGTTTTCGTGGAAAAGATTGCTTCTGCAAACGAAACAGTGCCACCAATCATCAGAGGAAAAAAAAAGTCAGTATATTAAAGAGAATAACTACGTTTCTTTCAGTATCACTCAGATCACTAAATAATTATAATTTAATTAGTAATTAAATTAACTGGTACTGGTAAATCATCATCATTAATACAAGTGCCCTGCCAGCTGGCGTAGGTGTTCATGGCTCGCCACAGGTTTCGGTCTTTAGTGTTCTGATCAACTCTGCTGCTGATATTCCCCCATGCCATTGTCTCAATCCATCCAGCATTTCTCTTGGTCTGCCTCTCTTCTCCTCGATCTTTCCAGTTGTCACGGTGTTCTTTAATGCCCCTCTTCTCATCATAAGATGAATCGGTAATAATACTAACTTAATTTAGTAACTAATTAATAATACTACAGTGTTTCTCACAAAATTAATTATTTTAGCTGAGGAAATGCACTAGGGCTTATTTTCAGGGGTGAGGATGGTTGGGATCTCTCTCTCTCTCTCTCTCTCTCTCCTCTCTCTCTCCTCTCTCTCTCTCTCTCTCTCTCTCTCTCTCTCTCTCTCTCTCTCTCTCCCTCTCTCACTCTCTCTCTCTCTCTCTCTCTCTCTCTCTCTCTATATATATATATATATATATATATATATATATATATATATATATATATATATATATATATATCCCCCCCCCCCCCCCCCCCCCCCCCCCCCCCCCCCCAGATAAAAACATCTACATTTATTCATGTACAAAATATTACATTTATTCAAATGGTCATGTCATCTTCTGAAACATCGTCATAACTCTCCAAATCCTTAATTCCGGCCTGAATTTCTTGCAGTTCCATTTCCTCTAGAACCATTGGCCACAAGTCTCATGTCCAGCAAAAAAGCTTTCCTTAAATGAGCATTTCTTGTCCACATAGCCTGCTCGTAGTGCATTGGTAACTTTATTTCACATGAGTAAGTGAGAGCTATGAACCACATCCATCCATTATCAAGTGCAAACCAATGGCGTCTGTTCTCCAACTGGCCATTCGGCAACAAGTCTCTCATTCTAGCTGACAATCTTAACTAGGGCTTATTTTAGTGGTATGTCTTAAATTAAAAGCACCCTGAAAAATTGTGCTAAGGCTTATTGTAGGGGTAGGTCTTATTTTCAGGGAAACACGGTATACTAATATAGTATAGGACCATTCAGATTTTTTAAAAAAATGTTGCATATCCCTTACAGGATGTTGCAGTCAACACCTGCATTTTTCAGCTGCTGTTGATGTACTAGGCAAGTTTTACGTTCAGTAGTTTGTCATTACTTTCTGAACAACCGGCTCACATACCCCCGTAAGTTACAAGTGCGGCGCGAACCGCTGCTGATTCTTGCAGCTGCTGTTTTCCCCACATGGATATACGGGATTAGGAATAATGTCATTGACCCCTTGGCCAGGGAGACTGGCCAAATTTAGATTATAACTTTACTTTAATAATATTAATTAAAAATGTATAACAATTAATTAATGATGTGATTTGCAAGCTAGAAATTTTATTTTCATTTCAACTCGGCCCAGTCAGCTTAATGTCCACAAACTTTGAGAGAAAAGAAAATTATATTGAGTGCAACTAAGATTAGTGGGAAAAGATATAATCATAGACAGCGGCACAGAGAAAAGATACAACTATTAATTACTTGCATCACAGCGTTGTCTTGGGCACGTTAATGTAGTTGATAATAAAGGGCTATGCTGACAGTCTGATGAGTGTGGTCAGACGTGGGCTCAATGCCTGCGCTCGTCTCACTAAGTGAGGGAAAGACTGGCCACGTGTTCCTCCATGCATTCAGGCCTACCAAATGTGGCTGCCCTGTCACATCAGACTCATAGCAAGAAACTTCTTCAGGACAAATATTTTAAAATTTAAATCATGGCGTGGTAGTAGTCACTGCAGTAAATAATTCCTCCCAAAAGAGACTTGCATAATTGAGTCTGTGTCAAGTCTCGCACCCATTCTAAACAGATATATGATTTTTCCAAAGCTAATTCATGGTTCATGAACAATACCAAATGGCAGATATATTAATATGTCATCCAACATCATATCTCTGGAGACATGTCCATATGTGATCTGTCTCCCTAGAAAATGTCCAAGAGTATGGATATTTATAGTTCCAGTGGTACCTATTTTAGGCTAGCTTGACCTACAGCCCAGGTCAGTTTAGTAAGAATCTGCTTCTGCTTCGTCCTCTGCCATGATCCTTCCTTCCAGTGCCAAACTGGATTCATAATTATATCAGTTGTACCATATGTAAGTAATGTGTGTTTGCTCATGCAACAGGCTTTCATTTGTAGACAGTGGTGTCTTCCTTGCTCAACCTCAGTGTTCCCCTTGGAGGTACCCTGATGGTTAGCCAATCAGTCCATTCCTGTCCACCTGTATATCGCCTGGACAGTGAGGTTTCATAGTTCTAGTATCGATGATTCTGTGTGTCTAAGCCACTCATGCCAGAAATATCCAGAAAACTTTCCGGAACATTGACTGACAGTTGGTTATGATGACTACCTAGTTGAATTGTCTGGGGCGGTGATTTTAGCCACAGGCAAGGGATAAGTTAAGGCTTGTTAACTGATTTTAGCCAAAGGCAAGGGATATGTTAAGGCTTATTAACTGATTTTAGCCACAGGCAAGGGATAAGTTAAGGCTTGTTAACTGATTTTAGCCACAGGCAAGGGAGGCTTGTTAACTGATTTTAGCCACAGGCAAGGGATAAGTTAAGGCTTGTTAACTTATTATAGCCACAGGCAAGGGATAAGTTAAGGCTTGTTAACTGATTTTAGCCTAAGGCAGGTTAAGGCTTGTTAACTGGCCATTATAGGCCAGAACCAAACTGGCACTGATCTTAGCCTGGGTGGCCATAAGAGATAGTGACCACATGAGCTACAATGACCACAAGAGATAGTGACCACAAGAGAAACAGATACCACATTAGTGTGACAAGAGATACAGTGACCACAAGAGATACAGTGACCACAAGAGATACAGTGACCACAAGAGATACAGTGACCACAAGAGATAATTAACACAAGAGATACAGTGACCACATGAGATAATGACCAAAAGTGATACAGTGACCACAAGAGATACAGTGACCACAAGAGATATAGTGACCACAAGAGATATAGTGACCACAAGAGATATAGTGACCACAAGAGATACAGTGACCACAAGAGATAGTGACCACAAGAGATACAGTGACCACAAGAGATACAGTGACCACAAGAGATACAGTGACCACAAGAGATAGTGACCACAAGAGATAGTGACCACAAGAGATAGTGACAACAAGAGATAGTGACCACAAGAGATAGTGACCACAAGAGATGGTGACCACAAGAGATACAGTGACCACAAGAGATACAGTGACCACAAGAGATAGTGACCACAAGAGATACAGTGACCACAAGAGATACAGTGACCACAAGAGATACAGTGACCACAAGAGATACAGTGACCACAAGAGATACAGTGACCACAAGAGATACAGTGACGACAAGAAATAATGACCACAAGAGATACAGTGACCACAAGATATAATGACCACAAGAGATAGTGACCACAAGAGATACAGTGACCACAAGAGATAATGACCACAAGAGATACATTGACCACAAGAGTTACAGTGACCACAAGAGATAAGTGACCACAAGAGATAAGTGACCACAAGATATAATGACCACAAGATATAGTGACCACAAGAAATAGTGACCACAAGAGATACAGTGACCACAAGAGATACAGTGACCACAAGAGATATAGTGACCACAAGATATAGTGACCACAAGAGATACAGTGACCACAAGAGATACAGTGACCACAAGAGATACAGTGACCACAAGAGATTCAGTGACCACAAGAGATAGTGACCACAAGAGATAGTGACCACAAGAGATAGTGACAACAAGAGATAGTGACCACAAGAGATAGTGACCACAAGAGATGGTGACCACAAGAGATACAGTGACCACAAGAGATACAGTGACCACAAGAGATA
The DNA here is from genome assembly GCA_014155875.1 of Cepaea nemoralis. Classification (NCBI taxonomy): domain Eukaryota; kingdom Metazoa; phylum Mollusca; class Gastropoda; order Stylommatophora; family Helicidae; genus Cepaea; species Cepaea nemoralis. Next base: position 85,583 of record JACEFZ010009301.1, on the reverse strand, counting down.
GTTACCACAAGAGATACAGTGACCACAAGAGATACAGTGACTACAAGAGATATAGTGACCACAAGAGATACAGTGACCACAAGAGATACAGTGACCACAAGAGATACAGTGACCACAAGAGATACAGTGACGACAAGAAATAATGACCACAAGAGATACAGTGACCACAAGATATAATGACCACAAGAGATACAGTGACCACAAGAGATAATGACCACAAGAGATACATTGACCACAAGAGTTACAGTGACCACAAGAGATAAGTGACCACAAGAGATAAGTGACCACAAGATATAATGACCACAAGATATAATGACCACAAGAGATAGTGACCACAAGAGATACAGTGACCACAAGAGATAAGTGACCACAAGAGATAATGACCACGAGAGATAAGTGACCACAAGTGATAGTGACCACAAGTGATAGTGACCACAAGAGATAATGACCACAAGAGATAAGTGACCACAAGGGATAGTGACCACAAGAGATAATGACCACAACCAATACAGTGACCACAAGAGATACAGTGACCACAGGAGATACAGTTACCACAAGAGATAGTGACCACAAGAGATACAGTGACCACAAGAGATAGTGACCACAAGAGATAATGACCACAAGAGATAGTGATGACAAGAGATACAGTGATAAGAGATACAGTTACCACAAGAGATAATGACCACAAGAGATAGTGACCACAAGAGATAGTGACCACAGTGTGTCCTATCCAACACAGTCTTTTCTTCACCATTTGATTTGCTTCGTGGTTGTTTACCTAAAATCCACATGAGTGATTTTGTCATAACATTTTCTTCATGTATTTTTATAGTCTTCCTACTTTACGCAGGCACCAGTTAATTATTGTTTGTAGGTTATTAGTAATTCTTTTAGTTGTTCTCCGTGTCTCTGAACCATAAAGCAGTAGTGATTTTATTTAGAATTAACTATTTAAAGCTTGGTACTATTTTTAATTTCATTTGATTTCCACAAATTTTCTAGTGCCATGAATGCAAACAAAAAGATGCCCAAAAAAGATCTTTTAACATTGTTTGTTTTATTAAACTTCGTGGGGCAAGTTTCTAAATCTGGTCTTCTATCCAAGTCGTTAATAGTTTTTTTCAATTACATGTTGGCAGTGACCTATTACACTTTTATATCTCTTTGTCATTCTTCTTGGCTTTGTGCTAGCTGTTCTTGTGACATGCTCTTTTCTGTTAGTATAATACTATAATATTCAGTGAATACCTCAAGATTGAGATTTTATATATAGTCTTGATATTTCTGTAACAATAAAACAACTATAGAAATCATATCCATTGAAAACACCTGATAATAGTCAGACTAGAACAGTGGTTCTCAACCGGTGGTGAATTCCCCCCCAAGGGGGAATTTTAGGGTTTCCAGGAGGGGGGGAATGAAGACCATTTCAAGATCTTGTTAATACAAGAACCGATTACTTGATATTGTTTTTCCCTTCATACTTTACAGTTATGTGCGTCTCATCCTTCTAAAATTCATTTTATAAAGTAAGTAGACCCACAAATCATGTTTTATGTGGATGTCTAGACTTGTTTTAGTATATGCTATTAAATTTACCTTCCATTTTTATGTATACTGTGTAGGGGTGAGGGGATTTTTAGATAGGAAATATGAAGGGGGGGGGGGGATGATGATCTGAAAATATGGTGAAGGGGGGCACGGGCCAAATTTTTTATAGGAAGGGGGGGGGGGGGGGGGAATGACGTGTTCTGAAAATATGGTGGAGGGGGGCACAGGCCAAAAAAGGTTGAGAACCACTGGGCTAGAAAGTCGCTTGTCTATAATCCAAAGGGCCAATAGAATAGGGTGAGACCTAAACACACAGAAGAGAATTAGAGACAGAGGAATGATATCGGGAGGACATGGGGGGGATAAAACTCTTTAAAGACAAGCGGATCAATTTCATTGCACCGGGTGTTATGTCATATAGCTCAGACTCTTTCTGCTGGGTGGTCTGCTGAAAGCATCAGAGCACAAACTCTATAGCTTCAGCGGCGACCCAATTGCATCCGTGAACCAAAAGTCTGAGAATGAACCCACGACCGAATGCAAGGCAGGTAGCTGTCGCGTGATCTACTGCTGTATAAGGAAAATCTGTGAAAACACACAAGCCACAAACAATATATTGCATGACTTATTACCTGGAATATTTTGCTGCATATATCATATATGGTTTGTCAGGTCTTAGTTAGATATGACTGAGCTAACATATGACAGTAGACAGTACTACCTGCTTTTGTTAGCGCCGAATGTTGGGCGACGCTTATCAAACCTGACACCCCACATTGTGCCAACGGCTTCGGGCGGAGGAGCGCAATTGGGAGGATACAAGCCTTATCACAGTGCGAGGAAATGCAACCTAAAGACTAAATGTCATAGCAGGGCAGACCAGGCCCTAAGCCTTGGTTGGTAACTGGTCTAGGATTGAAGCTCTGACAGGCGGACAGTTAAGAGGATTGCTTTGCTGATCCGGCAGCTTCTGCAGCTTGTCTTGTTCCAGACATATTGGTTTACCTTACCTATGGAGTACACTAGACATGCAGAGAGAGGGATCATGCTGCATGGGCAACACATGGTCTCTAAATTCAGCCCAGGCTTTGTGTTATGGAGAGGTATAACTCCATTTTACAAACTATCATCTGTCAAGACGGCAAGGTGCCAGTCAGTCATATCATATGAAGGGAATAAATGAATAATACTTTGACTGAAACAATTACAACACATTTCAGCTTATATAGCAAAAATTGGTGAATCTCAATTTTCATTCATTACCCCTGGTCCATGTTTCCTAATGACCTTTTTGTAACTACTGTTATCTGATCCTATTTTGGCATTTAGGTCACCCAACATCACTTTTATATTACCATCTCTTAGACTGCCAACTATCTTTTGATGTTTCTTGTAAAATTCCTCCTTATCCAGTTCCTCTTTATCATATGTTGGTGTGTAGCGCTGGATCACTGTTGCATATTGCAGTAACACAGTTGCTTAGCGCCTGGGTGCGTTACCTGTTGCAATATAGCTGCCAAATCCAACCAATCATGAACATGTGTACAGAAGGCTTGTGAGTTGCTTGAGAGTATGCTCCATTGGAGATGAAAGGCAGGAGAAGAAGAGGAGGAAGAATTTCTTAGAGGTAGTGTCTGCCTCTAACTCATGAAGTGCAAAGAACGAGTCCAGCCATGGAAATGTGTGTGCAAACACATGGGGGTCCTAGGATGTCATATTCTTTCCTAATTCCAGGGAAGGGAGTCAGATCCCTAGCCCCCTGGGAAGGTTAACCCGGTCAACAAATGCCCGCAGAAGTCGGATGTGTTGGCCTAACGGTGCAAGAACGCAGCTCTGCTGTAAACAGGCACAACGCAATCACATCCGGGAAAAAACAAAACTGGATGAACGCAGAAGAAGAAGATCCCTAGCCTTCTCAGACAAGTACCAAAAATAATAATCCAAAGTGCACAATGCACATGTTAAAAAATCTTCAGCAGCTGGAAATCATTAGGTTGCTGTGTTGGCAAAATTTCCAAATGTGAAAACCTACCCACAAGATACTTTTTATAGCATGTGTGATTCTCATATGCAAACATTGCAATCCTTGCTGGTGATATCGAGTTTCTGCACTAAGCTGAGAACCTCCACATGTGACTTAAAGAAGATGAACTAATGCATAATTACCAGTACAGTGTTGGTCTTTGAATTAAGTCTACCAACTCCAGCAGAATGGTCAAGTAACAATCTTCAGTCACAGGATACAATAGGTTGAAATACCACATGATTGAATAAACTAAAGGTAGGAGATACGGATGAATGTAACTGTGGAACTTGTAAAATGACAGCTAAACATTTGTTACAGGAGTATCCAACATATGCAGTAGTATGGCCTGCACCCGCTTCATTTGAGGACAAACTATGAAGTCAACAAACTCAAGTTGACTGCTGCTTTCTTTGGACATATTCATATTAACATCTGAAGGTGTGCAAACAAAGTAGAAAAATTAAGCCCAGCCCGTTGTATTGCTGAATTAATTTTGTGCACAGTGTTATTAATGTATTAATAACTAGAAGGAAAAAAAAAATGCTACATTGTATATTTAATTCCAGGTGTGATTGATGTCAAGTTGCCTGCACTGTTTTCTGAACTCGTGTGACATAGAAGCTGTTTAACCTTGTTTTAAAGATTGGCCTTTTAAGGAAATACAAAAATGCAGCAACCCCAAGGTGCAGGATCTCTGAACTCACAATCCAAGGGTAAAGGTCAACAGCCAAGAAAGAATCAGGAAAAAGGAAACAGCCGCAGCCATCAACAGCAGCAGCAGCAGCAGCATCAGAAACAGACATCAAGGGTAGGTGTTGATAGTTAGTCAGTAATTAATCATTAGTCACAGTTTCAACATCACGGTAACGGATCATTCCATAATACTCAATTCTTGTGGCAGCAAATATCACAAAGAGCTCTTCACTGCCCCATGTGAAAAGTGGAACAGACAGCAGTCCCGACAAAACCAACAGCACTCACAAGCATGCATGCTTAAGGCCTCTGCCAGAATGCCAACACAATCCGCCACAAGAATTCAGTACATCGTCACTGGAAGCAGCAGTCACTAAAGAAATCAGCAATTGCACATGCATAAGGCAAACCAATTAGTTCAGTAACTGGCCACCCTCTATTATTCTGAACATGCAGTTCACAATACAAACCACTGCGGACAGATGTACATGCTCTGTTAGTAGCTAAGAATCGTTGTGGGTGTTATGTACATGTTCGGCAGGAGATATGGTAAAGATTGTACTTATGTCCATGTTCTGTAGGAGCTGAGGATTATTGTTGTTGTGTACATGTTCTGTTGGATCAGGTTATTGTAGTTTGCATGTTTTGTAGAAGTAATAATAAACTTGATCATATCTCATTGCAACATACCCTGCAATGAATGGGAGAGAATGACAAACTGGCAAAATAAGGTGGAAGGCGACCTCATATTGATACAGACGTATCTAATGATGCAGCAAGAGGTTGATAAAAAGCAACTATAGAACCAAGTGGCAATCGGAGCATCCTGAAAGGTCATGCATGTTGCCAGCTGCATAGAAGCAGCGACACAGCAATCTTACAATCTCATCGCAGGATATGACATAGATACCACCTATTCGGTTCTGGCTCCGTTGTGATGGGATTATGGACACAGTTCGTAATTCCGCATACCCTTGTTCAAAACACAGCTGTGGGCGATTTGGCAGCAGACCGCCTTACATTGTTTTTTTATGATAAGGTATGGGTGCCGGTCATTCGGAAAGCAATGGCAAACTACTAAACATAAACTTGCCAAGACATCACGAACAGCCAAAAAATGTTAGGGTTGGCTGAAATGTCCTGTAGAGGATATGCAACTAACCTTTTAAACCACCTATTCAACAAGTTAAGGGTATGAATCACTGATGAATTAACTGTGGAACTGTTAAAGTGAGAGATGAACAACTGTTGCAAGAGTGTCCAGCACATGCAGAACAAAGATTGTTTGTGGCCTACACTGGTTTCATTCTTGGAAAACTCCGGGAAGGTTAATCCGGTCAACAAACGCCCGCAAAAGTCGGATGTGTCGGCCTAACGGTGCAAAAATGCAGCTCTGCTGTAAACAAGCACAATGCAATCACATCAGAAAAAACTCCGGATGAACGCAGAAGAAGAAGATTCTGGACAAACTCTAAAGAGATGTCAACAACCTCTTTTTGACTGCTGCTTTTTAAAAATATATTTAGGTTCAAGTGTGAAGGTGTATACAGACAGAGAAGATGAATACTTAGACACTCATGTTTTTATCTATTATATATGTTCATCTTTCATGTTCTATTAAGAAGATCATTTTAGGTGTTGGGCATATGTTGCTAAACCCATATTTTATTCAATAAACCAGTCAGCATTTGTGGGTGAGGGAATCGGTATCACTCCAGCTGCTTTTATTTTTCAAGACATTTCCTGGTACACAGTATAAACTGGTTCGATCTGGGAGACTGTCTATTTTAAATATTCACATTTACCCCAATGCGTTTTGAACTCTTATAGTGTCTGTCTATTGAACCCTTATAGCATCTAGCCATTACACTAACTAGGCTCCCCATGTTGTGTGTGCTTGTTAAATCTGTAGGGTTTGATAATTGTGAAAGTTACCCTTAATATATCATTTAATGTAATTGTTCATATTATTTTAATTTTTTGTGTTTACAGATTTTTGAGCCCTACTGGACACTTGAAGATGTCAGTGCAGGAATAAAACGAGGCGAATTGGTCGTGGTGAGTATGATTTTACCAGTGTATTACCAGGACCTGTAATGGAAGCACATGATAGTAACACTAGTTTTTATAGGGATTTCGATCGCAGGCACTGGGTAAAGCTAATGCTGTTGTGTTGTGGTATGAGGATACTCTTACTGTGCCCCATCTCAGGTGCTAGCGAGCTCTGTGTTGGTTTTACTGAGCTCCATGCAAGACTTCTGCCATATGTCCTTGTCATACACCATGGATAAATCTGGTTTTACTCAACCTCGTGCAAGACTTCTGCTTTACGCCCTTGTTATATACTATGGATAAATAGCAATCATAGACCTGAACTGAACTGGCAGTGGATCTCAGTGTTGGTGGCTGTCACTAGAAACGTTGAATTGGAAAGGCCTTTGTCCAAAGACTTCATCAGCCTACCCCAAATCATGATGTCCATTTGACAAATGGATGTTAATGTCCACTGAGTGGCAATTCAGTTCAAATGTCTATTGAATTAGGATCCTACTGAACGACAATACAGTTAAGATGTCCTACACATGTCTTCAACTAAACGGATATATGAGAGAAGACCTAGCATGCTTGTCACACCTGATCACGCCGCAGTGGTTTGGTGGCTGAATTTCAAAGCTATCATCTTCCAGGGAAAAGGGATGACTGCTTTTTTCTGATGTTTGTGATAAGTTGTCTTCTGGTCTCCAACATGGAGGATAGGCATTTAACCCTTTACAGGGCAGACGCTTGTCTATTTTTTAGCCCTAAACGGGCAAGATTTTTTCAGGTTCGGTAAAATTTTGGGTTGCGTTAGTAAAAACATCACGAATAAGGTGTTAGTCAACCGATGTTAGTTAAATAAACAACACAATGAAGGGAAAAGCATGCAGAATATGTTACTCACATGACTGTTGTCGGTAATCCATATATGAACACAAATACTTACGAAATACAGCATGTTGTTTGTGATTTTCCGTCATCTATACGGCAATTTACAAACACATTTTCAGAATCATAATCACTTTCTTTAAAGTCCGACTGGTGACTGCTAATGCAAAGTAACGCTTTTCACTGATATCTAGCTGCGATTAATAGTCAACTTCGTGCCCTTTAATGTCACTTACATTGAATGTAGCGAAATCTCGGCTATCACTTGAAGAATCGCCGAAATCCATTTTGAAAAACTAAGCATAAAAATCCCGAAAACTATCAAAAAAAGTCCGTTCAAATTCATAGTAGGTTCTTACGAATGGCGGCCACGTTGTCAAGCTATCGGTGAAAGCGAAAGTAGCTGTCGGAAGTATCGGAAAGCCGAGAGATCGCGTTTTTACAATGCATAATAGTATCGGACGTAAACGGCCGATATGCTCGTTTAAGCGATCGGCCGCAAATGGACGTTCTGCCCTGTAAAGGGTTAAATGGTTAAGACCTCTTGAGTGTATATGCTTGTGGCTACCATTTGCATTCGCGTTTTCTTCATGTTGGACTGGAAGTGTATAGTTTCGTTGCCCTGCTACTGAGTTGAGTGCGTGGCACGACACTGTAAGCTGTGAATTTCGTGTGAAATGCTTTTACATCTGTCCGCGGTTGTTTGTAGCATGAACTGCATATTCGGAATAATGGCGGCCGGCTTGTCGCAGAACTGACTGGATTGCCGTATGCAGTAATGTGTCGCTGCTGGTTTTCTAGTGACTGCTGCTTCTATCGACGATGAACTGTATTTTTCTTGTAGGACTTTGTGTTGGCTTTCTGGTGGCGGCATTATGCACAGTGTACCTGTGCAATTGGTTTGTCGAGACCCCTGTCTTTTCCACAGTTCACATGGGGCAGTGAGGAGTATTTTGTATGATATTCACTGGCACAGGAACTGAGCATAATGGGGATGACCCGTTGCCGTGAAGTTGGAACTGCGACTAATGACTAATGTCTTTCTGACTTAGCTTCCCTCAAAATGTCCAGATTGATCATTTTGGCTGTTTAACCAATTTTCAGCATTTTTCTATAAAAACCACATCTCCAAGGCTTCCAGGGAGTTTTGCACCTTTTTACCAATTGTCCAGGATTCGCAACCATATGTTAAAATTGATTCTTTGTAACATGCAAGAACTCTTTTTTTTTTAACTTTCAAGGACAAGGACTTATTGCACAAAATTTTCATTTGATAAAATGCAAGTTTTGTTTGTCCTGTTCCATTCATGTCTGTGATGCATCTTTCTTCTGATGTTATCCATGTGCTTATATAACTGAATTTCTGCACTTGCCCCAAAATGTCATTTATTTTAATTGCACATTTAGGCACAATCTGTCTCTTTGATATCACCATGGATTGTCTTTCTATTGTTGTTTCCTTCATGTTTGGTAGGTATAGGTAGAATTAATGAATAACATAACTAAGATGTAAAAATATGTCAATATTTGTTTCTTCCAGGGCCCTATTAGGATTAATCCGAAAAATTATTTGGACGCGTATGTTCCTTCTCAAGTAAGTTTTCTGTATGTGTGAGTGCTGTCACTATCATTTGTTCTGTATATATGAGTGCTGTCTCTATAATTTGTTCAGTATACTAATTTTCAAGTTTTAAAGTGTTATTGAGGTATTTAAGTTAAATCTTTGAACTTTTCAATAAAATTGTGAGACTTGATAGTTAGATAGATCTTGAAAACTGTAATCCAGAGATATCTCATTTAAGTCCGTTTGCTACTTCTTAATGGACATTAATTTTTTAATGAAATACTAGCAAGCGAAGTAAATTACACAGATTAAAAAAAGATATTTCATCACCCTGCATGCAGTATCTTTTGTGCACCCAAGTATGATATGCAGTGTCTCATTCAGTATCCTTTCCAGTCTTTTTATCTGAGAATGGCTGAGGGTGAGGATCATTAGATAGTCAGCAAAAGGAGCAGACCCTGGTTTAGGAGACAGGTGATGCTGCTCAGTTTGCTGCCACCATTGCCCACTTCGCGGCCATCCACTCCTAGCTTTCCTTATCATGTCATATGTGCATATCTGAAAAGAAGTGCTGGTGGGCAGCACCCTCTGCATCAAGCTCTATTTAGAGAAAAACTTGACAGGTTAAAGAGGGGCAAATCATCGATGGATCTGGCAGAAGTCAGGCAGGTCTGCAGTCTCACCATTATCAACTCTGGCAGAGAATGAGTGCTTGTGCCTCCAGCGCTTAACTGCACCGTCTTCTGCATTGTCACGCTTGATAGACGGTGCAGAGAGCAGTATCCTGCCGCTGTCAATGCAGAGCTCAACACTCTCATCAGTGAACATTCAGATGATTCTGTCATGCTTATCTATACATATATGGATCTGTTATTCAGCAGCAGAGAAGTGCATGGGCATTCACTGCATGCTTAACGGGCTGAAGCATTCAAGAGGCCATTGGTGCCAACTCTATGACCACTGGCAGCATGACATTGGACGTGATGGAAGTGACATGGACTTTCATATGGCTGGAATCACAGAAGTATATTCATACTTGTGTCCCATGTGACTCAGTGAGCATGTTCTGAGGGTTCGAGGCAGGTTCTGTATGCAGATAGTGGACTGATTCTGATTATAGCACCTTCATTTTTGTCCCACGACATGTGGAAATTCAGGGAAATGAATGTGCGGAGAAACTATGAGGGCGAGTCAATAAGTAAGTCACACAGTTCTGTGGGATGGCAGGTAAATGTAGTTAGTGTTTTCTACAGGTGTCATTAGGTGACAGCAACATCAAACTTTATATTCCCATTCGTCAGGTGGTGCTAGGTGTCTCATGCGCAGCGCATAAACAAAATGGCGACTGTACTTACGGAGTGTACAACGAAAGAGTTGTGAGTTTTTTTGTAGGCAAAAGGACTGCCTGCAAAGGACATTCATAAGTAAATGCTTCCTGTTTATGCTGACAAATGTTTGTCCTGTAAAGCAGTGCATTGCTGGGTAGAAAATTTTCTCAAGGGCGCGAATGACACCGAAGTTGAATGTGAAGTGAAAACGTGGTTTAGAAAACAGAGCACGCAGTTCTATGCAGCTGGTTTGGGAGGACTGATAAAACAATGGGATAAGTGCATCAGTGTTGGTGGAAATTATGTTGAGAAGTGAAAGGACAATGTATAAAATTAAACTGGTTTCACGTTATCATATTTAGTTATTTTTCTACAGCCATTTGTGACTTACTTATTGACTTCTCCTTGTTGTTAGTTGTACATAAATTTCAGATTGTGCCGATAATGTTGCCTTTAGAGAAATGTGGAGAGTTGAGGACTTTCACACCATGAATCTACATTGTCGCCTAGAATGAGAACACGGGAGTACGAATTGGCACTGCCAGACTCCTCCGAAGTCGGAGAGTGTCTGCCTGTACGGCGAGGAACCACCAGTCTGCACACCAATAAGCCAGACATGGGACAACGGATACTCAAGCAAACCTCAGGTCCTGTATGACATCACACTGATGTTGGACAACAGGATGCCTTCATCCGACATACAGGACTTCGCGTTGTCGCTCAAGCCAACGAACACAAGCAAGCAAGCAAGCAGGCACTGCCAGACAACGAGAAGTACATTGGGAGAATGTCCAGCCAACACAGAACTGGCATTATTACCGCCGAACATTGTTGGTGGGAGGATCTGAGCATTTATGGACTTGTCTGGAGTGCACGGATGATACTCCAATAGGTATCAGATAACTTCATTGCATGAGTTATTTCCACAACATCAGATTATAAACTTAGATTTGAGGTGTTGACAATGCATTTCATCAGAATAATCAGAAAAAAAAATATTATTGGGGATTCAACCTGGACCAATGTCTGGGCATGGAAGTGGACTAACCATTATGCTGCCACTAAAATATCTGACTATTCTACTAACATCATTATATTCCCAAAACAAGTCCCTGTCAAGGGCCATAAAATAGTTACTGGACCTTAAGAGCCGGTCAAGGAAAAAGTGAGGAAGGACATTTTTTGCCCAGCCAAAGGCTGTGACCTTGTTATATGTGAAATGTGAACTGGTACACTTAACAGACATGTGAAATCTGAATGGGAACACTTACAGATATGTGAGATCTGAACACTTAAAGATATGTGAAATCTGAAGATACACTTACAGATATGTGAAATCTGAACAGCTACACTTACAGATATGTGAAATCTGAACAGCTACACTTACAGATATGTGGAGTCTGATCAGGTACACTGATATGTGAAATCTGAACCGGTACACTTAACAGACATGTGAAATCTGAATGGGAACACTTACAGATATGTGAGTTCTGAACACTTAAAGATATGTGAGATCTGAACGGGTGCACTTAAAGATATGTGAGATCTGAACGGGTGCACTCAAAGATATGTGAAATCTGAACAGATACACTTACAGATATGTGAAATCTGAACAGCTACACTTACAGATATGTGGAGTCTGATCAGGTACACTTACAGATATGTGAAATCTGAATGGCTACACTTACAGATACGTAAAATCTGAACACTTACAGATATGTTAAATCTGAACACTTACAGATATGTGCAATCTGAATGGGTACACTTACGGATATGTGAAATCTGAACGGCTGCACTTACAGATATGCAAAATTTGAACGGGTTCACTTACAGCACAAATGGCTGAGTTGTGGCATCTGCCTTTTACTCAAGAAGTATGGGAGTCAGGCTCAGATGTGGAGGACTATTTGTATTTGTACAGCAATGGAACCTGAACTCCTCCCTGATCACTGGGTAACAGATATGATGGCTGGTCTTCTCGAACTAGGGTGAACATTAATTCAGGTCTTATGTGCATGGAGCCTATCATACAGATTTCTTTATGGTTGGAAATCATAATGAATAGACTGAATAAGCTACTTCTTTTTTTGCCCTTTATTTTCCATTGGAGTATCGGCCTGGAACCAACTCAACCAAGATTTTCTGTGTCCAGCTTCCTCCATAACCATGTATTATTCATCTATCTCTAATTCTCTTCTCTGTGATTTTAGGTGTGCCTCTATCTCATTTCCCCTATGGGTTCCATAGAAAGGACTTTCTGGTTATACAATTATCAGGTCTTCTCAGTGTGTCCTCTATCAGGCGCCACAGGTCTTCTGTGTGTAACCTATCCAGCACCACAGGTCTTCTCAGTGTGTGTCCTATCCAGTGCATTGTCTTTTGAATAGGCTACTAGTCTGGCAACATTTCAAAATGAGAAGACCAACCCAGAATATTCACCGCGAATGTGATTCTGGGATACACACATTGAGATACCTGCCAGTGCTGTGAAGTTGGTGCACTGTGCTGTGAGCATGGGGAGAGATCAGAGCACTTATGAAAGTATCTGTAGGCATTGAAGGGGATAATCCTGAACAAACCACAATCTGTTGACTAAGGAGCTGCTTAAATAGCAGATTGTCATTGTCTGTACTTTCAGAATGGCAAGTCTGATATCTACATTGAAGGGATGGCTGATAGAAATAGGGCCCTCAATACCGACGAAGTTGTTGTTCAGATGTATCCTTACTCGCAGTGGAGAGTGAGTATACTAGTTGTTATTTAGATGTATCCTTACTCCCAGTGGAGAGTGAGTATCATTGTTGTTATTGTTGTTGTTCAGATGCATCCTTACTTCCATTTGAGAGAGTATAATTTTTGTTGTTCAGATGTATCCTTACTCACAATGGAGAGTGAGTATCTGTTGTTGTTGTTGTTGTTGTTGTTCAGATGTATATTTACTCCCAGTGGAGGATTATCATAGTTGTTGTTATTGTTCAGATGTATCTTTACTCCCGGTGGAGAAATCCTAGTTGTGGTTCAGATGTATCCTTACTCACAGTGAAGGAGTATCATAGTTGTTATTATTCAGATGTATCTTTACTCCCAGTGAAGGATGAGTATCATAGTTGTAGTTCAGATGTATCTTACTCACAGTGAAGGAGTATCATAGTTGTTATTGTTCAGATGTATCTTTACTCCCAGTGAAGGATGAGTATCATAGTTGTTGTTCAGATGTATCTTTACTCCCAGTGAAGGATGACTATCATAGTTGTTGTTATTGTTCAGATGTATCTTTACTCTCCATAGAAGGATGAGTATCATAGTTGTAGTTCAGATGTATCTTACTCACAGTGAAGGAGTATCATAGTTGTTATTATTCAGATGTATCTTTACTCTCCAGAGAAGGATGAGTATCATAGTTGTAGTTCAGATGTATCTTACTTACAGTGAAGGAGTATCATAGTTGTTATTGTTCAGATGTATCTTTACTCCCAGTGAAGGATGAGTATCATAGTTGTTGTTCAGATGTATCTTTACTCCCAGTGAAGGATGACTATCATAGTTGTTGTTATTGTTCAGATGTATCTTTACTCTCCAGAGAAGGATGAGTATCTTAGTTGTTGTTATTGTTCAGATGTATCTTTACTCCCAGTGAAGGATGAGTATCATAGTTGTTGTTATTGTTCAGATGTATCTTTACTTCCAGTGAAGAATATCTTAGTTGTTGTTATTGTTCAGATGGAACTTTACTCACAGTGAAGGATGAGTATCATAGTTGTTATTGTTTAGATGTATCTTTACTCTTGGTGAAGGATGACTATCATAGTTGTTGTTATTGTTCAGATGTATCTTTACTCTCCAGTGAAGGATGAGTATCTTAGTTGTTGTTATTGTTCAGATGTATCTTTACTCTTGGTGAAGGATGAGTATCATAGTTGTTGTTATTGTTTAGATGCATCTTTACTCTTGGTGAAGGATGAGTATCATAGTTGTTGTTATTGTTTAGATGTATCTTTACTCTCCAGTGAAGGATGAGTATCTTAGTTGTTGTTATTGTTTAGATGCATCTTTACTCTTGGTGAAGGATGACTATCATAGTTGTTGTTATTGTTCAGATGTATCTTTACTCTCCAGTGAAGGATGAGTATCTTAGTTGTTGTTATTGTTCAGATGTATCTTTACTCCCAGTGAAGGATGAGTATCATAGTTGTTGTTATTGTTCAGATGTATCTTTACTCTCCAGTGAAGGATGAGTATCTTAGTTGTTGTTATTGTTCAGATGTATCTTTACTCCCAGTGAAGGATGAGTATCATAGTTGTTGTTATTGTTCAGATGTATCTTTACTCTCCAGTGAAGGATGAGTATCATAGTTGTTGTTATTGTTCAGATGTATCTTTACTCTCCAGTGAAGGATGAGTATCATAGTTGTTGTTATTGTTCAGATGTATCTTTACTCTCCAGTGAAGGATGAGTATCATAGTTGTTGTTATTGTTCAGATGTATCTTTACTCCCAGTGAAGGATGAGTATCATAGTTGTTGTTATTGTTCAGATGTATCCTTACTCCCAGTGGAGAGTGAGTATCATAGTTGTTGTTCAGGTGTATCTTTACTCCCAGTGAAGGATGAGTATCATAGTTGTTGAAAATATTCTGTACCAACCATTCTCACATGTTTTAATGACCAAAAACGCCTTGTCTCCCCCCCCCCCCCCCCCCCCCCCCCCCCCCCCCCCCCCCCCCCCCCCCCCCCCCCCCCCAAATCACGGTTTACGGTTTTAACCACTCTGTCCAAGCTATTGCTTTTAATGTGTCCTACCTCTGTCCTTGATGTTGATTTAAATGTTTGACTTACTCTCTGTTTTGGTTGTTACTTTAAATGTTTGTCTACTCATGTTGTCCTAGCTTTAAATGTTTGTCCTACTCTCTGTCCTAGTTGTTGCTTTAGTTTTTCATATTCACGCTGTCCTAGTTGTTGCTTTAAATGTTTGTCATATTCACCTGTCCTAGTTGTTGCTTTAAATGTTTGTCATATTCACCTGTCCTAGTTGTTGCTTTAAATGTTTGTACTACTCATGCTGTCCTAGCTGTTGCTTTAAATGTTTATGTCCTAACTATGTTAACTGTTTGTCTTAGTTGTTGCTTTACATGTTTCTATCCTACTCTCTTTTCTAGTTGTTACTTTAAATGTCTTTCCTAGTTGTTACTTTAAATATTACTGTCCAAGTTGTTACTTTAAATGTTCCTGTCCTAGTTGTTACTTTAAATGTTCCTGTCCAAGTTGTTACTTTAAATGTTACTGTCCTAGTTGTTACTTTAAATGTTTCTGTCCAAGTTGTTACTTTAAATGTTCCTGTCCAAGTTATTACTTTAAATGTTCCTGTCCTAGTTGTTACTTTAAATGTTCCTGTCCTAGTTGTTACTTTAAATGTTCCTGTCCAAGTTGTTACTTTAAATGTTCCTGTCCTAGTTGTTACTTTAAATGTTCCTGTCCTAGTTGTTACTTTAAATGTTCCTGTCCAAGTAGTTACTTTAAATGTTCCTGTCCAAGTTGTTACTTTAAATGTTACTGTCCAAGTTGTTACTTTAAATATTCCTGTCCTAGTTGTTACTTTAAATGTTATGTCCAAGTAGTTACTTTAAATGTTCCTGTCCTAGTTGTTACTTTAAATGTTTTTGTCCTAGTTGTTACTTTAAATGTTCCTGTCCAAGTTGTTACTTTAAATGTTCCTGTCCTAGTTGTTACTTTAAATGTTACTGTCCAAGTTGTTACTTTAAATGTTCCTGTCCTAGTTGTTACTTTAAATGTTCCTGGCCAAGTTGTTACTTTAAATGTTCCTGTCCTAGTTGTTACTTTAAATGTTCCTGTTCAAGTTGTTACTTTAAATGTTCCTGTCCTAGTTGTTACTTTAAATGTTTTTGTCCAAGTTGTTACTTTAAATGTTCCTGTCCAAGTTGTTACTTTAAATGTTCCTGTCCTAGTTGTTACTTTAAATGTTCCTGTCCCAAGTTGTTACTTAAAATGTTCCTGTCCAAGTTGTTACTTTAAATGTTCCTGTCCTAGTTGTTACTTTAAATGTTACTGTCCAAGTTGTTACTTTAAATGTTCCTGTCCTAGTTGTTACTTTAAATGTTCCTGTCCTAGTTGTTACTTTAAATGTTTTTGTCCTAGTTGTTACTTTAAATGTTTCTGTCCTAGTTATGTTAACTGTTTCTTCTTCTTCTTCTTCTTCTTCTTCTTCTTCTTCTTCTTCTTCTTCTTCTTCTTCTTCTTCTTCTTCTTCTTCTTCTTCTTCTTCTTCTTCTTCTTCTTCTTCTTCTTCTTCGTCTTCTTCTTCTTCTTCTTCTTCTTCTTCTTCTTCTTCTTCTTCTTCTTCTTCTTCTTTCGTTCGCCTGAAATATGTCTATAACTGCAATGTTGTCTCTTGTATGAATCTAACAGTTAACTGTTTGTCTTAGTTTTTATTGATAATGTTTCTGTTCTAGTTGTTGATTTTGTCTCCTTACTTTAAATGTTTCTCTCCGAATTGTTACTTTAAATGTTTATCGTAGATTTTACTAGGGTATGTTCACTTTTTCCTCAGTGTCTTCTTGTCCATGCTGTGTGTTACTAAGGCCTCTTCCGGGGGTATCTAGTGGTACAAATTGCATTACTAGTCTTGAAACGGGATAATTGTTCATATCTTGTTCATATTTCAGGTTTTTGTGGAGGAGTTTGAACATTTTGAAAGAACGGCATCCGCCAGTAATTTGGAATGTATGGACAAAGTCAGTGACGCCAAGTCTGATAACATTAATGAATCGGATGATGACTCAGGCCCAGATGTTATATTTGAAACAGGCAGCGATGATGAAGCAGAAGGATCTGTGAATAATTTAAGCCAAGCCATTAAAGGTATAAATTTTCCAAAAGGTAAATATTTCCCTCATGTTTAAACAAATGTGCAGCGTTAATGTTTTTAATGTATTGAAAGTAAAATTGAAAGTAAAGGGAAGTTCCACACAGATACTGTCGTTGTGGTGCGAAGCACTAGATTTTCATTCATCTAGGTTATGGAGGGATGTCAAATGAAAGGAAGAGGTATGTTAAGATCCTGTTGAGACACAAGCATATGTCTTATTGGACCTCAGGCCAGGTGAACAGAAGTCACAGTGGGGAAATGAATAAGAATACTGCAATCGTAACAAAGAAGAGTAATAATAAATATGTTAAAAAACACCCAGAGAGAGGGATCATGCTGCATGGGCGACACATGGTCTCTGCAATTCATCTCAGCCTTTGTGCTATGGAGACTTATATCTTGATCCCTGCTCACCACCCAAGTTGTGGTTATTTTGCCTTTGCTGATGAACAATGTAACAAACTTTCATTTGTCAAGACAGCCCGGGTGTCAGTGAGTCAGTGAGTAAGAATACACCGCACATGTCAGACATGTTGGTATAATAACTGTTTAAATTAGGAAAATTCTTACGTTTAATTGTTAATATATGGAATGGCTCGGAACGCTGAAGAAGAAGAATTGTTAATATACTGTGTGTTATAATTTATAATAACTTTCTTATTAGTCATTTTTGTGTTCTTGACAAAGGTTTTTATAAGCAAAACGTGACAATTCAATTCAACTTTATTTTCAAAGGGTCACAAATTGGGCACGTAGGCCCGTTAAGAGTAGAACAGGTCAAGCAAAATCTTCATTTATGAACATGTAAAGTATTAAGTGCAATAAGTTGGTACCATTGAATGTCAGAGATTGATTGATTGATTTATTGATTTATGAACCGACATCACAGCATTCAGGGCATTCCCGTAAGCGCTCCGTCCCCATCCTCAGAAGCCAGCGAAGAGTTCCAATCCCAATAGTACCAGTAGCAATCTGATTATATGTGTGTCTCACCTTTCCTCTAAGCGTCGAGCATCGGACAGATCCCCTCGTTACTCCTTGCTGTTGCATTCTTGCCAGACTGATGATCCATTTGCTCCGCAGAGGTGTACACATGCTCCCACAAGGCCGCAACCACGTCTGCCTTATCATGCATCAATACTCCACCAAGTTTTGCCGAGTCAGCCAATCTGTCTGCCTGGTCATTCCCCAGCACATCAGCATGCCCCGGAGAAAAGATCCAGACGATTCTTGCCACCCATGACTTCTGAAGCGAAGCAAGCCACTCTGCACGAAGCCTGCCTGTCCTCATCCTACTCAGCATGCTTTCTGAGTCAGTTACATTCACGATGTGTGTGTGTATCGTATTCTCCATCTAACGGAAAGCTGCACTGACTGCCTCCACCTCCATACTTAAGCTAGATGTTGTGGTATCATATGCCAGGCTCTCCTGCACCAAACGTCGACCATTAGCCTTTGCCAAGAACCCCCAGGCACTTCTACTACCTCTCAACACCGAACCATCTGTGTAGATAATCACATCACCCGGGCGAGCATTATCCTGAATTAGTTGCTGGATTTCCACTTCCGTGGCCCCTGCTGGCTGAATGTCAGAGAGAGAGTGTGTACTGAAATGTTATGTCCCCGTGAAGGTTAACCCGGTCAACAAATGCCTGCAGAAGTTGGATGTGTCGGCCTAACGGCGCAAGAACGCAGCTCTGCTGTAAACAGGCACAACGCAATCACATCCGAAAAAAAAACTCCGGATGAACGCAGAAGAAGAAGAAATGTTATGTAGAACCTGCATCACTATGTGGCAATGAATCATGGAATGCGAATAAACAAATTAGGAAGAGCTTGGAAGCACCAGAGATGTGGCTCCTGAGATGAATGTTGCAAATACCTTGGACTGCCAGAGTAACTGACAACAATTGCCTGGAAGAGGCTAATGAAAGTATAACATTATCTACAACTATAAGAAAGAAACAAATGGCATCCTGTGCTCATGTAATGAGAAGCGATGCATTGAAAAACAGAGTGATGACTGGAAAAATTAGTGAATGAAAAGCAGATGAGAGAAAAGATGTTGGATGGATTGAGGAATATCATCAGCAGAGTTGATTCACAAAACCAGGATCAAGGTCTGGAGAGACATTGATGAGTATGCCAGTTGGCAGGGCACATGGTTATGAAAGAGTTAATACAGGATATAGTTTTAATGACTGTGCAGTGTTTGACAATATGGCCGGTCCAAGTTTTGTATTTACCTATTATGTTGCATGAACTTTACAGCGGTTGAATACAAAACTTGGACCAGCAATATTTTCAAACACAGCACAGTCATTAAAAATACATGATATACTTGTTAGCTGTGGCCATTCCACAGATTTCAAAGACAAATGAAAATTATAAATTGATCTCCCCTGACTTCAAAATATAAATATAAATGAATCCACTACTCAAATTAATTAAGCACTCAAGATAATGAGAAATGCAGCAGTTTTAGCTGCAGTTTAGTTGTATACCACATGTAGTCGAGCATGGAGATAGAGGCCGTCAATGTGGCGGTTCACTAGCTGGAGGTGAAACACGTCATGATTGTAGCAGACTCAGAGCATGCTGAGAAAGGTGAGGACAAACATGCTTTGTACACAGTGGCATGCTTGAATTTAAAAAAAACTAATAAAAGATAGGGAGCCTCCGTTGGATCTGTTCCACAGGGCATGCTGGTGTGTTGAGAAAAGAGCAAGTGTACAGATTGGCTGGTTCTGGACCGCTGGGTGGGGTATTAGTGCACGATAAGGCAGATGTGGTTAGGGCAATTGGGATCATGTGCCTAGTGTGGAAGAACAGATACACCATCATTGCCTGGAGAGAACAGTGCTACAGGCAGTGGCCAGAATATCTGGCCGACACTCAGTACTCCGAGGGCAGGCCAGACAGACAATCAGATTGCAACCATTAGCATTAGGACTCTTCACAGCTGTTGATTTGCTGAGCGCATGTGGGAATGTCTTGAGTACTGTATTGTCTGTTCTTGAGTCAAATCAACTTATATTTTACATTAATTTTTTTATCTTTTGATTTTCAAGCCTCTCCTGCGAACACACCAAATAAACCACAAAAATCTTCCAGCCCAGACAAAACCAACCAGTTCTTGCGCAAACCGGAGGGAGCTATACCAAAGGTGAAGAGCGCGCCTGGAAACATGGACAAATCTCCTGCCACACCGTTAAAAAAATTTGCATCTGTGTCATATATGATGGAGAAAGGGAGCCCCCTGGCCAAGAATTTGTTTAGTGGAGGGACCGAAGGTCATGCATCAGTAGGCGATGTGAGCGGTGGCAAGTTTGTGCAGCCTAGAGGCAAGGTAAGTTGACTGAGTTGTATTTCTCTGTTGTCAATCTACTGTCCAGTCTTACTGGCAGCTTATTTTGTGGTCTCTTTCAAATCTTGTGGTTGTTCAGTATGGCCGAATGGATAAGAACACATATTCTTAAACATCTGGTGTCTCCCCCGATGTGTCTCCACCTTGCCGTGGTGGGGGAGCTTGCGTGTCCCATCGACCCCATGTGCTTGCCGATGGGTTAAAAAACTACATATCGGACAGCATATAGGATAGGGACCAGACTAAGAGAGACACAACCTGCTGCTCTGCAGGTGACTGAGGATAGCAGTCAAAAGTTTAAAAAGGTGCACGAAGGCACGAAGGCAGACGCTTTTGGTCCGGACAAAACTCTTAAGGCTCCCTGTCGAGGGCTGTGGCTGAACGCCTCTAAGCCACAAACCCTCACATCTGAGAGCCAGGCCGATACCCGCCTACCGAGAATAGAAGCGTGATACTGAGTAAGCTACATGCTCAGTTCTATTACATGTTCGAAGGCTCTCAGCTGGGGAATATGAGAGATTCCCGGATGAGAGGGCCAGGCCGTTTCTCGTCCACTGCTGCACGAAGGTAAGGTGCTGAGCCGGCAGCACATGTAGCCTACCTGGTGAGCGAGTACGAAAAGTCAGAAAAGTGCCCCAGTCGAAGGAAATGGCTACGAAAACTGTCTGTATCCAGCTCACAGAGAGTATAGACAAAAGTGGAAGAACGTCTCAATGACGCAAAATGGAACGCACGGCGAGCGGACCTATTGCGTGGTCTGAAGTCAAAATAAAAAGCTTACCGAGTGGATGTCGCTCGCAGTCTGACCGCTCCTGGTGTGTGTTTGAGCGATCAGTGGCAAACGGGTTGCCCAACACATGGAAGTGAGGAACTAAAGCAGCCATGAGCAGGACGTGGCAACTCCTCGGGTGAGCCCAGTCTCAGAGCAATATGTGCCGGCTCTGCAATTATGGAAGCCTCCTTGGATAGCAAGGGAATGCCCAAGGTCTGCCCCTGCCTTCCCTTGAGGGCCGACCTCGATGTCGCTGATCGTTCTATCTTGACCAGCTGAGATGTTGGCGACATCACAACAGTCTTACGTGCTACGAAACCAGAGGAAGGCTAACCTCATTAAAAAATGCCCGCCAGAAGTCGGAAGTGTCGTCCTACGGGTGGCAAACTAAAAATTGACACTACGCAATTACGTCCGAGTGAATTGTCTCGTCCGATTGTCTCTTGTGCTAGGAACAGCTCTGACTACCTAGTTTCCGAATGCCGCTCTTGTTCGGAACAGCTCTGACTAGGTAGTTTCCGAATGTCCGACGTGTCTGGAAAAGCTCTGACGGACACAACGACAAGCACATGTCCGAAAAACTCGCTTAGTGGATGCTGACTGCAGACCAGCTTGGTTTGTGCGGGAAAGGCTCGGGGTGAACGAAATGCCCAATATATTGAAGTGAGGAATTAAAGCAGCCATGAGCAGGACGTGACGATTCCCTCTGTGTGCCCAGTACCAGGGCGCTATGTGCCGGCCCTGCAATTATGGAAGCCACCCAGGATGGCGGAAAATGCTATGGACTGTCCCTGCCTTCATTTGAGGGATGACCGTGCAGTCTCCGACTCTTCCAACTTTACCAGCTGGGAGGTGGATAGTACCACAAAAGTGAGAGTCTCCCAGGAATGCTAACCTGGTCAAAAATGCACGCTAAAAGCCGGATGTGTTGGCCTAAGGGTTTCGATCCAAGGGTGCCTAACTAGACACACCGCAATCACATCTGAAAAAACACTCCGGATGAATGCAAAGAAGAAGAAGAAACATCTGGTGTGCTGGTGCCGAGGTAAGGGGTTCAACCCCTACACCGGACTGTTGGACTAAAATGTTGACCTCTCATCCTTGACTTGGGAACGTAAATTACAAGTACTTCTGAAGTCGGAATGGGTTCGCCTAATGGTGAGAGACACTGTTAATAGGGAAAGCTAATCCTCACGCAAAATTTGGTCTAGCACTACTAGAAGTAGTGTGTATGGACTACGCTTAAAATAACATTGAGCAAGTGCAAAAAAAAAACAAAACAGAAATCCTGTTTGGCATCTGCCATGACATCTGTTTCATTAGCATAACTATGTTTAATAAAAATATAGGTAGCACATATACTCAATATTTCTCATGCCATACAAAAGGTATCCAGTTCTCGTTACTCCACTATCTGCCAGTATTCTTCCTTCACACACCTGAAAATATCAGACAGAAGGATCCTTTTTGCAGCTCTGTAGGAAGACATAATTAAATTGTAAGAAGACGCAGATTATAGTCGTCACTAGGAAGAAGGAAATAGCACAATGTAATATACAGGTAAATGGGAATATTCTTAAACAAGTGAATCTGTACAATTATCTAGGAACAGTCATAACATCTGATGGGAGATGCCTTGAAGAGATTAGAACAAGAATCGTCATGGTGAAGGTAGCCTTTTGCAAAATGGAAAACATACTGACCAATAATATGATGTCATTTATAACGAAAAAAAGTTTTGATGTGCTTCATAGAACCTGTACTTTTGTATGGATGTGAAGCGTGGACAATGAGAAAGAAGCTGAAAAACATCTGATGGCCGTGGAAATGTGGTTTCTATGGAAAATGCAAAGAATACCATGGACAGACAGAAAAACCAATGACCAAATCCTGCAAGAAACAAATGAAAACCATAAACGGATTAGACAAATTAGATGTAGACAGTCACAATATTTTGGGACACATTATGAGAAGAAATGAATTGGAGAACTTGGTAACAACTGCCAAGATTGAGGGGAAGAGAACAAGGGGAAGGCAGAGAAGTAAATACTGGATGGCTTGGCTATGTGTCATGGTCAAGACAAGATCTGAGCTGATCCATGACTCTGGTGGTCGCGTGAGATGGCGAAACATGACCGCCCACGCTTATTGGCATGGCACATGATGATGATAAGGAACACACACAAACATTGTTGTCCACATGTACATTTGTGATCTTGTTTATTCAGGTTGTTTACATCTCAGAAAAGAAACATTCACGGGCGGCCATTATTGTCCACATGTACATTTGTGATCTTTATTCTTCTTGGTTGGCAGCTGGTCTAGGATCGAAGCTCCGACAGGCGGACAGTTAGAGCATTGCTTTACTGATCCGGCAGCTTCTGCAGCTTGTCTTGTTCCAGATGTATAGGTGTTAACTTTCCTCTGGAGTGAACTAGGCAGGCCGAGAGAGGGATCATGCTGTATGGGCAACACATGGTTTCTTTATTTTAGCCCAGGCTTTGTGCTATGACCGCCCACGCTTTCCGGCATGGCACATGATTGATTGATTGATTTGTGCTATGGAGAGGCAATAACTCCATCCCTGGTCTTAATCGGTCTCGAAATCAAAGCGAGAGGCAACTGTTACAGGTTATAAGTCCTTGTCAGTTGGCGTAGACATGGGGCGCCACGCGTTGCCTCTGACGGTGGGAGACACCTACAGGTGTCACTGATCAGCTACCGCCCGCCTCAAGCTGGGCAGCCCCTGGCCAATTGGGTGCTGATCCGCCACAGCCTGCCTGCTTCAATGGGTGCTTGGGGCTAGGACAAAATCTGAATCGCAGGCTGTAAAACCAAAAACCAATGCACCAGGTACTAATAAAAAGAATAATAGAAACCTCAAGCTACGGCTTGCAATCTGGAACGTGAGAACCATGTGTCCAGGATTTTCCACTGACTTGACAAATATTGACGTTGTGAGAAAAACGGCTGTGATTGATGCTGAACTCAATCGTCTTAACATTGATATTGCTGGCCTGCAGGAGACTCGCCTTCGCTGAGGAAGGGTCACTCAGGGAAAACAATTACACCTTTTTTTGGAAGGGAAGAGGGCAGGCAGAAAAAAGGCAACATGGTGTGTGGGCTTTGCAGTGAAGAATTCGCTACTGGGAATGATTGATATCTCAGCTGGAGGTAATGAAAGATTATTATCACTGCGCTTGGCAACCTCTTGTTGATTTGCCACCATTCTCACTGCATATGCACCGACACTCACTTCCTCTGATGATGTGAAGGATACATTCTATGAGCAGCTAGACTCTGCGATCAAGGCAGTTCCAAAATCCGACTACATTTATATGCTCGGTGATTTCAGTGCTCGTGTGGGCAAGGACTCGAGTTCATGGCCAGTGTGCCTTGGAAAATACAACATCGGTCGCATGAATGATAATGGGCAAAGGCTGCTGGAGCATTGCACTAGAAATGACCTATGTATTACAAACTCCTGTTTTAAAACAAAAGAGATGCATAAGGTCACATGGAAACATCCAAGATCCAGCCATTGGCATCAGCTGGACTTCATTATCACACGGAGACAACATCTGAACCATACATCATTAACTCGAAGTTACCACAGTGCTGACTGTAATACAAATCATTTTTTGGTTGTTGCAAGGGTTAGACTGAGACCAAAGAGAATCTACACAGCTAAACACAAGTCTAGCCCCAGGATTAATATTACTAACACTCACGATCCTGGAAAGTGCTTTGAATTTCAACAGCAACTTGAAGACACTTTCAATGATACATCAGAAAATTGTATAGTAAATGATAAATGGAGTAAACTTAAGGAAACTATAAAACAGCGGTAGGGGTTTACGGCACTGTGGATCATAAGACGCAGGACTGGTTTGCGGCAATACCAGATACTGCAGCCCTTGATTGATAAAAAGAAGATAGCTCTCTTAAGAAACAAGGAAAGACCAACGCGTAACACTCTGAGTGAGCTGAAGCAAGCAAGGAAGGATGTACAAAAGGCTGCCAGGCAGTGTGCGAATGACTATTGGATCAAGTTATGTGAGTCCATTCAAATCGCAAGTGATAAGGGAAACATCAGAAGCATGTATGAAGGGATAAAGAAAGCCTGTGGTCCAATGATCAAAAGAAGTGCACCGCTGAAAACCTTGACTGGAGAAATCATCACTGATAAGAAACAGCAGATGGATAGATGGGTCGAGCACTATTTAGAGCTTTACTCAAGTGAGACCAAGCTAGCAGATGATGCCCTCAACGCCATAGAGGCCCTGCCAACTCTTGACCACCTGGACACACTTCCCACTATAACAGAAGTTAGTGTGCTATAAATGAGCTTGCATCTGGCAAGGCTCCAGGTAAGGATGGGATTCCAATAGAGGTAATCAGGAGTGGGCAAGACACACTCGCTCTACAGATCCACCAGCTAATAGAGCTATGCTGGTGAGAAGGACAAGTCCCACAGGATTTCAAAGATTCAAACATAACGCTGTACAAGAACAAGGGAGATCGGAGCGACTGTAACAACTATAGGGGTATCTCACTTCTGTGTATTGTTGGGAAAGTATTTGCCAGAATTGTCCTGCGCAGACTTCAAGTCCTGGGAGATCAAGTCTACCCCGAATCACAGTGCGGCTTCCGTCAGAACCGGTCTACCATTGATATGATATTCTCATTGCGACAGATGCAAGAAAAATGCCGGGAACAAAATCAGCCACTGTTTATTGCCTTCATCGACCTCACAAAGGCATTCAATTTGGTCAGTCGTGAGGGTCTGTTCAAAGCACTAAAGAAGATTGGCTGCCCACCAACTCTTCTGTCCATTGTGGAATCGTTCCACACAGGTATGAAGGGTATAATCAAGTTTGATGGCTCAACTTAAGAAGAGTTTGAAATCAAGAATATAATGATAAAGGACGTGAAAATAAGAATTTACAATCTGTATAGCCCGGCAGATAAGGATCTTACACTCTCAAACATGGAAATAACTGACACAAATTGCATTGTTGTCGGAGACTTTAATAGCCGTTCAGAAAGATGGGGATACCCAGATACTGACAAAAGAGGAGATGAAGTGGAGGACTGGGAAATAGACTCAAATCTCCATCTACTCAACAAAGCGGATGACACACCGAGCTTCTACTCCAGAAGATGGCTTACCACTTCTACTCCAGACTTAGCTTTCTGCACAGGAGACATCCTCCACAAAATCGATCGCCATGTGCTTGACCAATTAGCAGGTAGTGACCACAGACCAATCAAGCTTGTAATAAATATGGAGTATGTTCCACAGGAGCAAAAGCCTTTGCCCCGTTGGAATTACAAACGAGCAGATTGGGACAGATTTGCCATACTAACAGACAAATATTGTGAAAACATAAATACACGATATGGCAACATGAAGCAAATGGTGGAAAGTCTAAACAGAGCAATAATACAGGCGGCCACTGAGTCTATTCCAAGAGGAGCGAGGAAAAATTACAAACCATACTGGACTGAAGAACTACAAAGTTTGGAGGACAAAGTTGAAGATGCTAGGAAGACCGCAGAGAGAGAACAAACAACTGAAGCGAACATCTCTCTCAAAGCCATCTCAGCAAAATATAAAAGAACAGTAAATCAAACAACAAGAGATTGTTGGAGGAAAAAAACAGAAAACCTGAATTTTGACAGGGATGGAAACAAACTATGGAAACTAGTGAAAGCCATGAACAATGAAGGACCTAGAAACAAACAAATAACAATTAAACAAGGAAATGCCTTGCTTACAGGAAAAAAGGCTGCAAATGCACTAATGGAACACTATGCCAGTGCAAACCACATTGATATTACAGCCGAACAGAAGAAAGCAATCAAGATAAACAGAGACATCATAGATATACAGAGACAGCAGGAGAATATATGATGGCAAATCTAACAATGGAAGAAATGGAACAGGCAATGAATACCCTAAAAAAGAAGACATCACCAGGAAAGGATGGAATCACAAATGAAATGTTAATAGGACTAGGCACTAAGGCAAAAAAGAAACTACTAGCAGTCCTAAATTACAGCTGGAAGAGGGGAATAGTCCCACAGGCATGGAAGGAAGCTATACTAATACCAGTCCCAAAGAAAGGAAAAGACCTGGAAGAACCAAATGGCTATCGACCTATCAGTCTTCTTAGCTGTGTAGGAAAATTAATGGAACGCATTATCAATGGCAGGCTAACATGGCATCTGGAAGAAAACCAACTCTTAACACCAAACCAAGCAGGATTCAGAAAGTACAGATCCACTGAAGATCAAATAACCTATATAGCTCAGGAAATAGAGGATGCCTTCCAAGAGAAAAAGCACACACTAGCGGTCTGGATAGATTTAGAAAAAGCATTTGATAAAGTATGGAAGGAAGGACTGAAAGTAAAACTGCAAAAAATGCATGTTTGTGGGAAAATGTACAAATGAATCAGCCACTACATTGAGAACAGAACTGCCAGGACAAAAGTACAAGGACAAACCAGCAAAATGATGCTATTGGAGCAAGGTGTCCCCCAAGGAGGAGTTCTTTCACCAACATTATTCCTAGCATATATAAATGACATCACGGAAAATTTTCCAGCCAGAGTACACACATCATCCTTTGCAGATGACCTAGCCATATGGACATCTGAAGAATATATTAGTACAGCTAACAGCAGAATACAGCAAGCTCTATTAGCGCTAGAGGACTGGTCAAAATCATGGCTAGTGAAGATAAGTGAGGAGAAAACAATATGCACAGTGTTCTCCCTCTCAACTAAAACTCAGCAACCTAAGCTGGTATTGAATGGAAAAATATTGCGCCATGAAGAAAATCCAAACTATCTAGGAGTCACCTTTGATCGTCGCCTGACATGGAAGACACAGGTTGAGAAAAATCGAACAAGAGCAAGGCAAAGAATGGCAATCATGAAAAAGCTTGCTGGTACAACGTGGGGAGCAGATGAGAAAGTTCTCAAAAAGTTATATACTGGACGGATGAGGCCAGTACTGGAATATGGCATTGCAGCTTGGGCAACAGCAGCTAAGTCAAACTTTAACAAAATAAGTAGAGTCCAAAATCAAGGAATGCGAATCATAACTGGAAGCCTGAAGACAACGCCTATTAATGAATTAGAAAAGATCACTTGTTTACAACCAATGCAGGATAGAAGAGATAGCAGAGCCCAGCAACAAGCTGAAAAATTTAGAAGATTGACAGACCACCCTATGTATAAAAGGTTTAGTGGTTTTGGAAAGGGAAGACTGAAGCGTAGCAACTTTGTAGAAACTGCAAAACGAAAGATTAGGGCAGATCCCATACTTAACATATCAACAGTCAAACCCATTTACAATGCAGACAAGTTCCTAGCTTGGAGACAGCAGCAACTGCCTGAGATGATAGAAAACATTCCTGGTATTGAGAAAAAGAACACTCAGCATGAAACCGAAAGAAGAGAAATAACCCTAAACTACATAAAAGAACATTACCCAAGCAGGAATTGGACCCATGCATATACAGATGGATCAGCCAAAAATTCAGTAGAGAATGGAGGCGGAGGAATTCTCCTAAATTTAAAAAATGGAGTGAAAAAAACACATTCAGTGGCAACTGGAAAGTTCTCAAGTAACTTCAAAGTGGAGGTAGAGGCTCTGAAAACTGCAGTAGAAATGCTCTTGATGGAGGAAAATAAAGAGACGCAAATAGCTATCTTCACAGATGCAAAGTAGCTGTCTCAATACTGAAGAGCAAAAACACCACAGAACTAGCTGACCTAAGAGCAGCACTCCTTGGTCTATGCCAGAAATCCAAAAAAGTTATAATACAGTGGATCCCATCACATTGCAGTATACCTGGAAATGAAGAGGCTGACAGACTGGCAAAAGAGGGCGGACGACTACCACAGCCTGACATAGACATAACCTATAATGAGGCAAAGAGGTTGATAAAAAGCACTTATAGAACCAAATGGGAATCAGAGCATCCAGGCCACCAGAAGGATGATGCATATTACAAACTCGACTGAAGAGAACAAGTAGCAATCTTCAGACTCCGCACAGGACATAACAGGCTGAAATACCACTTGTTCAACAAACTAAAGATAGGAGATACAGATGAATGTAATTGTGGAACTGGTAAAATGACAGCTAAACATTTGCTGCAAGAGTGCCCAATATATGCAGAACAGAGAAAGATATTTTGGCCCACACCTGCTTCATTCGAGGACAAGCTCTATGGAGATATCAACAAGCTCAAGTCGACTGCAGCTTACTTTAACTGTATTCAGGTTGACATTTAAATGTACATTAAGAAGTATTTAGACTGCCACACTTCATACCACAGGCATGTCGGTTACACAAGCCTCCCAGAGGCATGAAATGGAATATTGCTTGGATAGCAAATCCATTACGTGGAAAGTCCGAATCGAAAGCTCACTGTGTAGGCTTCATAAAAGGTGGAAAAAGTGTCCTAGTGGCACAAAATGGAATATTGCTTGGATAGCAAATCCATTACGTGGAAAGTCCGAATCGAAAGTTCACTGCGTGGATGTCATCTGCAAACAGCATTCTTCTGGCTTCTGGAAGAACAGCCTATGGTGAACAGAAGGCCCAATATACGGAAGTGAGGCTAAGCAGCCATGTGCAGGACGTGACGATTCCTTGGGTGAGCCCAGTACCAGAGCGCTGTGTGTTGGCTCTGCAATTATGGAAGCCTCCTTGGATGGCGGGGAATGCCCATGGTCTGCCCCTGCCTTCCCTTGAGGGATGACCAGGATGCCTTTGGCTGTTCTATATGGGCCAGCTGGGATGGGAGATAACACCGCAACAGTGAGAGTCTAACGTCCTAAGAAACCCCCCGGGAAGGTTAACCCGGTCAACAAATGCCCGCAGAAGTCGGATGTGTCGGCCTAACGGCGCAAGAACGCAGCTCTGCTGTAAACAGGCACAACGCAATCACGTCCGAAAAAAAACTCCGGATGAACGAAGAAGAAGAAGAAGAAATCAAGAATGGAGTTAAGCAAGCTTGTGTACTAACCCCCACCCTCTTTGGGATATACTTTTCACTTCTACTGAAATATGCCTTTCGTGATCAGGATGACGGTATATACATTCACTCATGCTCAGATGGTGGCCTCTATAATGCTCAGAGATTGAAGGCCAAAATTAGCAGGGTACTAATCAGAGAGTTGCTTTTTGCGGATGATGCTGTGATTACGACCCACTCTGAGGAAGAATTACAACATCTACTATCTGCATTCTCCAATGCTTGTTCTGAATTTGGTTTAACAATTAACAAAAAGAAGACACAGATTATGTCACAAGGTGCACATGGTGTACCATCAATCTTTATTGACGACGCCGAACTGGAGATAGTAGACCATTTTACATATCTAGGATCAGAGGTAAATAGCAAATTGTCCCTCGATCAGGAAATCAACATCAGGATTGGCAAGGCAGCAACAACAATGAACATGTTAGAAAAAAGTCTGGGAGAACAGGAAGCTTACTGCCAAAACAAAAGTCCTGGTCTACCAAGCCTGTGTCCTTAGTACTCTTCTTTATGGCAGTGAAACCTGGACAACTTACTCACGCCAAGAGAAATGTTTAAACAGCTTTCATATGCGGTGTCTGCGAAGAATACTTGGTATTAAGTGGCAAGACAAAATCACAAATACTGAAGTATTGGAAAGATCAGGTTGTGTGACGGTGTATTCCATGCTCAGTCTTCATAGACTTAGATGGATAGGACATGTTAGGAGGATGGATGATGGTAGAATACCAAAGGACATCTTTTTTGGTGAATTACAGACGCGTAGGAGATCTCAGGGTCGGCCTCTACTACGATACAAAGATGTGTGTAAGCGGGACATGATTGATACAGGCATTGATAATGCACATTGGGAGCACGTCGCCGCTGAACGTGTTGCATGGAGGGCAACTATCAGAAATGGAATAAAGACAAAGGAGAAAATGATTGCAGATAAAGCACACACAGAACGTGAGAGACATAAGATGGTGCAAATTGGTGGAAATGACCATGTTTTCACATGCACCTACTGTGGGCAAACATTTGCACAAGAATTGGCCTTACCAGCCACACTCGCCACCGCCATGGATCGTAGTTATTAAGCCTTTTTGAAGCACAATGTACCAAACTATCGTCTGTCAAGACGGAAAGGTGCCAATGATTCAGGTTGTTTACACCTCAAAAAAGAAACAATTTTGGGCAGCCATTGTTGTCCACATGTACATTTGTGATCTTGTTTATTCAGGTTGTTCACATCTCATAAAAGAAATATTCACGGGCAGCCATTTTTGTCCTCATGTACATTTGTGATCTTGATTATTCAGATTGTTTATATCTTGGAAAAGAAAAAAAATTATGGGTGGCCATTGTTGTCTACATGAACATTTGTGATCTTGTTTATTCAGGTTGTTTATATCTCAGAAAATAAACAGTTACGGGTGGCCATTTTGTTCACATGTACAATTGTGATCTTGTTTATTCAAGTTGTTCACATCTCAGAAAAGAAACAATTACGGCTGGCCATTGTTGTCCACATGTACATTTGTGATCTTGTTTATTCAGGTTGTTTACATCTCGGAAAAGAAACATTCGCGGGCAGCCAGTGGCCAAATCAAACTGATGCCTAACAAAAACAAATCTCAGGCCCTGTTTTCTCCATTTGACAGTAGAGTACCAAGGATTATCATTCCTATGTCTGACTGCCCCAAAGGTAAGTTCCACTGTGCTGTTTATTTGTTCTTGATCGCATCAAGTACACTATTTGGTGTGGTAATGTTGATAGAGACATTGTGAAAGGAGATATTTGTTAGTTCACATCTTTGTCCAATAGAATAAAAACAAACGGGCAGATTAATTAGACACAATTCAAGAAACAGTTGAGTGAGGTAAGTGGGATGTGTTAGTTTGGGGGATTTGATTACACCGCATAATAGACATCTGATTGTCTCTATATATATATATATATCACCTTGTACCGGGAGGGCGCGCTTTAGCGATGCTACTCTTGGCTTGCGTGTGCGTGAACGTCTGTCCTGTCAGTCGCCATATGCATTTGTGCGCTGGTGAGGCTCAACCATAAACCGGGAGATCTGTTCGCAACTTAGACGAGCAATATCTTCTGTGGGCAGCTTCTCACCTCATATGTGTGTGGTCTATTCTGGCGGTCAGTCTGTCTCCGGCGAAGGAAATTGTGTTGATCCTATCAGTAATCATACGCTCATTGCTTGTCGCTACGTTTGTCTTAAAACTGAAACAAAAGGAATGACGGAAGGGCCGTTTGCACGAGACTCCAGGCTAGTGAGTCGATACATACAGGGATAACTGGCTGTGGCAGCCAAACGTCCACTGCATCTGTGTCCGTCTTCCAGTCTTGCCATGCTCGCCACTGGAACCAGATGGACACAGACGAAAGAGCGGGGACGACGGAGTTGCGCGACCACTACCTCGCTATATAAATCCAAAGCGCAAGTCATTCGTTCCTCATCAAAAGATGCAGTGAATGAATGGTCCTCGTCATTCATGACGGACGAACATCGCTCTCTCTCTCTCTCTCTCTCTCTCTCTCTCTCTCTATATATATATATATATATATATATATATATATATATATATATATATATATATATATATATATATATATAGAGAGAGAGAGAGAGAGAGAGAGAGAGAGAGAGAGAGATGAAGACAAAGATAGACTGAGGCACAGACAGATACTGAGACACAGATGGATACATAGACAAAGACATAGACAAGCAGACATATTCAATAGACACATGCACACACAATTCCCTTGAGCACAACATTCTTTTGTCCAGTACTGATTTTGCTTTAGGGCATATAGGTTGTAACCAATTCATAATTCACATACATATAGAACTGCCGGAGGCAGATTAGGCCTGGATTAGTGATATTTCGTTGTCAGGTTTTAGGTACTTCGTTGTCAACAGATGGAGGGGCGGCTGTCCCTGTGGCTAGAATGCTGGGTCCTCCTTCAGGAGGACTGTGTTTGAATCCTTGGTAACGTGGGTATTTTTCTGTCTGGGAAGTTTGCTGCGACTGCACTAGCCAGGCAGCCTTAATTCCTCAGGCTCAAAGCCCCGCTGTCCTACACGGCAAGGTACTATAAGCAGTAGATGACAGGTGACAGTTGTCAACAGACTCCAAGGTCCACAGGGAGGTCTGGTAGGGGTGTGAAAAAGGACTATAACAAATATGTTTAATGTTTTCTCTGTCTGGTTATTTCTTGTAAAGAGACATTCTGTGGTGTGGCTACCAACCTTGTTGTGTCACTTGCCTGCACCAGTCTCATGTCCCAGGAACTTCATATCCCAGGAGCCTCTTGTGTGTAAGACATAACCACTGCTTGTCTCTTTCATTAATTCAGTTGTTTTTAGAATTTAAACATTACCTTTAAAAACATTAACATAATCTGGCCATAGTTATCAAATTCAATTAGGACATGTAGCGGACTCATCAAAAAGTATGATGAGAAAGGTGAAGACAGGAATTCCATTCAACAATACAAAATACAGAGCATCTGTTGAATTTTTCATCCTGGACATGCCGGTGGGTGGGAAACTAGGAGGTGTACTGATTGGCTTGATCTGCAACCCTTTGTGGGGTATTGGTGCATGATAAGACAGATGTGGTCAGGGCTCTTTCTAATCGTGTGTATAGTCAGAAGAACGTGTAGATCATTACAGCATGGAGAGAATGGTGCTGCAGGGAGTGACCAGAGGATCTGACCGGTATTCGAAACTCCCAGGAACGCCCACACGGAAATATAATCAGACTGCTACTGGTACCATTATTATTGGGACTCTTTGCTGGCTGTTGCAGGTGATGGAGCATGTATGGGTATATCCTGAGTGATGTGATGTTGGTTCTTCACTCATCTCAACTCAGAATATCAGAAGCGTGCCGTTTTAATCTTCTTGTAGCATTCATAAAAAGTTTTTAAAGAATACAAATAAAAATTGGGTGAAGTTACAGTAACACAAGAAAGATGTGTAAAGTAACGATTCAAAGAGTCACAGGCCTGTCTTTCATTCAGCTCTTCCAGCCACTCATCATTCGCACATCAATTCTATGTTATGTATTAGGCATGTTATTCATATATGGGGAAAAACCATAGTAATATGAATTCTGAGCATATAAGCACTAAAAATGACACGTTTACGCACGTTTTTATGTATGGAAAGTTCTTGATACGCTTAAGAGCTGAAAAACTTTGTGACGATGAAGGATAAAATTCAAAGTTAAACAGAAATGTTTCAGTCACATTCAATTACACCATGTACTTTTGCACTGGAATAACTCTTCCAGCGTCATAGAAGGAAAACAGAAATATAACATCTTGTAAGTGCTCCAGCATGTGAGTGGTTATTTCCCACTTCAAGGGACATTTCATGCAGTACATTTATCTCACGGACAAAAACAGTGATGAGATCTGTATGTTTCCAGATTTCTATGAAAGATCCGAGGATTTTTCCAGCACCTTGTACATTGCCCGTATCCAGCAGTGGGACGAGACGTCCAAAATGCCCAAAGGGTGAGTGTTTTATTATTGCCTAGTTAGGACCAAGAATTGCTTTGCACTCTTTGTCATGAAGTCTTTGCCGCTAATGCCTCAAGCATGAGTGTTTTATTATTGCCTAGTTAGGACCAGAAATTGCTTCACACTCTTTTTCATGAAGTCTTTGCCGCTTAGTGACTTAACACTTAGACTGACAACTCGTAGCATCTTCTAAGACAGCAGTGTATTCTTTCCGCATGGCTCCCTTTACTGTATTGATCAGGCAGTTGTTGGTTGTTCATGATATTTAACATGATGATTCTTTAACATGCTCGTTTAGAGAATAAAGAAAGATACAGTTTTGGGTCTTTGTTAAAGGCATGAGCCTCAGGCTCAGGAGGTACTGGCTTGGATCTCGGTGTAGGGCTGGGGGTTTTCCAAGAGTAATTGGTATTTAATAATATCCCATGACCTCCTAATCTCTTGGGTAGTGAGAT
The DNA here is from genome assembly GCA_014155875.1 of Cepaea nemoralis. Taxonomy (NCBI): domain Eukaryota; kingdom Metazoa; phylum Mollusca; class Gastropoda; order Stylommatophora; family Helicidae; genus Cepaea; species Cepaea nemoralis. Next base: position 50,422 of record JACEFZ010009301.1, on the reverse strand, counting down.
TGGATACCTGGTCTTCTTGAAATCAGGTGAAAGACAGGAGAGCCCAGGTACAATTTTACATGTTAAAGATCCCATGATGGTAAGAGAATGCAAAGTTTTGTACATAAAACATTCCTCAGAAGTTGAAAATTGCAAACAGAAGGCCATATGTGTGTGATTCTGGTCAAGTTGTTAGGAAAGATAATCTACCTAGGAGTAGATAGAACCTGTTGTCTTGGATGGAAACTGTCTAGAAGAAGCAACCATTTCACAGATGCACAATGAAGTCAGACACACTGATGATGTTTCTTCTTCTTCTTGTTCTTGTTCTTCTTCTTCTTCTTCTTCTTCTTCTTCTTCTTCTTCTTCTTCTTCTTCTTCTTTCTTTCTTCTTTCTTCTTCTTCTTCTTCTTCTTCTTTCTTCTTCTCTTCTTCTTCTTCTTCTTCTTCTTTTCTTCTTCTCTTCTTCTTCTTCTTCTTCTTCCTCTTCTTCTTCTTCTTCTTCTTCTTCTTCTTCGCTGCGTTCATCCGAAGTTTTTTTGTTGTTGGACATGATTGCATTGTGCCTGTCTACAGCAGAGCAGTGTTCTTGCGCCGTTAGGCAGACACATCCGACTTCTGCGGGCATTTGTTCAGTGGGTTAACCTTCCCGGGTGATGACATTTTAGAGTTAGTAGTTTTGATAGAGACATTGTAAAAGGAGACATTTATGTCCATGTTTCAATCCAATGGAAATTTAGCAAAGTGGCAATTTAGAAATGGATACAAGCACATGTAAGTTTAGCATAGTAAATGTATTAAAGAAAACATGATTGGCTGTTTTGTAAATTTCTGTAATTCCATTTTATCACAAAAGACATCTGGCTCACAATAGAGATAAATTTATAGAGAGTAATTTATATAGAGTAATTTATACAGACTTGTGGGTGTGAAGTTCTGCACAGCACAGGCCCCTGGATGATGATATGGGAAAGGAACCTATTGCAACTGGAAGAGTCATTGGATGACGGATGATGATTTGAGAAGGGAACGTCATTTAAGTGGATGAGTCACTGGATGGTGGATTATGATATGGGAAGGGAACATTATGCGACTGTTTTGACAGTCAGGAAAAATGAGGGCATAAGAGACAGAGGCCAAAATAGGGAGAAGTTACTGGATGGGTTGGCAGGGTGGCATGGAAGACAGCGGCTGAACTTATCAGGAACACAGTGTATGTGGAGGAACATGGTTGCCTAAACCGCCACCATAGTACATGGTGGTGAAAGTAACCTTGTTTGCATGCCATCAGGCATATTAAGGACACAGTGTTTGGCTGTTGTTTTCAGTGACTGACTGGCAGAAGGGGGTTAATGGGGGGTCAGTATTATGGAGGTCATGTTTACTTTCCCAGAAATCTCAGGTGCCTTTTAGAAAAGCTTTTAACTCTTCAAGCCTGTGGGACTTTCTCTTGTTTGGTGTCTCATTGAGTTTTCATGTATAGTTGAAGATTCTGTCTATTGGAGTTTTCATATATAGTTTTCATATATAGTTGAAGTGTGTCTCTCTTGGAGTTTTTATACATAGTTGAATATTGTTTATTGAAGTTATCATATATAGCTAGAGTTTTCATTAATAGTTGAAGATTCTGTCTATTGGATTTTCATATATAGTTGTTTTCATATATAGTTGAAGTGTGTGTTTCTTGGAGTTTTCATACATAGTTGAAGTTTGTCACTTTCAGTTTTCATATGTAGTTTTCATATATAGCTGGAGTTTTCATATGTGCTTGAAGTTTGTGTATTTTAGGAGTCTTCATATATAGTTGAAGTTTGTGTTACTTTGAGTTTTCATATATACCTGCATTTCTCCGAAATATGTTAAACAAGTTAGTTGTATATCCTTTATCAGATGTTTTCAGTCAACACCAGTGATTTTTGCTTTTGTCTTAGCAAGTTTTATGATCATTAGTTTGCCATTGCCTGAAAATGTCTTGTATATTAATTTTAGCTTAAAAAAAATACACTAGGGCTTATTTTTGGGGGATAATTTTTTTTTTCTGATACAAAAATCTACATTTATTCAAATACAGTGATATCTTCTTTATAACTCTCCAAATCCTGAATTCCGTCTGATCAGTTGTCATTGAGATCCTAGACCCATAACCACTACAGTTTCATTCTTAGCGATTGTGTTGGAGAGTTGGTATTTTGAAAAAGTCGATGCCATCAACAAAGTACTCGAATGCAAGTGTACATTTAATTAACTTCATGGTCTTAATTTCGGCGAAAATGGTAGTTTGAGGTGTCATATATAGTTAAAGTTTCTGTCTCTTTATGTCATTGAAGTTTGTGTCTTTTGTCTCTTATTCTATTCTTTTTTTTTTTTTTTTTTGCTGTCAACATCATCATCTTTCAGCTGTATGTTGATTTCTTGGCAAGATTACGCTCAGTAGTTTGCCATTGCTTTCTGAGCGGCCGGCTCACATACCCCGTAAGTTACCGATGCGATTCGAACCACTGCTGATTCTCACTGTCATCACGTTACCGGCGAGAGTATACGAAGATTACGGAGCCATTCTATTATATAGTCGAAGTTAATTTCCATGTTTTTCCCATTCAAAACTGCATTGATGTGATGGGAGGCAGTGTTCCACATTGGCTAGTGTTCCACATTGGCTAGTGTTCCACACTGGCTAGTGCTGGTCCTGTGGTCATGTGTTCAAATCCCTTTGTGGCAGGAATTATTTTTTTTAAAGTCTGGGCTCTCAATTGACCCATTCAGAAATGGGTACCATTATATTTTCTTAGACGTAAAGGCAACCAACCTGATTTTTACATTATCCACTGAGTGCCGATTGGCCTGTACAAATTTGGGATTGGCACCATATACCTAATATGCTTCACGGCATGAAAAAGTTGTTTACTTACTGTATACTACATTGCTGTCATACATAATTAAAAAGGGTGTAATTTTAAAAGTATAACCAGGGGGGAAAACAACAGTTTAGAAAAGTTACCAGCCACAATTACTGGCTTCCCATTAATTCATCATCATCATGTGTCATGCCGATAAGCTTTAGCGGACATGCTTTATTGCCCCAGACAATCATCAGTCTTGGATCAGATCTGTGTTCTGGTCCCGACTATACCATGTGACCAACCCTCCAGTTATTTGTTTCATTCCCCCTTTCTCAAGTTTGCCAGTGGTCACCAAGTTTTAAAGTTGATTTCTTCCCATAATGTGCCCTGAGAATCTTGACTGTCTGTGTCTAATTTCTCCAATCAGTTTATGGTTTTCATTTGTTTCTTGAACCGTCTCATTTGTTATTCTTTTTATCTATGGGTACTCTTCGCATTTTCCCCAGTTACATTTCCACTGCCATTAGATGTCTCTCAACTTGTCTGCTTATTATCTGTTTCACATGCATACAACAGTGTAGGGCTTGTTGTTACTAGTCCCCCAAATTTGCCCACCTGTTACTAGTGCCCCAAAGGAGGAAGCAATAAATAGCATCACAGTAGACCTCCTGAGCCTGTCCTAATTAGTCTTAACTCTTTCACTACCAAACAAAAACTGGGCTGTGACCAAACAGAAATTTATGGCAGAAAATTGGAACTAGGGGTGTGTTACAATAATGCTTTTAAAATGGTTAAGATGGTAGCAGATCTATTGTATTACATATCAAATTAAAGAGGATTGCACAAGGAACATGACAGTGTTAATAATTAATTGATAGGTTACAAATATTATGACAATAATGAGAGGTTTAATAATAACAACTGAAATTAAAGAGGTAAAAATTATTAAAAAAACTGCACTTATAAGGTGTTTTCTACACTCCTATACTGCTAATCATGTTTAATTTACTGAATAATCAAACAAACACCACTTGTCTTCAAGAATATAAACAGTATTGCTCATTAAAGTAACCCAAAAAGAAGCTTTGGTGCATTTTCTGAACCATGTATTTTTCACACAAAATGACAAAAAATAATGGCTGAAATCTTGAAGGTGGGGTCTGTCACAGTAAAGTTATGAAAATTGTTAAAATTGTAGCAGAAATGTTGTATTATATATCAAAATAAAGGGGTTTGCACAAGGAATATGTTGGTAGGAGAATTTTTGCTTTAGGTTGTAAATAAAATAAAAATAATAATATAATTTGTAAAATAATTGGACAAAAGTAGGTAAAAATAATGTAAACATTGCACTTAGAATGTGTTTTCTACACTCCTACACTGCTAATAATGTTTAATTTACTGAATAATCAAACAAACACCACTTGTCTTCAAGAATATAAACAGTATTGCTCATTAAAGTAACCTAAAAAGAAGTTTGGTGCATTTTCTGAACCATGTCTTTTTCACAAAAATGAAAAAACTAATGGCCGAAATCTGGAAGTTGGTGTATGTCGCAATAATGTTATGAAAATGGTTAAAATTGTAGCAGAAATGTTGTATTATATATCAAAATAAAGGGGATTGCACAAGGAATATGTTGGTAGGAGAATGTTTGCTGTATGTTGTAAATAAAATAAAAATAATAATATAACTTCTAAAATAATTTGTTAAAAAGAGGTAAAAATAATGTAAAATTGTACTTACCAAGGGGGCGTTGTTATCCAATATCCTGATCACTGCTATCCCTGTTGAATTTACTGCACAAACAACACTTTTCTAAACTATAAATACAATTGCTCTCCGAATCAATCATCCGAAAGAAGTTTTGCCGCAGATTCTGAATCATGTATTTTTCTTTTTTCAGGACAAAAATTAGGGAAAACACTTGGCAGATTTACATTTAATTGTCATGTCTGTTTGTTTTTATTTACTATATGTGGCAGTCTATTTGTGATAGGCTGCAAAACAAACTTTGGCGCACAAGTCTGGTCTATTAGTGCAGCCGGAGCAAACAAAAGATGATATGTGTTGTTTAGTTCGAGTGCTGCAAAAAACACCGACAAATTCTATTAAATGCTTGGCTCATGTAAATCTTTCGGCATAATTTCCTGCAACAGACTGAAATTCTTCGGCAGGCAGAGTGTCAAAACTTTCAGGATTACTCTGAGCTACTTCGCGATGAGCACTTTCCTTTACTTGAAATCCTCTATGACAATTTTAATCCTCCTTTCTCTGTTTGCCATATGGAATGTAGGATGTGAGCATTGATCTGTGCAATTTCAAAGATCTATAGTAGATTTTCTTCCACCACTTAATGGTTTTCCTATCATGGATATTATAATATCCAACCATTTGGTCAATTCTGTCGCAGCCATTCATCGCCGTGTTATTTTTCATGGAGACCATCTTCGGCTTGCTTTGCGGTTTTCGCAATCCGCTCTCAACAGTTCTAACTACAGACTTGGTAGAGACAACAATGCATGGTTTTTTTTAAGCTTTATTTAGCCCTTCCACCAAATAATCATTTCATCAATGGACACATTTTCAAATGGGTGAAATGCTTCCTGGATATTTATTCTTCAGAATCATGTAAACAAGAGGATCAATTTTTATTTTTTTATTTTGGCCTCAGGTTCACATACGTGAAATATGGTGTGATAAATAAATTCTAATTGATTACTGGGAAACGTAGTGGCAGTGCCATACCAAGGAGTATAAAAATGTGCACTTGTACACCAGTAGTCTTTGATACATGGTCTTGGATCAGTCCCATAGCATAATGACAGACGTAAACTTCAGCCATTCGGGCTTCGTTGTCAGACACTCAGCTGTTGACGAACATTCACCTGGTTTTTCTTTATCACCACGTGCTAAACTTTAGGCACAACTAAAACTTCTTTCTAAATATTCACTGATATCGGAATCACTATTGTTTAAAACAATTATAAACATAATCTAGTTTGATCTCAAGTCATACTACGTGGACGCAAACTGGTGGACGTTTCCATTGTGAAAAACCCAAACAAACAAATTAACACTACCTTAAAACTGAAAATTCACAAGAATCCAATATTAGAAAATGATTGACCGCACCAAGATGGCGTAGAGATCTTTCGGCTGTACGACTTTTTAGTTTACTGTAACTTAAAATTCCGAAACGGAGCAGAAATATGTGAAATAAACCACTGATCATTTTGTGGGACAAAAAGGGCGGACTGCCATCTCAGGAAATACATCGTGTCCACAGATGGGATCACGGTAGCGAAAGAGTTAAAAAGCTTTAAAAGTCGAGAGGATCGACTTCATTGCACTAGGGTTTGTCCCATATGGCTTGGTCTCTTTCCGTAGGGTGGCCTGCCGAAAGCGTCGCACAAAGCACAAATTTCATAGCTACAGTGACGACCCCCAGGGGTCTCCGAGAAAATGTGAACCAAAAGACGTAGCCCGGAATCGAACCCCCAACTATCGGAGGGCAAGGCAGACGGCTTGACCACTTCACCATGGAGACTATCGTATCCTAATTGACTTCTAAGAAGGGTTGGTCTGTGACTGGTTATTGCACATCATAAAAAAATCAGCCAACATCTAACAAACCATGAACTGACCTACAAAGGCTTGGAATGCAGGCCGTACTCATCTAGGGATCTTAAGGGGAAAAGAAATACAGGCCCTCCAGTTGAGTAAAGCATTTGTGTCAAATGCATGTCACTTTGTGGGCCAGGGAACCATTCCCTGACAACATCATTCTCAATTGCTGCAGTGCTTGATAGTCTTCTTAGATGTTCTGTTGTTATCTGAGAATTATGCAGTCAATGCAACATTGAAACCATAGTCACGTTTTGTTGCATACACCAGGACTGGTGTTTGTTGTTGTTCCTTTGCTTTGTTTTCCCCCCTGAGTATTTAGCAGTCACTGAAGCTTTTGTCATATTCAAGTTTTGTTGCCTTCACCAGGACTGATGTTTGTTGTTCCTTTACTTTGTTTTCCCCCTAAGTATTCAGCCATCACTGAAGCATTTCAGTCAGTCATGTTTTGCTATGTACACCAATACAGGTGTTTGTTGCTATTGATATTGCTGCTATTGTTCTTTTACTTTGTTTTGTTGTTCCTTTTTGTTATTTTCTGAGGGTTATGCAGTCACTGAAGCATTTCAGTCATAGTCAAGGTTTGCTATCTAAACCAGTGCAGATGTTCCTTATTGTTCTTTTACTTTACCTTCTTCCATAACCAAAGAGGTTGTTGAGGCAACTTTGCTACTCAGTATAAACTATTTACGTTTACATGTTTCAGTCTATTCAGTCAAAAAAAAAAGTCAAGCATTAAAACAAATAAACACACATACACATATCACTGCTTGTGGTTTGCTGAATTAGAATATCACCACGTTTGTTTATAAATTAACACTAGTTATCACTATTTTCTTTTACCCTTTTTCCTTAACTGATTCAGTGCCAAGGGATAATATATTGCTAAATGTGACCTCCCTTTTGGACAGAAGGATGGTATATCGCGATACCAGGGTCATCATATTATTTGTTTGTTTTTGTTGCATCTTTCCGCAATTTCAGTTCTCAATGAATGGAAATGTACATTATAATACTTGTACATTTGATTGTGTATCATGTTTGGTCCAAATTTACTGTTTGTTTGGCACTGGATCAGTTAATTTGGGACATAGACCTTCAACCAACTTACACCAACTGTCTTATTGTTTACTGTCTCCTATATTATTCACTTCTGTTGCTAGTTATTTCTCCATGTGTTTTTTAGGCCTCCCACTATGTCATTCCCTCGGTGAGTTCCAGACAAGTGAGTGTCTAGTTATACTATTAAGTGTTTTTTTTCAATGTGTGTTCCATCCAGCACCAAGGTCTTTACTTCATGTCTTGATTCACTGTTATTTGGTTAGTTCTCTCCATGAGCTCTACATTGGTGCTTTTGTCATATAATTTTAATCCCACTATTATGTGCAGGCGCCAATGTAGAATGTAGATTATTAGTAATTCTTTTAGTCATTCTCCGTGTTTCTAATCCATACAGGTGTACTGATTTAACAACTGCAGTTAGAATCTAAATCTGGCGCTAAGTTTAATGTCTTTTAACTTCCACAAATGTCCAAGGTTTATGAAGTTCCTCTTGCCTTGTGCCTTCTTATTTTAAGATCTCTCTGTTCCTCCATCTTTGTCATAATTCTTATTTTAATCTCTCTCTGTTCCCCCATCTTTGTCTATGCGAATAAGTGTATGATTTCACCTCTTGATGTGAAGTTTCACCAAGGGCGATTGGGGTGTTATTTACTGGGTTTAATCTAATTATCTTTCTTTTCCCTGTGAATGTTGTGATCACCTTCAAGTGTGTTTAGTTTATATTGCATCTGATTACGTGTATTGACATGTATACAATGCCATTGGCGTAGTCCAAATTGTCAAACTGTTTTTTTTTTTCAGCCTCTGTTGAATTCCATCTCTACTGGTAGTGATTGTCTTCATTACCCAGTCAATAGTTAAAAGTTGTTGCATATCCTTTACTGGGACATAGCAGTCATCCGCAGCATTGTTTGGCTGTTTGAGATTCCTGGGCAAGTTAATGTTCAGTAGTTTGCCATTGCTTTCTGAACGACTGGCACCCATACCATTTCATAAAAAACCAATATAAGGCGATCTGCTGCCAGATCACCCACAGCAGTGTTTTGAATGCGGGTATGCGGGATTACAAACTGCATCCGTAACCCCTTCGCCACGGAGTCGGCAGTCTATAGTTACTAAGATTAATAATGATGAAAAAATGAATTCTGTTGAACTCCTGGTTTTTACTTCAAATGTGCTAGTTTTCCCTCATGAAGAACCTTACATTTCATATCTTCACAAGTTGCCCTTTTTGAGCTCATTATCACTATCATCATCATCAAGTGCCCTGCCAGCTGGCGTAGGCGTTATGGCTCTCCACAGATCTCGGTCTTTGGTTTTCTAGATCAGCTCTGCTGCTGATATTCCTCCATGCCACCATCTCAATCCATCCAGCATGATTTCTCTCACTATCAGTGAAATAAATTATCCTAATGTACAGTAAACTCACACTCTTTGAGTGAAGACTACAAATAAGACATCGATTGCCCGGAAAGGTTAACCCGTCAACGAATGCCTGCAGAAGTCGGATGTGTCGGCCTAACGATGCAAGAACGCAGCTATGCTGCAAACAGGCACAACGCAATCACGTCCAAAAAAACTATCTGGATGAACGCAGAAGAAGAAGAAGATATCCAATGGTTATTGACAAAATATTGATATTGACAAAGAATGTTAGTGTTCATTTCGTCTTTCTTATTCAGTGTTAATTTCGTCTTTCTCATTCAGTGTTACATTTCTTGTCCCTCATTCAGTGTTAATTTCTTCTTCTTCATACACCTCTGACGTCCACATAAACACTTACTGTACAAGCAATGCACCATACATTTAGTAGTCACTTCAGCACATGACACCTTCACTTCTGTTATCCCATCCAGTTGTGACATTGACCAACAAAACCCCCCCCCCCCCCCCCCCCCCCACACACACACACACAAATCCCAATCCTATTGTTACTTTAACTCATTCTGTTCCATAATGCCACTATATTAACTCATTAAGACCCACGTTTTACTTTAAATGGAATAACACCTTTGGAATAAAAGGGTTAAAGTGGCTACTGCCTGTGACAGAAAAATAATGATTCTAACAAAGACAGAATTCTGCTGAAGATTCAGCATAGCCCATTCTTTTTGGATGCTAATTTTTTCCTGAAGAAACATTTCACCAACTTGTGCCTGAAAGTCTGGCTAAAGATGAGAAGTGAGATGAAATGCATGAAGATCTTAAAGGAGCTGCTCATGTACAGAACTGTGCTGTATGGTACATTTGTCAGCTCAATCACACAAGGGATGGTAAAGGCAACGATGTAACACCCAGTTAAAAATATCAGGCGGGCGATAATGTGCTTGGATTGTACCGTCATCTGTGCTGTGGCATTCAGGCTCAGTGCTGAAGGGATCCCGATTGGCTTCAGTTGGTGTGAGTGTTTTGAGTAGTGCTCATCAACAATATGCATTATCTGGTGTCAGAAATAGTTGGTAATTAAAATGAAAGTTAATTAGAATACAAGCAAACATGAATTAATTGTTCATAGTCAGATATGATTTAGCTATCTTATGACAGTAGATGGTGCTATCTGCTTTCTGATAGTACCGAATATTGCGCAGCACTCACCAAACCCGGCACCCCACACTGTGCCAATGATTTTGGGTGGAGGAGCACGGTTGCAAGGGTACAAGCCTTATCCTTGTACCAGGAAATAAAACCTAAGACTAAATGTCATGGCAGGGCAGACCAGGCCCTAAGTCTTGGTTGGCACCTGGTCTAGGATGGAAGCTCTGACAAGCGAAAAGCTTTGCTGATCAGACAGCTTCTGCAGCTAGTCTTGCTCCAGATCTATTGGTGTTACCTTTCCTCTGGAGTAAAGGAGACAGGATGAGAGAGGGATAATACTGCACAGATAACACGTTCTCTACAGTTCAGTCCAGGCTTTGTGCTATGGAGAGGTAAAACTCAATCCATGGTCTGGTTATGGTTATTATATATTTTTTGAAGCACAATGTAACTGTTGTGTGTCAATATGGCAAGGTGCCAATGTCAGTACTCAGAATAGAAATAAAATATTATGACAATCACCAGTGAATCAAGATGTGAAGAAAAAATGCTGGCACTAGGCAGGGCACATACTGAGGGAGGAAAAAAAAACAATGGAGAAGAGAGTTAGAGACAGATGGATAATATGGAAAGGACCTGGAGAGAGCTGAAAGAGATAGGGCAGGTTGGCTAGTGTTGATTGAGAGCCTAATGCTTCAGTGGAGAAAGGCCAGAAAGAATAAGAGGAGTAATATAACTGTATATGGCAAATATGAATGCCTGCTTAAAGAAAGATTGTATGAGTTCTGTTCTTTTGGGATGAAAGTGTGACAATGCTTAAGACTACAGGGATGTGGGTTTTTTTTTGTTTAGAATGTTGAACTCAATGCCATAAGGAAGAGGCAAAATAAATAAATGATGGGGAGGAAAAAAAATGGCGAAGTTAGCCTTAAATGGGGAAAATACTCTGCAAGAGAAGCAAAGGAGAACAGAGAATGATATACGTAGGAAACTTTAACAGTTGGGCAACAAATAATAATACAAGCAACTTGTCTCTTCTACAAGCAACTTGTCTCTTCTACTCAATCTATCCTAGATACTTGTCTCTTCTACTCAATCTACGCTAGACACTTGTCTCTTCTACTCAATCTATCCTAGACACTTGTCTCTTCTACTCAGTCTATCCTAGACACTTGTCTCTTCTACTCAATCTATCCTAGACACTTGTCTCTTCTACTCAATCTATCCTAGACACTTGTCTCTTCTACTCAATCTATCCTAGACACGTGTCTCTTCTACTCAGTCTATCCTAGACACTTGTCTCTTCTACTCAGTCTATCTTAGACACTTGTCTCTTCTACTCAATCTATCCTAGACACTTATCTCTTCTACTTAATCTATCCTAGACACTTGTCTCTTCTACACAATCTATCCTAGACACTTGTCTCTTCTACTCAATCTATCCTAGACACTTGTTTCTTCTACTCAATCTATACTAGACACTTGTTTCTTCTACTCAATCTATCCTAGACACTTGTCTCTTCTACTCAATCTATCCTAGACACTTGTCTCTTCTACTTAATCTATCCTAGAGACTTATCTCTTCTACTTAATCTATCCTAGACACTTATCTCTTCTACTCAATCTATCCTAGACACTTGTCTCTTCTACTCAATCTATCCTAGACACTTGTCACTTCTACTCAATTTATCCTAGACATTTGTCCCTTCTACTCAATCTATCCTAGACACTTGTCTCTTCTACTCAATCTATCCTAGACACTTGTCTCTTCTACTCAATCTATCCTAGACACTTGTTTCTTCTACTCAATCTATCCTAGACACTTGTCTCTTCTACTCAATCTATCCTAGACACTTATCTCTTCTACTTAATCTATCCTAGACACTTGTCTCTTCTACTCAATCTATCCTAGACACTTGTCTCTTCTACTCAATCTATCCTAGACACTTGTTTCTTCTACTCAATCTATACTAGACACTTGTTTCTTCTACTCAATCTATCCTGGACACTTGTCTCTTCTACTCAATCTATCCTAGACACTTGTCTCTTCTACGTAATCTATCCTAGAGACTTATCTCTTCTACTTAATCTATCCTAGACACTTATCTCTTCTACTCAATCTATCCTAGACACTTGTCTCTTCTACTCAATCTATCCTAGACACTTGTCACTTCTACTCAATTTATCCTAGACACTTGTCCCTTCTACTCAATCTATGCTAGACACTTGTCTCTTCTACTCAATCTATCCTAGACACTTGTTTCTTCTACTCAATCTATCCTAGACACTTGTCTCTTCTACTCAATCTATCCTAGATACTTGTCTCTTCTACTTAATCTATCCTAGACACCTATCTCTTCTACTTAATCTATCCTAGACACTTGTCTCTTCTACTCAATCTATCCTAGACACTTGTCTCTTCTACTCAATCTATCCTAGACACTTGTTTCTTCTACTCAATCTATCCTAGACACTTGTCTCTTCTACTCAATCTATCCTAGACACTTGTCTCTTCTACTCAATCTATCCTAGACACTTGTTTCTTCTACTCAATCTATCCTAGACACTTGTCTCTTCTACTCAATCTATCCTAGACACTTGTCTCTTCTACTCAGTCTATCCTAGACACTTGTCTCTTCTACTTGTGCTTTAGTAAACATTTCTCTTCTTCTAGTTAGAGTATGAATAAAATTAGTGGAACTGCGCTAAAGCTGTGGAAATTTAAACAATATTAAATAACACAAAGTAATACAGCTTTACAGAACACACTTACAGAAAACACAGGACAATGCATTGACTAGCCTTCATCAGCAAATACATACATACACAAAACACAACATACAATCATAGAGAGGACACTACCGTGACTACGTTAAGATAGATGAACAATTTTTCATTTTCTCTTCATTGTTCTCGTTTTTGCATCTTTTCATTCTTCTCATCCTGTTCATTGTCTCATCTACTTGTGCTTCACTAGACACTTATCTTTTCTACTTGTTCTATCTTAGACACTTATCTCTTCAACTTGTTCTATCTTAGACACTTGTCTCTTCAACTTGTTCTATCTTAGACACTTGTCTCTTCAACTTGTTCTATCTTAGACACTTGTCTCTTCAACTTGTTCTATCTTAGACACTTGTCTCTTCAACTTGTTCTATCTTAGACACTTGTCTCTTCAACTTGTTCTATCTTAGACACTTGTCTCTTCAACTTGTTCTATCTTAGACACTTGTCTCTTCAACTTGTTCTATCTTAGACACTTGTCTCTTCAACTTGTTCTATCTTAGACACTTGTCTCTTCAACTTGTTCTATCTTAGACACTTGTCTCCCCGGGAAGGTTAACCCGGTCAACAAATGCCCGCAGAAGTCGGATGTGTCGGCCTAACGGCGCAAGAACGCAGCTCTGCTGTAAACAGGCACAACGCAATCACGTCCGAAAAAAAACTCCGGATGAACGAAGAAGAAGAAGAAGACACTTGTCTCTTCAACTTGTTCTATCTTAGACACTTGTCTCTTCAACTTGTTCTATCTTAGACACTTGTCTCTTCAACTTGTTCTATTTTAGACACTTGTCTCTTCTACTTGTTCTATCTGAGACACTTGTCTCTTCTACTTACTCTATCCTAGACACTTGTCAATTCTCCTTTTTCTAACTAGATACTTGTCCCTACTTGCTCTATCCTAGACATTTGTCTCTTCTTTCTCCTTGTTCTAAACTAAACACCTGTCTATTCTCCTTGTTCTATACTAAACACCTGTCTATTCTCCTTGTTCTATACTAAACACCTGTCTATTCTCCTCGTTCTATACTAAACACCTGTCTATTCTCCTTGTTCTTTACTAAACACCTGTCTATTCTCCTTGTTCTATACTAAACACCTGTCTCTTCTCCTTGTTCTATACTAAACACCTGTCTATTCTCCTTGTTCTATACTAAACACCTGTCTATTCTCCTTGTTCTATACTAAACACCTGTCTATTCTCCTTGTTCTATACTAAACACCTGTCTCTTCTCCTTGTTCTATACTAAACACCTGTCTATTCTCCTTGTTCTATACTAAACACCTGTCTATTCTCCTTGTTCTATACTAAACACCTGTCTCTTCTCCTTGTTCTATACTAAACACCTGTCTCTTTTCCTTGTTCTATACTAAACACCTGTCTATTCTCCTTGTTCTATATTAAACACCTGTCTCTTCTCCCTGTTCTATACTAAACACCATTCTAAATTCTATACTAAATACTCGTCTCCTTGTTCTATCTTAGACACGTGTCTCCTCTACTTGTTCTATCTTAGACACTTGTCTTCTCTACTTGTTCTGAACCTGCCGGTACTTTTACACTTTATTTACAACCTTAGTAAGCCCCACAAGTACAGACATATGTCTACTGGCTTAAAACACTACATAAACAAACTCTATTTTTACTGTTAAGTTTGTTGTTTAGTTACAATAATAAAAATACTACTTTCACCATACGTTTAACATAAACATTCCAGAATAATAACAAATGTCCCTTATTAATTGTATCAAATCTACGACGACTCAAAACCGTGTATGTCACACACATCTAGTTACATTCAAAACTACTTCCTAATGTAAACAGCATTATGTCCTATCCTGCTTTAACACATCTGTAGTCACTACTCATTCGTCCACACACTGTTATCCTTCGTCACTAACTACAGTCTCTACAGCGACAAGCGTTTCGATCTGTCTCCTATCCCATTCCTAGTCTAACCCTCTTGTCACACACTATTCGCTTCCCGTCTTTTACCACCGGTCATCCGTACGGAACACACCTTGATCATTTAATCTACATAGCCCACAGTGTCCAGAATTCTGCACCTGCTGCTTTTAGCAAGAAGTGTTATAAAGCAGGGAATTTTGTAGACTCTGGCATAAATTCCAATTCACACCTTTGTGTGGTTGTAAGCTCCCTTGGGCCAGGAGTACCTTCATTCACTCTGCACGGTCGGCCATACACATGATCCTGACACTTAGTTTTCTGGCATTTCTTATTCAGCCCAACACTTCACACATTTACTCGCTGGACATCCATGTTATTAGTGTGAAGGCCCCAGTCAGTCTATTGTCTATGCGACTTTTTATGCTATTTGCCATCCCGTCTCTTGGTTTGGGGAACGTCAAACATGCTAATTGTGTGATTAGCGTATGATCGCTCTAAGTGTTGGTTGTCTTCTTGCGTAATCATGCACCATAGCTTGATAGACGCTGAGAATCGTGATTTAACCTTTATTCTTCTAGTTTCTTATTACTTTCTTTTTGAATACTTTCTTGTGGTATGAGAGGCATTCTGGTGAAACTTGCGGCATTCTACGACACCATCATAGACATTTCTTTCTTCTAGGCACTGGTCTCTTCATGAGCTCATGTTCAGGGCTCGCTTCCTTTTGCTGCCTATTTCTCCCCTCCTGCTGCCTTTTTCTCCCTCTTGCTGGCTCTCTTCCTCCATCTTGCTGGCTCTCTTCCTCTTGCTGGTTCTCTCCCTCTAGCTGCCTGTCTTCCTTTTGCTGCCTGTCTCTTCCCTGCCCCCCCCCCCCCTCTCATTTTGTCTCCCTCTCTCTGAATCTCTCCCTCTCTCTGAATCTCTCCCTCTCTCTGAATCTCTCCCTCTCTTTGAATCTCACTTTCTGACTCCCTCATTCTTTCTGCCTCTTACCTTAATTTTCTCTCCCTTATTCTGCCACGACACCTCTTTTATGCATCTCTCCATCTTTCTGTCTCTTCAATCTGCCCCTCTCCGTATTTCTGTTTCTCTCACACTTTCATGCTTTTTCCTAACAATACCAACAACAAACACAAGCTAACTATTGGTTACCGATTGTGATTTAGCACTCTTGAAATCCACCACCGGTAGCTCAGTTCCCTTGTATTGAGAGTCGTGTCTTTTATCTTTGGCTTTGTAACCAGGTAGTAGTAGTTTGGCCCTTCTGATGCGGTTAAGGAAATTGTTGTTCCAGCTTGCATTAGCACACTCATACCCTACCACATGTTTCTTGCACACGGCACACTGTTGCAGACGTGGCTGATTGTTGCAGTATTCTTCTATTGGGTAATCGTTAGTACCCATGAATCTTGGGGTGGAATGCAGCTGGTGTGTAAGGGTACATGGTTTTATCGCGGGTTTGAGAACCGAACCGTGTTCTGGAAACCCACAGGAAGGAAGCGTTCCACCTGGCAACGATGTGCTTTGCCAGTCTCCATGGTGTTGATAGTAAAGGTGCCTTTTATTCAGCTTTAATTCAATGTCATTTGAGTCCTCTTGGCGCTGCGTCTGTAAATGTAATTCGGGAATTGTGCACACATTTGTATCGCAAAGGACAGCCATATCTTGCGATCTGCCGGACACTTGACAATCTGTTTGTTTGTGGGAGATAGTATTCCCACGGCCCTCCACTGTTTCCATATTTCTAGTACAATCCCCAATGCGGGCTATACTCGATGTTCTTGCAGTTTCACAGTAATCTCCATTTAGGTATGTGATCTCTGTGTGGCAGTCAATTGGCGGGCCTCGGTTGCAGCAGCAGTTGATGCTGAAAACAATCTGCCTTGTGAAGAAGGTGTCTTTCTGGCGGTTGACATATTTTGTATGCAGACAGTGGTGGCATGGTTCAACGCCTGCTTGTGCATTAGGAGGCAGGGAAACTGCGTCTGTGCTCGCCATGGGCTTAGCCCAAGCAGAGGTAGATAAAGCGTTCAGGTTTAAATCCAACTGACTTCTGCGAGCAGGAAATTTTGATTTAAATGCCAGCCTTGCAAGCTTTGGCTTTTTGTGGAATGGCCGAAAGCCTAGTCTATCCACATTGCTGTCATACCTTCTTCCTGCTGCAAAATTCTGTACTGTCAGTGGGCGGGCATTTTCAGGCACAGGCAGTTCATCATATAAGCAGGTGTTTTCACTGGTCAGTGAGCATAGTGATGAGGCCTTATGCCATATCTGCAAAGTATAAGGAAACATAACCCCTTTATCCACTATGCTTTCCTTGTCCTCATCAACCTCATATATCACTGGTAAATCACTGTGTGGCTTCAACTTTGGCACATGGAGGTCACTAAAATACACAATCTCTTGCCCGTGCAGCGTTAACTTGGCACGCTCATCCTCGTATTGTTTCTCGGACACGGCTTTTTTCTTCACCGCGCTCCATGTACATCCATATAAAGGTGCAAAAGCCAGGCAGATTAGGCAGACGCAGCCCTGGAAACACTTCTGAAAACCATCAGAGATGTTATATAATTAGAGTTGGCAGAAGTTAGATTAGATACTTAGTGTTTTACTATCTTGACATACACTTGTTTTTGTCTAAGAGATTTGGTGTTTAAAAAAAAATGTAACCCTTTATATTCCGGGCGTTCATTGTAATGTATATGTGGGCCAGTAATGTAATTTCTTCTTCTTCCTCCTCCTTCCTTCTTCTTCCTCCTCCTTCCTTCTCCTTCCTCCACCTTCCTTCTTCCTCCTTCCTCCTCCTCCTCCTTCCTTCTTCTTCCTCTTCCTTTTTCTTCCTTCCTCTTTCTTCCTCTTCTTCCTGCTGCTACTTCTTCTTCTTCTCTTCTTCCTGCTGCTACTGCTGCCTTTATTTTCATCTCCAATGGGGTATAGGTCTCAACTAACACATGCCAAATCCTTTGTAGGCTTGCTCATGATTATGTGGATTTTGCGGCTAAGTTGTCTACAGGATGGGGTAGTCAGCCTTACGTCATCTCTCCTTAGTCACATCTTACGACATGCATGATAATACAGTAATACTGTTCTGACTTTCCTTATGGGCCCGGTAACACAGATATAATATCTGTACGGGATGAAGGTTACCATGATGTGCTGATGCTGAGGTAGCGGGTTCAACCTCTACACCGGTCAGTGTGACTAAAATGTTGACTTCTCATCCTTGACTTATGGGCGTAAACTACAAGTACCTCAGAAGTTGGAGTGGATTCGCATGAAGGCGAGGGACATAGGTGATAATCAAAGCTAATCCACATGCGAAAATCAGTGCAGTGCACTAGATGTAGTAGCATGTGTATGGACTACGCTTGAGTCAATCGAGGAAACGAAAAAAAAATCTGTACGGGACAAAAGGATGTTAGGTAACAGCTGCCTGGGACAGACATAGATAATAGTTGGAGAGTGTGATCGTAAGTCTATGCTTCATTATGTTAGGTAACAGCTGCCTGGGACAGACATAGATAATAGTTGGAGAGTGTGATCGTAAGTCTAGTGCTTCATTATGTTAGGTAACAGCTGCCTGGGACAGACATAGATAATAGTTGGAGAGTGTGATCGTAAGTCTATGCTTCATTATGTTAGGTAACAGCTGCCTGGGACAGACATAGATAATAGTTGGAGAGTGTGATCGTAAGTCTATGCTTCATTATGTTAGGTAACAGCTGTCTGGGACAGACATAGATAATAGTTGGAGAGTGTGATCGTAAGTCTATGCTTCATTATGTTAGGTAACAGCTGCCTGGGACATACATAGATAATAGTTGGAGAGTTTGATAGTAGGTCTTTGCTTCATTATGTTAGGTAACAGCTGCCTGGGACAGACATAGATAATAGTTGGAGAGAGTAAGTCTGTGCTTCATTATGTTAGGTAACAGCTGTCTGGGACAGACATAGATAATAGTAGGAGAGTGTGATAGTAAGTCTGTGCTTCATTATGTTAGGTAACAGCTGTCTGGGACAGACATAGATAATAGTTTGGAGAGGGTGATAGTAAGTCTATGCTTCATTATGTTAGGTAACAGCTGCCTGGGACAGACATAGATAATAGTTGGAGAGTGTGATAGTAAGTCTTTGCTTCATTATGTTAGGTAACAGCTGTCTGGGACAGACATAGGTAATAGTTTGAGAGTGTGATAGTAAGTCTATGCTTCATTATGTTAGGTAACAGCTGCCTGGGACAGACATAGATAATAGTTGGAGAGTGTGATAGTAGGTCTGTGCTTCATTATGTTAGGTAACAGCTGTCTGGGACAGACATAGATAATAGTTGAGAGTGTGATAGTAAGTCTGTGCTTCATTATGTTAGGTAACAGCTGTCTGGGACAGACATAGATAATAGTTGGAGAGTGTGATAGTAAGTCTATGCTTCATTATGTTAGGTAACAGCTGCCTGGGACAGACATAGATAATAGTTGGAGAGTGTGATAGTAAGTCTATGCTTCATTATGTTAGGTAACAGCTGCCTGGGACAGACATAGATAATAGTTGGAGAGTGTGATAGTAAGTCTTTGCTTCATTATGTTAGGTAACAGCTGTCTGGGACAGACATAGGTAATAGTTGGAGAGTGATAGTAGTCTGTGCTTCATTATGTTAGGTAACAGCTGTCTGGGACAGACATAGATAATAGTTGGAGAGAGTGATAGTAGTCTGTGCTTCATTATGTTAGGTAACAGCTGTCTGGGACAGACATAGATAATAGTTGGAGAGAGTGATAGTAAGTCTATGGTTCATTATGTTAGGTAACAGCTGCCTGGGACAGACATAGATAATAGTTGGAGAGAGTGATAGTAAGTCTATGCTTCATTATGTTAGGTAACAGCTGTCTGGGACAGACATAGATAATAGTTGGAGAGTTGATAGTAGTCTATGCTTCATTATGTTAGGTAACAGCTGCCTGGGACAGACATAGATAATAGTTGGAGAGAGTGATAGTAAGTCTATGCTTCATTATGTTAGGTAACAGCTGCCTGGGACAGACATAGATAATAGTTGGAGAGAGTGATAGTAAGTCTGTGCTTCATTATGTTAGGTAACAGCTGCCTGGGACAGACATAGATAATAGTTGGAGAGAGTGATAGTTAGTCTGTGCTTCATTATGTTAGGTAACAGCTGTCTGGGACAGACATAGATAATAGTTGGAGAGTGTGATAGTAAGTCTGTGCTTCATTATGTTAGGTAACAGCTGCCTGGGACAGACATAGATAGTAGTTGGAGAGAGTGATAGTCTATGCTTCAATATGTTAGGTAACAGCTGTCTGGGACAGACATAGGTAATAGTTGGCGAGTGATAGTTAGTCTATGCTTCATTATGTTAGGTAACAGCTGCCTGGGACAGACATAGGTAATAGTTGGCGAGTGATAGTTAGTCTATGCTTCATTATGTTAAGTAACAGCTGTCTGGGACAGACATAGGTAATAGTTGGAGAGAGTGATAGTTAGTCTGTGCTTCATTATGTTAGGTAACAGCTGCCTGGGACAGACATAGATAATAGTTGGAGAGAGTGATAGTCTGTGCTTCATTATATTAGGTAACAGCTGTCTGGGACAGACGTAGATAATTGTTGGAGCGTGTAAGTCTATGCTTCATTATGTTAGGTAACAGCTGTCTGGGACAGACATAGATAATAGTTGGAGAGTGTGATAGTAAGTCTATGCTTCATTGTTAGATAACAGCTGTCTGGGACAGACATAAATAATAGTAGGAGAGTGTAAGTCTGTTTCATTATGTTAGGTAACAGCTGCCTGGGACAGACATAGATAATAATTGGAGAGTGTGATAGTAAGTCTATGCTTCATTATGTTAGGTAACAGCTGCCTGGGACAGACATAGATAATAGTAGGAGAGTGTAAGTCTATGTTTCATTATGTTAGGTAACAGCTGTCTGGGACAGACATAGATAATAGATGGAGAGTGTAAGTCTATGTTTCATTATGTTAGGTAACAGCTGTCTGGGACAGACATAGATAATAGTTGGAGAGTGTGATAGTAAGTCTATGTTTCATTATGTTAGGTAACAGCTGTCTGGGACAGACATAGGTAATAGTTGGAGAGAGTGATAGTTAGTCTGTGCTTCATTATGTTAGGTAACAGCTGTCTGGGACAGACATAGATAATAGTTGGAGAGTGTAAGTCTATGCTTCATTATGTTAGGTAACAGCTGCCTGGGACAGACATAAATAATAGTTGGCGAGAGTGATAGTAAGTCTATGTTTCATTATGTTAGGTAACAGCTGCCTGGGACAGATATAGATAATAGTTGGAGAGTGTGATAGTAAGTCTATGCTTCATTATGTTAGGTAACAGCTGCCTGGGACAGACATAGATAATAGTTGGAGAGTGTGATAGTAAGTCTTTGCTTCATTATGTTAGGTAACAGCTGTCTGGGACAGATATAGGTAATAGTTGGAGAGTGTGATAGTAAGTCTATGCTTCATTATGTTAGGTAACAGCTGCCTGGGACAGACATACGATTAATAGTTGGCGAGAGTGATAGTAAGTCTGTGCTTCATATCGTTAGGTAACAGCTGTCTGGGGACAGACATAGATAATAGTTGGAGAGGTGATAGTAAGTCTGTGCTTCATTATGTTAGGTAACAGCTGCTGGGACAGACATAGATAATAGTTGGGAGAGTGTAAGTCTTTGCTTCATTATGTTAGGTAACAGCTGTCTGGGACACAGACATAAGATAATAGTTGGAGAGTGTGATAGTAAGTCTATGCTTTCATTATGTAGGTAACAGCTGCCTGGGACAGAATAGATAATAGTTGGAGAGTGTGATAGGAAGGCTAGTCTGCTTCATTATGTTAGGTAACAGCTGCCTGGGACAGACATAGAGTAATAGTTGGAGAGTGTGATTAGTAAGTCTTTGCTTCATTATGTTAGGTAACAGCTGCTGGGACAGACATAGATAATAGTTGGAGAGTGTGATAGTAAGTCTTTGCTCATCATTTTTAGGACAGCTGGGACAAATGGAAATAGTTGGAGAGTGTGATAGAAATTTGCTTTTATGTTAGGTAACAGCTGCCTGGGACAATAGATGATAGTAAGTCAGTGTTTAGTAGGTAAGCTGTTTGGAAGACATAGAAAGTTGGAGAGAGTGATAGTTAGTCTGTGTTCATTATTTTGGTACAGCTGTTGGGAACATGTAATAGTTGGAGAGGAAAAGTAGTTAGTTTAGTTAGGTAACGCTTCTGGGAAGAAAAAATTGGGGGAAAGGATATAGTCTTGCTTCATTGTTAGGTAACGCTGGGACAGATGGAATAGTTGGGAGAGATGATAATAGTTAATTTGTTAGGAAACGCTTATGGGAGATAGAGAGTTGGAAGAATATGATATTTTAGTTGAAGTTTTGCTTCATTATGTTAGGTAACAGCTGCGGGAAGACATGTAATAGTTGGAGTGCTTTAGTATGTTCATTATGTTAGGAAAGTGTCTGGGACAGACATAGTTATTTTGGAGAGTATAGTTAGGTATCATTATGTTAGGTGAAGCTGTCTGGGACAGACATAGTAATAGTGGAGAGTGATAGTAAGTCTATGGTTCATTATGTTAGGAACAGCTGCCTGGGACTATATTTAATTTGGAGATGTAAGTGTACTGCTGAATTTGGAAAGTGGAAGAATAGATAATAGTATGTGAGTAACATGCTTCATAGACAGTAATAGTTATGGGAAGATGGTATAGTTGGCTTTAAGTTAGTAATGCTTGGGAAGTAGGTAAAGTGGGGATATGGTAATAGTTGGCGGTGATAGTTATTTATGTTGGAAGAAATGTCTGGTCAGATTGGTAATAGTTGGAAGTGAATAGTTGCAGTGTTTATTAGTAAGGCAGTATAGTAATTGAGTTGGATAGTTAGTAAGTGTTGGTAGTTAGTAAAGTGTTGGGCGAATGTAATAGTGGAATGTGATAGTAATATAGTGGTTATTATGTTATAGTAGTGGCAGACATAGATAGTTTTGGGAAGTATAGTAAAGTTTTTGTTAGGTAAGTGTATGGCTAGTAATATTAGAGTGCAGTTAGTCATAGCTTTTGTTAGGTAAGTGAGCTAGCTATAGTTAGGAGTGATGTTAGTCATGCTTATTATGTTAGGTAAAGTCGGGACAGATAGTAATAGTTGGGAAGTGGATAGTTAGTAGCTTCATTATGTTAGGTAACAGCTGCTGGGACAGAATAGTAATAGTTGTGGAGAAGTTAGTTGTGCTTCATTATGTTAGGTAACAGCTGTTGGGACAGACATAGTAATAGTTGGGAGAATGGGATCATTTCATTATGTTAGGTAACAGCTGTCTGGACAGATAGTAATAGTTGGAGAGAGTGATATTGTTCATTATTTGGTAAACAGCTGTCTGGGACAGACGTAGATAGTGTTGGGAGAGAGTATGCTTCTTATGTTGGTAACAGCTGTCTGGGACAGACATAGATAATAGTTGGAGAGGGATAGTAAGTCTATGCTTCATTAGTTGGTAACAGCTGTCTGGGACAGACATAGGTAATAGTGGGAGATGTAATCTTGTTATTATGTTAGTAACAGCTGCTGGGACAGACATAGGTAATAGTGGAGGGTGATTAGCTATGTTATTATGTAGGTAAGCTGCTGGGGACATAGATAGTTGGGAGGTGATAGGTCTATGCTTCATTATGTTAGGTAAAGCTGTCTGGGACAGACATAGTAATAGTTGGAGAGTGTGAGAATGTTTCATTATGTTAGGTAACAGCTGTGGGACAGAATAGTAATAGTTGGAAGAGTTGATAAGTCTATGCTTCATTATGTTAGGTAACAGCTGTCTGGGACAGACATAGTAATAGTTGGAGAGTGATAGTAATCTATTGTTCATTATGTTAGGTAACGTGTCTGGGACAGACATAGGTAATAGTTGGAGAGAGTGATAGTATCTTGCTTCATTTTAGAACAGCTGTCTGGGATAATAATAGTGAAGTGTGAACTATTTTATGTTAGGTAACAGCTGCCTGGGACAGACATAAATAATAGTTGGCGAGAGTGATAGTAAGTCTATGTTTCATTATGTTAGGTAACAGCTGCCTGGGACAGACATAGGTAATAGTTGGAGAGTGTGATAGTAAATCTGTGCTTCATTATGTTAGGTAACAGCTGCCTGGGACAGACATAGATAATAGTTGGAGAGTGTGATAGTAAGTCTATGCTTCATTATGTTAGGTAACAGCTGTCTTGGACAGACATAGGTAATAGTTGGAGAGTGTGATAGTTAATCTGTGCTTCATTATGTTAGGTAACAGCTGCCTGGGACAGACATAGATAATAGTTGGAGAGTGTGATAGTAAGTCTATGGTTCATTATGTTAGGTAACAGCTGCCTGGGACAGACATAGGTAATAGTTGGAGAGTGTGATAGTTAGTCTATGCTTCATTATGTTAGGTAACAGCTGCCTGGGACAGACATAGGTAATAGTTGGCGAGTGATAGTTAGTCTATGCTTCATTATGTTAGGTAACAGCTGTCTGGGACAGACATAGGTAATAGTTGGAGAGAGTGATAGTTAGTCTGTGCTTCATTATGTTAGGTAACAGCTGTCTGGGACAGACATAGATAATAGTTGGAGAGAGTGATAGTAAGTATATGGTTCATTATGTTAGGTAACAGCTGCCTGGGACATACATAGATAATAGTTGGAGAGTGATAGTAAGTCTTTGCTTCATTATGTTAGGTAACAGCTGCCTGGGACAGACATAGATAATAGTTGGAGAGAGTGATAGTCTGTGCTTCATTATGTTAGGTAACAGCTGTCTGGGACAGACATAGGTAATAGTTGGCGAGTGATAGTTAATCTATGCTTCATTATGTTAGGTAACAGCTGTCTGGGACAGACATAGATAATAGTTGGAGAGAGTGATAGTTAGTCTGTGCTTCATTATGTTAGGTAACAGCTGTCTGGGACAGACATAGGTAATAGTTGGAGAGTGTGATAGTTAATCTGTGCTTCATTATGTTAGGTAACAGCTGCCTGGGACAGACATAGATAATAGTTGGAGAGAGTGATAGTTAGTCTGTGCTTCATTATGTTAGGTAACAGCTGTCTGGGACAGACATAGGTAATAGTTGGTGAGTGATAGTTAGTCTATGCTTCATTATGTTAGGTAACAGCTGTCTGGGACAGACATAGGTAATAGTTGGAGAGAGTGATAGTTAGTCTGTGCTTTATTATGTTAGGTAACAGCTGTCTTGGACAGACATAGGTAATAGTTGGAGAGTGTGATAGTTAATCTGTGCTTCATTATGTTAGGTAACAGCTGCCTGGGACAGACATAGATAATAGTTGGAGAGAGTGATAGTCTGTGCTTCATTATATTAGGTAACAGCTGTCTGGGACAGACATAGATAATTGTTGGAGCGTGTAAGTCTATGCTTCATTATGTTAGGTAACAGCTGTCTGGGACAGACATAGATAATAGTTGGAGAGTGTGATAGTAAGACTATGCTTCATTATGTTAGGTAACAGCTGTCTGGGACAGACATAGATAATAGTAGGAGAGTGTAAGTCTGTTTCATTATTTTAGGTAACAGCTGCCTGGGACAGACATAGATAATAGTTGGAGAGTGTGATAGTAAGTCTATGCTTCATTATGTTAGGTAACAGCTGTCTGGGACAGACATAAATAATAGTAGGAGAGTGTAAGTCTATGTTTCATTATGTTATGTAACAGCTGCCTGGGACAGACATAGATAATAGTTGGAGAATGTGATAGTAAGTCTATGCTTCATTATGTTAGGTAACAGCTGTCTGGGACAGACATAGATAATAGTAGGAGAGTGTAAGTCTATGTTTCATTATGTTATGTAACAGCTGCCTGGGACAGACATAGGTAATAGTTGGAGAGTGTGATAGTAAGTCTATGTTTCATTATGTTAGGTAACAGCTGCCTGGGACAGACATAAATAATAGTTGGCGAGAGTGATAGTAAGTCTATGTTTCATTATGTTAGGTAACAGCTGTCTGGGACAGACATAGATAATAGTTGGAGAGTGTGATAGTAAGTCTTTGCTTCATTATGTTAGGTAACAGCTGTCTGGGACAGACATAGATAATAGTTGGAGAGTGTGATAGTAAGTCTATGGTTCATTATGTTAGGTAACAGCTGTCTGGGACAGACATAGGTAATAGTTGGAGAGTGTGATAGTTAGTCTATGCTTCATTATGTTAGGTAACAGCTGCCTGGGACCAGACATAGGTAATAGTTGGCGAGAGTGATAGTTAGTCTATGCTTCATTATGTTAGGTAACAGCTGTCTGGGACAGACATAGGTAATAGTTGGAGAGAGTGATAGTTAGTCTGTGCTTCATTATGTTAGGTAACAGCTGTCTGGGACAGACATAGATAATAGTTGGAGAGAGTGATAGTAAGTATAGGTTCATTATGTTAGGTAACAGCTGCCTGGGACATACATAGATAATAGTTGGAGAGTGATAGTAAGTCGTTTGCTTCATTATGTTAGGTAACAGCTGCCTGGGACAGACATAGATACTAGTTGGAGAGAGTGATAGTCTGTGCTTCATTATGTTAGGTAACAGCTGTCTGGACAGACATAGGTAATAGTTGGCGAGTGATAGTTAATCTATGCTTCATTATGTTAGGTAACAGCTGTCCTGGGACAGACATAGCTAATAGTTGGAGAGAGTGATAGTTAGTCTGTGCTTCATTATGTTAGGTAACAGCTGTCTGGACAGACATAGGTAATAGTTGGAGAGTGTGATAGTTAATCTGTGCTTCATTATGTTAGGTAACAGCTGCTCTGGGACAGACATAGATAATAGTTGGAGAGAGTGATAGTTAAGTCTGTGCTTCATTATGTTAGGTAACAGCTGTCTGGGACAGACATAGGTAATAGTTGGTGAGTGATAGTTAGTCTATGCTTCATTAGTTAGGTAACAGCTGTCTGGGACAGACATAGTAATAGTTGGAGAGAGTGATAGTTAGTCTGTGCTTTATTATGTTAGGTAACAGCTGTCTTGGACAGACATAGGTAATAGTTGGAGAGTGTGATAGTTAATCTGTGCTTCATTATGTTAGGTAACAGCTGCCTGGGACAGACATAGATAATAGTTGGAGAGAGTGATAGTCTGTGCTTCATATATTAGGTAACAGCTGTCTGGGACAGACATAGATAATTGTTGGAGCGTGTAAGTCTATGCTTCATTATGTTAGGTAACAGCTGTCTGGGACAGACATAGATAATAGTTGGAGAGTGTGATAGTAAGACTATGCTTCATTATGTTAGGTAACAGCTGTCTGGGACAGACATAGATAATAGTAGGAGAGTGTAAGTCTGTTTCATTATGTTAGGTAACAGCTGCCTGGGACAGACATAGATAATAGTTGGAGAGTGTGATAGTAAGTCTATGCTTCATATGTTAGGTAACAGCTGTCTGGGACAGACATAAATAATAGTAGGAGAGTGTAAGTCTGTTTCATTATGTTATGTAACAGCTGCCTGGCAAGACATAGACTAATAGTTGGAGAATGTGTAGTAAGTCTATTGCTTCATTATGTTAGGTAACAGCTGTCTGGGACAGACATAGATCTAATGTAGGAGACGTGTAAGTCCTATGTTTCATTATGTTAGGTAACAGCTGTCTGGGACAGACATAGATAATAGTGGAGTGAGTGTGATAGTAAGTCTATGTTTCATTCATAGTTGGTAACAGCTGCCTGGGACAGACATAAATAATAGTTGGCGAGAGTGATAGTAAGTCTATGTTTCATTATGTTAGGTAACAGCTGCCTGGGACAGACATAGGTAATTAGTGGAAGAGTTGTGATAGTAAGTCTATGTTTCATTATGTTAGGTAACAGCTGCCATTGGGACAGACATAAAATAATAGTTGGCTCGGAGTGGATAGTAAGTCTATGTTTCATTATGTTAGGTAACAGCTGTCTGGGACAGACATAGATAATAGTTGGAGAGTGTGATAGTAAGTCTTTGCTTCATTATGTTAGGTAACAGCTGTCTGGGACAGACATAGATAATAGTTGGAGAGTGTAAGTCTATGCTTCATTATGTTAGGTAACAGCTGTCTGGGACAGACATAGATAATAGTTGGGAGAGTGATAGAAGTCTATGTTTCATTATGTTAGGTAACAGCTGCCTGGGACAGACATAGTAATAGTTGGAGAGTGTGATAGTAAGTCTGTGCTTCATTATGTTAGGTAACAGCTGCCTGGGACAGACATAGATAATAGTTGGAGAGTGTGATAGTAAGTCTATGCTTCATTATGTTAGGTAACAGCTGTCTGGGACAGACATAGATAATAGTTGGAGAGTGTGATAGTAAGTCTATGCTTCATTATGTTAGGTAACAGCTGCCTGGGACAGACATAGGTAATAGTTGGAGAGTGTGATAGAAGTCTATGTGCTTCATTATGTTAGGGAACAGCTGCCTGGGACAGACATAGATAATAGTTGGAGGTTGATAGTAAGTCTATTGGGTTCAGTATGTTAGGTTAACAGCTGTCCTGGGACAGGACATAGGATAATAGTAGGAGTGTGGATAGTTAAGTCTTATGCTTCAGTTATGTTAGGTACCAGCTGCCTGGACAGACAATAGATAATAGTTGGCGGAGTGTGATAGTTAAGGTCTGATGCTTCATTATGTTAGGTACCAGCTGTCTGGGACAGACAGTAGAGTAATAGTTGTGAGAGATTGATAGTTAAGTCTGTGCGTCATTATGTGTTAGGTAACAGCTGCCTTAGGACAGGACATTAGATAATAGTTGGAGATAGTGATAAGTCTTTGCTTCATTATAGTTAGGTAACAGCTGTCTGGGACAGACATAGATAATAGTTGGCGAGTGAGTAGTTAAGTCTTTGCTTCATTATGTTAGGTAACAGCTGCCTGGGACAGACATAGATAATAGTTGGAGAGTGTGATAGTAAGTCTGTGCTTCATTATGTTAGGTAACAGCTGTCTGGGACAGACATAGATAATAGTTGGAGAGAGTGATAGTAAGTCTGTGCTTCATTATGTTAGGTAACAGCTGCCTGGGACAGACATAGATAATAGTTGGAGAGTGTAAGTCTGTGCTTCATTATGTTTAGGTAACAGCTGCTCTGGGACAGAACATAGATAATAGTTGGAGAGTGATAGTAAGTCATGGCTTCATTATGTTAGGTAACAGCTGCCTGGGACAGACATAGATAATAGTTGGAGAGTGTGATAGTAAGTCTGTGCTTCATTATGTTAGGTAACAGCTGTCTGGGACAGACATAGATAATAGTTGGAGAGTGTAAGTCTGTGCTTCATTATGTTAGGTAACAGCTGTCTGGGACAGACATAGATAATAGTTGGAGAGTGTAAGTCTGTGCTTCATTATGTTAGGTAACAGCTGCCTGGGACAGACATAGATAATAGTTGGAGAGTGTGATAGTAAGTCTATGCTTCATTATGTTAGGTAACAGCTGCTGGGACAGACATAGATAATAGTTGGAGAGTGTGATAGTAAGTCTGTGCTTCATTATGTTAGGTAACAGCTGTCTGGGACAGGACATAGATAATAGTAGGAGAGTGTAAGTCTGCTTTCATTATGTTAGGTAACAGCTGCCTGGGACAGACATAGATAATAGTTGGAGAGTGTGATAGTAAGTCTATGCTTCATTATGTTAGGTAACAGCTGTCTGGGACAGACATAGATAATAGTTGGCGAGAGTGATAGTAAGTCTATGTTTCATTATGTTAGGTAACAGCTGCCTGGGACAGACATAGGTAATAGTTGGAGAATGTGATAGTAAGTCTATGCTTCATTATGTTAGGTAACAGCTGTCTGGGACAGACATAGATAATAGTAGGAGAGTGTAATTCTTATGTTTCATTATGTTAGGTAACAGCTGTCTGGGACAGACATAGATAATAGTTGGAGAGTGTGATAGTAAATCTGTGCTTCATTATGTTAGGTAACAGCTGTCTGGGACAGACATAGATAATAGTTGGAGAGTGTGATAGTAAGTCTGTGTTCATTATGTTAGGTAACAGCTGCCTGGGACAGACCTAGATAATAGTTGCGAGAGTGTATAGTAATCTGGCTTCATTATGTTAGGTAACAGCTGTCTGGGACAGACATAGATAATAGTTGGAGAGTGTGATAGTAAGTCTTTGCTTCATTATGTTAGGTAACAGCTGTCTGGGACAGACATAGATAATAGTTGGAGAGAGTGTAGTCTGTGCTTCATTATATTAGGTAACAGCTTGTCTGGGACAGACATAGATAATTAGTTGGAGCGTGTAAGTCTAGTGCTTCATTATGTTAGGTAACAGGCTGTCTGGGACAGACATAGATAATAGTTGGAGAGTTGTGATAGTAAGTCTGTGCTTCATTATGTTAGGTAACAGCTGCTCTGGGACAGACATAGGATAATAGTTGGAGAGTGTGATAGTAAGTCTAGTGCTTTCATTATAGTTAGGTAACAGCTGTCTGGGACAGACATAGATAATTAGTTGGAGAGCTGTTATAAGTCTAGTGCTTACATTATGTTAGGTAACAGCTGTCCTGGGACAGACATAGATAATAGTTGGGGAGTGTTGATAGTAAGTCTGTGCTTCATTATGTTAGGTAACAGCTGTCGGGACAGACATAGATAATAGTTGGAGAGTGGATAGTAAGTCTGTGCTTCAATATGTTAGGTAACAGCTGCCTGGGACAGGACATAGATAATAGTTGGAGAGTGTAAGTCTATGGCTTCATTCTGTTAGGTAACAGCTGTCTGGGACAGACATAGCATAATAGTTGGAGAGTGTGATAGTAAGTCTGTGCTTCATTATGTTAGGTAAAGCTGTCCTGGGACAGACATAGATAATAGTTGGGGAGTGTAAGTCTGTGCTTCATTATGTTAGGTAACAGCTGTCTGGGACAGACATAGGTAATAGTTGGAGAGTGTAAGTCTGTGCTTCATTATGTTAGGTAACAGCTGCCTGGGACAGACATAAATAATAGTTGGAGAGTGTGATAGTAAGTCTGTGCTTCATTATGTTAGGTAACAGCTGTCTGGGACAGACATAGATAATAGTTGGAGAGTGTGATAGTAAGTCTATGCTTCATTATGTTAGGTAACAGCTGTCTGGGACAGACATAGATAATAGTGGGAGAGTGTGATAGTTAGTCTATGCTTCATTATGTAGGTAACAGCTGTCTGGGACAGACATAGGTAATAGTTGGAGAGTGTGATAGTAAATCTGTGCTTCATTATGTTAGGTAACAGCTGCCTGGGACAGACCATAGATAATAGTTGGAGAGTTGTGATAGTAAGTACTATGCTTCATTATGTTAGGTAACAGCTGTCTGGGACAGACATAGATAATAGTGTGGAGAGTTAGTCTATGCTTCATTATGTTAGGTAACAGCTGCCTGGGACAGACATAGGTAATAGTTGGAGAGTGTAAGTTCTTTGCTTCATTATGTTAGGTAACAGCTGTCTGGGACAGACATAGGTAATAGTTGGAGAGTGTGAGTTAATCTATGCTCATATGTTAGGTAACAGCTGTCTGGGACAGACATAGATAATAGTAGGAGAGTGTAAGTCTATGCTTCATTATGTTAGGTAACAGCTGCCTGGGACAGACATAAATAATAGTTGGAGAGTGTGATAGTAAGTCTATGCTTCATTATGTTAGGAGTAAACAGCTGTACTGGACAGACATAAGATAATAGTTGGAGAGTGTGATAGTTAGTCTATGCCTTCATTAGTTAGGTAACAGCTGTCTGGGACAGACATAGATAATAGTGGAGAGTTGTAAGTCTATGTGCTTCATTATGTTAGGTAACAGCTGCCTGGGACAGACATAAATAATAGTTGGAGAGTGTGATAGTTAGTCTATACTTCATTATGTTAGGTAACAGCTGTCTGGGACAGACATAGATAATATTAGGAGAGTGTAAGTCTATGTTTCATTATGTTAGGTAACAGCTGTCTGGGACAGACATAGGTAATAGTTGGAGAGTGTGATAGTAAGTCTATGGTTCATTATGTTAGGTAACAGGTGCCTGGGACAGACATAGATAATAGTAGGAGAGTGTGATAGTAAGTGTATGGTTCATTATGTTAGGTAACAGCTGTCTGGGACAGACATAGATAATAGTAGGAGAGTGTGATAGTAAGTCTATGGTTCATTATGTTAGGTAACAGCTGTCTGGGACAGACATAGGTAATAGTAGGAGAGTGTGATAGTCTCGTTATCATTATGCTTAGGTACAGCTGTCCTGGACAGACATAGATAATAGTTGGAGAGTGTGATAGTAAGTCTATGCTTCATTATGTAGGTACAGCTGTCTGGGACAGACATAGATAATAGTTGGAGAGTGTGATAGTAAGTCTAGTGCTTCATTATGTTAGGTTACAGCTGTCTGGGACAGACATAGATAATAGTTGGAGAGTGTGATAGTAAGTCTGTGCTTCATTATGTTAGGTAACAGCTGTCTGGGACAGACATAGATAATAGTTGGAGAGTGTGATAGTAAGTCTATGGTTCATTATGTTAGGTAACAGCTGTCTGGGACAGACATAGATAATAGTAGGAGAGTGTGATAGTAAGTCTAGGTTCATTATGTTAGGTACCAGGTGCCTGGACAGACATGATAATAGTAGGAGAGTGTGATAGTAAGTCTACGCTTCATTATGTAGTGTCAATGTCACCACACCTGGGACAAGCTCGTAAGTGCCCTGCCCCGCTCAGCAGAAAGTCAAATTTTGTGGATGCTGATTGTCCCTGTGGTGAGATGGTTTGTCCTGTTTGTGAGATGGTTTGTCTCTGATGTGAGATGGTTTGTCCCCTGTTGTGAGATGGTTTGCCCCTGTGGTGAGATGGTTTTGCCCCTGTGGTGAGATGGTTTGTCCCTGTTGTGATATGGTTAACTACACATTGGAACTGCCGGCGATTACGATCAGCTCGATACTCAATTTCCCACTTCATTGTCTGCATCATCTTTTGCCATGCTGGTTGGTGTCGGCAGTCATGGTTTACCATCTCCCATAGTTCAGGAACAGGTTTACCATCTCACATAGTTCAGGAACAGGTTTACCATCTCATATAGTTCAGGAACAGGTTTACCATCTCACATAGTTCAGGAACAGGTTTACCATCTCTCATAGTCCAGGATCAGGTTCACCATCTTACATAGTCCAGGATCAGGTTCACCATCTCACATAGTCCAGGATCAGGTTCACCATTTCACATAGTCCAGGATCAGGTTTACCATCTCCCATAGTCCAGGATCAGGCTTACCATCTCACACAGTCCAGAATCAAGTTTACCATCTCACATAGTCCAGGATCAAGTTTACCATCTCCCATAGTCCAGGATCAGGTTTACTATTTCCCACAGTCCATGATCAGTTTTACCAATTCACATAGTCCAGGTTAAGGTTTACTAATTCAGTCCAAAATCAGGCTTACCATCTCATATAGTCCAGGATCAGGTGTATCATCTCCTATAGTCCAGGATCAGGTTTACCAATTCACATAGGCCAGGTTCAGGTTTACCATCTCACGTAGTCCAGGATCAGGTTTACTATCTGTCTAGGATCAGGTTTACCGTCTCACATAGTCCATGGTCAGGGTTTACCATTTCACATAATCCAGGTTCAGGTTTACCATCTCACATAGTCCAGGATTAGGTTTACCATCTCACATTGTCTAGGATCAGGTTTACCATCTCACATAATCCATGGTTAGGTTTTACCATTTCACATAGTCCAGGATCAAGTTTACTGTCTCACATAGTCCAGGATCAAGTTTACCATCTCACATAGTCCTGGATCAGGTCTGTGTTAGTGTCTCCATTATGCCATTTGGCCAGACCATCTATTTATCTCATTGTCTTCCTCTTGCTCTTTTCCAATGAAGTTTGCAAGTTGTCACTAAGTTTTCCAGTTTAATTCTCCTCATAAAAAATGTTAGCTGCATATCCTTTACAGGACGTTGCAGTCATCCCGTGCATTTTTTGGCTGTTTCTAATTTCTTGGCAAGTTTATGTTCAGTAGTTTATCATTGCTTTCTACAACTGGCACTTGTGCCATTTTATGAACACCAGCGCAAGGCGGTCTGCTTCCAAATCGCTTGCAGCTTTGTTTTGAACATGGTATGTGGGATTGTGAATTGTATTCTTAACCTCTGTGCCACAGCGCCACATCTCATCACATGCCCAAAAAATCTTAGACTCTAAATCATTTCTCAAATGAATTTACTGTTTCCAGTTTCATGAAGGACGTTCTGATTTGTTTTTCTGTCCGTCTATGGTGTTCTCTGCATTTTCTGCACAAACCACACTTCTACTGCCACAAGAGGTATCATAGATTGCCTAATAGCCATCCATGTGTCACATGGGCACAGCAGCTATAATTTAACAGATTTCATTAAGAAATGTCACCATACAGACAGATGTAGTCCAGAGTATCCCCTCCGTTCATCTTCAGTGTGTAGGGCAAACTTCGCCATTTAGGGTGAATCCCATGTATTGATGGTTTGTGTGAAGTATTAGGTCTTCTCAAATGCTGCATCACAGCCTGGTATGGGGAGACCCTTACCTGTTGGTTTTACTTCTCAGAAAAGCAATGTTGAACCCAGTTTGCGGGTCAGGGTCGAGTTGTATTGATCTTAGAAAAAATTTGTTATTACCCGGCATCCCTGCGACATCCTCGCACACTGGGTATTCTTATGCGTGATCAGTCACCTGATGCAGCAACCATCTCAAAATATCTACTCACTGATCTCACGAGAGGTCGGTTGTAATGGCTTCTCTCACGAGTTGTGAGTTGTATTAGTCTGCAGGGAAAATATATCTCTTGTACCCACTTAGTGGATCAAGGTCGAGTTGTATTAGTCTGCAGGGAAAATACATCTCTTGTACCCACTTAGTGGATCAAGGTCGAGTTGTATTAGTCTGCAGGGAAAATACATCTCTTGTACCCACTTAGTGGATCAAGGTCGAGTTGTATTAGTCTAAAGGAAAAATAAATCTCTTGTACCTACTTAGTGGATCAAGGTCGAGTTGTATTAGTCCTAAGGGAGAACATATATATTGTACCTAGTTTGTGGGTCTCGTTTGAGTTGTAGTGATCATAGAAGGACACTGTACTCATATCCCATACACGTAATCAGATACAAGATAAATTAAATACATATGATGGCGAGATCGCAATAACCAGATCTAAGATGCATAGGGGAAAGGAAAAAAAGATGAATAAAAATAAATCAAGCAAATAGTAACCCGATCTCCCTTGTTGAAAACTCACTTCAAAAAGTGAAAGCATACACATAATACAGCAATATAGACAAAGATGGCGATTATCAGCACAGTAGATATCATCATAATACTAAAAGCAGAGGAGAATATTTCATAGCATCCGTGAAATGTGTGGAACTCACAAGAAGATAAACCTAGCACCAAGCTTGGAAGTCCGTTAAATCAGGTGCAATTATGTGGTTCAGGAAATATGGAGAACAATTGAAACAGTTAGTAATAAACTACAGTCAATAACTGGTGCTGGCCAAGAGCAGGACTGACAATAATAAGACTAAAAAGAATATGATTAAATATATTATGACTAAAAAGAATAGGACTAAAATATGACAGAATCCCCTAATGCGGAGCTCAAGGAGAGAACTAGATTGCAGTGAATCAAGAGTTTAGAAAAAGACTGGCATTGGATGGCATGTACATTCAGAAATCCTGTCATGTCATCACTGTCATTTACTGCCAATATAGTACCTTGCGGTGTACGGCAGGGGGGTCCTGACTAGTGCATTCGCCACGAAATGTGCAGATTAGGATTTTCTTTTTGCCCCCGACAGAAAAAAAAAACCCACACCTTACCAAGGATTCGAATCCAGGTCTCCTGAAGGAGAATCCGCGTCTAGCCACTCAGCCAGCCGCTCCTCGCTTCAGAAATCCTGAAGCGGGTACAACTAGAATGTCCTTTCACTGGACGCCACAGATGAATGAAATAAAGAGGGACATTAAACTGCACACGTGGAAGAGAATTAGAAATCGGGATGAATAATATCAGGAGGACTTGGGGAGAGTTGCAGGAGATAGCAATCGATGGACAACTTGGCGGGAGTTGGTTGAGAACTTACGGTCATAGCGGGTTCGACCCCTGCACTGGTCTTCTTCTTCTTCAAGCGTTCCGAGCCATTGAGGTTCTTTGCTGCACTGGTCACTTGGACTAAAAGTGTTGACTTCTCGTCCGTGATTTTGGGACGTAACTTACAAGTACCTCTGACAGTTGGTTTGGTTCGCCTAATGGCGAGGGACACAAATCAGTCCATTGTACTAGAAGCTGTAGCACGTGTTTGGACTACACTTGAGTTCAAAGCGAGCAATCGAAAAATACAGACAGCTTACCAAATAAATGTAAACCCTTGTGTCCTCGTGCAAGCGCCATCGCTGCTGTAGCAACAACGAGCCGTGGCAAGAATGTGTAATGCAGATGAAGACTTGCACCGCCTCACCGTTTAGTATGATATCCACGGTCAGTCGGCAGCTTGTAATTAATAACCGCTACCAGGATGACAATCAAACCGAGCGAGCAGCAGATTTTGGTCTTGCGGGAGTGTCTGAACAAATATCCGTTCATTGTGTTATGAACAATCCACCTATCCACAGCCACCAGAAGCATGATAAGAATGCAAGAAATGCGCCAGAACAGTTGTTGGAACTGGTTCAGCTTCCGTGACCTGATGTCGTCTGGATGATTGTAGGTAATGGGTTCACCGTGCAGGTAGTACAGATTCACAAGGAGAGCGCAGGCTTCTTGCAGATCCAGAACCACTATTATTGTGAGGAACACACTTGTAGTGGATCTGTAGGGTATGTTGAACATGACGACAAGCAGGCAGAGGTTTACAGCGATGGCCTAAGACGCCGACAACGCTGTATATCTTGGTGACTAGAGGAACCTCTGTTTCCAGTTTCTCATGTGAAATCATGATGTCTTTCAGTAGAAGGGAGAACAGCATTGCATTTGTGGGTAGCTTGGTGTCTGAGGGGAAGTACCGCGAGAGCACTCCGTAGCACGATTGTTTATCTGCGCACCTATGTGAGAAATAAATGGCGATATTGAAGCCTGTAGTAGTGTAGTTGTAGCAGTAGGAGCTGCGGCAACAATTGTAATAGTAGTAGTAGCTGCAGTAACAGTAGTAATTGTGGTAACAGCCGTGGTAGTAATAGTAGTAGCATCAGTAATAATAGTAGTAGCAGCAGCAGTATTTGCAGTAATATAGTAGTAGTAATAATTGTGGCAAAAGGTGATTGCAGTATGGTACTTGTGGTAGTAGTAGTGTAGTTGTAGTTAGTTAGTTAGTTGCATATCCTTTACAGGACGTCACAGTCGTTGTAGTAGTAGTAGTAATTTGAGTGAAGTTCCGACAGGATCAGCCATTGTTGCAGCTGTTGTCTTAATCGTAGTATAGTTTTTGGTGTAGCTGACGCCGCCGCTGTTGTTGTTGCTGCTGCTGTTGGTGAAGTCTTATGTTGTACAATGTCGCAGTTTGCAGTTATGTTGCTTGTTGTCATAGCTAATCTTACGATCATTACACTTGGGTACAGAGCTTTACGAGAGAGAGAGAGAGAGAGAGAGAGAGAGAGAGAGAGAGAGAGAGAGAGAGAGAGAGAGGGGGAGAAAGGGGATGAGAGAGAGAAAGTAATGTCAAGGACGTTAAGATAACCAAACATTACTTAACCAACACATGCAGAGATATATTTTTGGAGATGCTTTACTTACCCGTGCTAATCGTCATAGTTAGCTAGTTAGTCAACAGATCATCCTTGTTATACATCGAACTATTATAATGCGTTCACATTTGTTCGTCTCCATATAAAAATCCATATCTCAGTAACCAACTGAGGGAAAATTATGAGATTTAGCATATAACCTTACCATCATGTCCACCCAACAAAAGAATTTTTGTTCTGGAGATTGTACAGCAGATTTCAAAATTTGTTTTTATGCGGTATATAATTTACGGGTCAGAGATGAAGTGCACATTTTTAGAAGTATTACATTTTGACACGGAAACATCAGCGTTCAATGGTTAATTTTCTTGTGGTTCCAGAGAAAGGCCTTATGACAAGAACCCCGCGCAGTTTAAAATGGGAGTGTTCAGACTAGTTCAGAGGTGTCGTCAGTATGTGGGTACTTTCATGAATCCTGATTATTTTTTATTTTATATCTTACCACTTATCGCTAACATCTGAATGTGTGAATATTGTTCAGTGGGATTGAATGTGAAATTGTGTACACTTCAAAGAATCGCTATGAAGTTGTACACAAATTTTTTGGCAAGAAGCTGATAGAAGGAAACTGTTTCAAATTTTTAAATCCCAAAGGAAACTGTTTCAAATTTTTTAATCCCCAAAAAAGAACGGTGCATGCATTGGGTTTGAGTAAACGGTCATTTCGTCGATGGGTGCAAGAATCCGGAATTATACCACCACGCAATAACCAAACGGAAGGTAGAAAGGTTATTGTAGACAGCTTTGACAAGGATTTCATAAGGCGAGCTATTATAAAAATGCTTTAAAAAGTCGCTTAAAAGTCGACAGGGTCGACTTCATTGCACCGGGTTCTATCCCATATGGCTCGGCCTCTTTCCGCAGCGCGGAAAGCATCGCACAAAACACGAACTCCGCAGCTCTAGCAAAGACCCACAGGAGTCTCCGAAAAATTTAATTCGTGAAGCGAAGGATGCGGCCCGGAATCGAACCCACAACCTTTGGACCCTGAGTCAAAATGCTTGACCACTTCCGCCATGGAGACTCCTAAAATGATAAAAATTTAGGATTTTATATCCAGGATTATCCAGCATTATAAAAATGCTGGATGCCAAAGAAACAGTGACTGTAAGAAAACTTAGGGTTTGGTTGAGAAAGAACAATAACATAGAACTATTCAAAACAACTTTGTGGACAATTATTAGGACATTATCTTCACTTTTAGAAAGTACAAGGGCGGTAGAAATATTCTTTGCGAGCAACCGCATTTAGGAGCCATGAGAAGCAGATATCTACGTGAAATAAGGGAAATGCACAAAGAAAATTATGGCATAGTGTATTTGGATGAAATGTGGATCAATGCCCACCACACAAGTGATAAGGAATGGCAATCAGGGGATGGATAGATAAAGCGATATGTGCACAGTAGTATAGGACAGCTTTTGGTCATGGCCCATGCTGGTAATACGCATAATGGCTTATAACAGAATGCTAGGCTCGTGTTCGTATCAAAGCATACAGACAATAGGGATTATCATAATAAGATGGATGGTAATGTATTTAGAGATTGGCTCGAGAATACTGTGCTTCCATCCCTAGATAGACCGTTGTGTCCAATTATGGACAATGCATGATATCAATGTTATTGCCCAAGAAGACAAAATACCTACAGCATCGAGCACAAAGGGAGCAATAAAGATATGGCTCAGAGTGGAAAACATACCATTTCCAGAAAGGTATTTCTAGCTAGAAGTGTTGTCCCTTGTAAAACAGACGTCTAAAAGCAAGAAATATCAAATCGACAAATTGATAGAAGAGCATCGTCATGGGTGCTTGAGACGTCCGCCATACCACTCTCATTTTAACCCTATAGAACTTGTGTGGGCTAAAATTAAAGGACAGGTGGCAGCTGACAATACTATATTCAAATATCTGACGTTAAGATACTAATCCTGTCCACGCTATTAAATATTGATAAAAGTTACTGGGAAAATGTGAGGACCATGTGTTGAAAGAGGAAGAGGACTATTGGAGAAAGGATGGAGAGAATTTTATGCAACCGAGAGCAGTTATCAACCTACTGGAATCGTCCGACACAGATTAAGGTCTGAGCAGATCGCAGACCTCCGCATGCACGCTTACTGGGATTTTTTGCTCCAACTATTCAGACGAATTGCAGGCCCTAAACATTACAGCATCAGCACAATGTCATTGGCAACAGTTTGTATTTCATAGTGATGAATTTTCAATTCCGCAAGCCCTCAGCGGTGACAAACAACTGGTATTTTAAAAAAAACACGCACTAAAAGCATTGAATACCAACAGTAATATTGCGGTGGAAACTGACATATTGTGGCATAACAAGAAGCGTGAGAGCAAACGCGTTGTCAAATTAGGGGACAACACACGTGCATACGAATCAGTCTATAAACTTTAATGAAAAGAGGACCAACATCTTGGTCGTTAAGAAGAAAGCCCACTACAGAGACACTGACAACTATTTCCATAGTGCAAAACGGATAATCATGTTCTGTCTCTGAACAGTAAACAGCAGAGTAGACAATCTTTCACGAAGACTCAAAGCGGGTCTGTCACCCATGTGTACGTGTGAACAAACTACACAGACAGCTGAACAGATCCTTAAAAATGGACACATGATGACTAAATTGCGGTATCATTTCTGGTCACTCCATAAGCTATTTGGAAGCTTTCACGAACTCAATATAAAAAGCTAAATGCTTCCTAGTAACATGAATACTTGGGTACAATTATTAACCAGCAGCTGAAGACACAAGAAGGAAATGAAAAATAAGGTAAGAAATATATTCCTTCTACTTTCCTGTCAATCTACACATTATTTACCCCATGCCTCTGTAAATTCTCTGTCTTTACTAATATTACACATTGCACCCCTCTCAGGAGTCTCCGTGGTGAAGTGGTCAAGCCATCTGACTCGGGCTCCGAAGGTTGTATGTTTGATTCCTTCATTTCATGAGTGCATTTTTTCGGAGACTCCCGAGGGTCGTCGCTGGAGCTACGGAGTTAGTGCTTTGTGCGACACTTTCCGCCCTGCGGAAAGAGACTGAGCTATATGGGATAAAAACCCGGTGCAATGCAGTCGACCCTGTCTTCTTTTAAGTTACTTTTTTATTGCACCCACTCTCATACGAATCTGGCTACGCCTTGTTGTACTTGTGTCCTTACCAGAAATAACGTGGTTTACTGTGAGACTAGTTTGTTAGCGTGAATTCACTATATTTTACCCCAAACATCAAAGAAATGTCACCGCTTTCGACGATTTAAGTTGTTTTTGGACCTATCAAAGACATATTCCTTGGGTGGGGGTAAATATAAGACGGCAGGAAAAATTTCATAAAGATGCAACAGTTTTCAAAATAATTGATTGTGAATGACGGCATTAATTTCCGGACAGACTATAGTCAAGACGTGTTCACATCCTTGCCTCAGTATCTCCCTCAGATAGTTGGTGTCTGACGACACCAACTATGTGTGGGTTGGCTATTCTTTGGCTCTCCCCATGACACTCTTTTCTAGCTTCACCCCGTGGTTGTTTGTTTTGTTTTTGGGCGCTCGCTAGCTTTGAACTCAAGCGTAGTCCATACACACTACTTCTAGTAGCAATGGACTCCTGAATAGAGTTAATGTAACAAGCGACAGTGGCGAAATATAGTAACAGGACCAGAGAGGGTTAAAACACCAGTGACGGATAAACAGTAACCGAATACATCTCACAACAGACTTAACACAGGTGCTAAGAGGAACGATGGTTGATTATTTGGTTGTTTCGGGATTTGAAATTTAAATATTGAGCACAACCCACTACTGGCAACGCTGATCGTATTCTGGTATGAACCTAAGGCCCATTCACGTCAATATGGAAGCACTACACATTGACGTGGATGGATGGGCCTTAGGTTCATACCAGAATACGATCAGCGTTGATAGTAGTGGGTTGTGCTCAATATTTGAACGATGATTAGTTAACACGGGGGATTAGTCACAAAAGTCACGTAATAAGACGGAAGGTCAGACCGAACGCTTGTTCTTATCCATTCGGCCATGCCGACCTCCGTGTCACCCCGTTGGACTTGATGTTCATGCACTCTGGTCACGGCCGCAAAATCCCACCCATTCGCTGAGCTATTTACTCGTCCTGCCTCTCCGAGGCCGTTCAGGATGCCAAGCTTGGTCCATTGCTGCTTCTCTCCCCCAGCAGCCGAGCCCGCAAGCCTACATGCTCCTTCATTGATACTCACCATAGCAAACGAAATCATCATCATCTAGTGCCATGCCAGCTGGCGTTGGCGTTCATGTCTCTCAACAGATCTGTCTTTGGTTTTCTGGATCAACTCAGCTGCTGATATTCCTCCGTCTCAATCCATCCTGCATCATTTTTTTTGGTCAGCCTCTGCCTCTCTTCCCCTCGATCTTTCCAGTCGTCACGATGTTCTCCAATGCCTCTCTTCTCAACACATGACCAAACAAAGCTGTTTGTCTTTCTTATTGTTGTGTATAATGTTCTAGTTTCATTAGCCTCTTTCCGACAATCGTCGCTTGTTACTTTGGCAGTCCAAGGAATTCGCAACATTCGTCTCAGGAACCACATCTCTGTTGCTTCCAATCTCTTCCTGATTTATTCATTTACATTCCACGATTCACTGCTATACAATGCGAAGCCAGCAACAGAAAATTAACTTTGATATATTGAGTAGGGACCGCCGTGGCTGAGAGGTCACGGTGTCCACCACAGGCTCCGAGGGCACTGAATTCGATTTTAGCACCGGGCTGGGAATGTCCCCTCGAACCACTGGTTATCTTTTCATCCGGCCCCTTGATCTCTCGGGTAGTGAGATTGGATACTCAGCCTTTTTGAATAAGGGCGAAAAATAGTATGTCCCGTATGCAAGTTGTGCACAATACAATACACAGTTGGAAATCGCAAAGAGTAGGCCATGTGGCCTCCGCCCGGGCAGAATTATTAGAAAATAAAACCTGCCCAGGAGTAGATAGAGCCTGTTACCTGGGATGGGATCTGTCTAGAGCAGTGGTTCTCAGCCGGTGTGAATCCCCGCCCCCAGGGGGATTTTAGAGTTTCCAAAGAGGGGGGGGGGGGATTGAGATTATTTCAAGATCGTGTTAATACAAGAACCAATTACTTGATATTGTTTTTCCCTCCATACTTTATGGTTCTGTACTTCTCGCCCTTCTGAATTTTGTTTTATAACGTAAGTAGACCCGCAAATCACATTTTATGTACATGTC
The DNA here is from genome assembly GCA_014155875.1 of Cepaea nemoralis. Lineage (NCBI taxonomy): Eukaryota > Metazoa > Mollusca > Gastropoda > Stylommatophora > Helicidae > Cepaea > Cepaea nemoralis. The sequence continues at coordinate 7,612 of JACEFZ010009301.1, read as the reverse complement.
TAGACTTGTTCTAGTATGCGTTATTACATTTAGCTTCCATTTTTATGTATAATGTTTAAGGGGGTGGGATGATTTATAGGGAGGAAATAGAAAGGGGGGGGGGGGGGGGGGGAGAATGACATTCTGAACATATGGTGAAGGGGTGCGTGGGCCAAAAAAGGTTGAGAACCACTGATCTAGAGGAAACAAGTTAGTTGCATATTGTTTTAGCTATTGTGATCTCTTGGCAGGTTTACGTTCAGTAGTTTGCCATTGCTTTCTGAACGACCGGCACCAATACCATTTGATAAAAAACAACGCAAGGCGGCCTACTGCCAAATCGCCCGCAGCTGTTTCGAACGCGGGTATGCGGGATTACGAACTGCGTCCGTAAAACCTTCGCCACGGGGCCGGCAGAGGGAAAAAAACTTGACACAAATGCATGCCGGAACCTGACACACTGACCTGAGGGGTCAGTAACTAGGTGTGACGCATTCATCTCGGAGGAGGCTCCAAGGAGATAGAGGGGTAGTTCAGATGCAATGTTCACTTTGATGTGGTTAACTTGCCTTGTTAACTCTAGTGTTTAACACGAAACGGTCAATTTGTATGTATCAGTCATGCGTTGACTAGTTGAGAACAGTGAAAGAAAGTTACTTTTTCTGTCGCCCGTTCATTCTGTTTATATCTTTATCTGTCACTCGTTAATTCTGTTTATGTATCTTCCTGTCACTCGGTCATTCTCTTTATATCTTTGCTTGTCATTCTGTCTCTTTCTATCACATGGTCATTCTTTTTATATCTTTTTCTGCCACTCGTTCACTCTGTCTCTTTCAGACACTCGGTCTTTCCCTTTATATCTCTGCCTGTCACTCGGTCATTCGGCTTGTCTCTTTCTGCCACTCGGTCATTCTGTTTATATCACTTTCTGCCACTCGGTCATTCTGTTTATATCACTTTCTGCCACTCGGCCATTCTGTTTATATCACTTTCTGCCACTCGGTCATTCTGTTTATATCACTTTCTGCTACTCGGCCATTCTGTTTATATCACTTTCTGCCACTCGGCCATTCTGTTTATATCACTTTCTGCCACTCGGCCATTCTGTTTATATCACTTTCTGCCACTCGGTCATTCTGCAAATATCGCGTTCCTAATAATACGATTTCTCTCACACGTTTACATTTATCCGCAGCTGTTTTTCCTGTCTTCTTAACTGGCCAGTTATTGTTCATTTCACGCGAGGCCACGTTATTTAAAATAATATATATTTAAATAATTTCAAAAATGCACTCGGAGCTTCCCGTCCGCGTGTGATAATTTACTCTTCTCGTGGTTATGTTCAGATATTATCGAATGCGCCTGTTCAGTTCGCAACCGTCAGCTGATCATACGATTTCATTCTGGCGACTATTGTCTGTCGAACAATTTGAACACTTGTGTTCATTCGCTCAGAGATACATTTGTCGTTTTGGTTCGACTTACAGATGCGAGCAGTCATTTTCCGCAATGGCTGTTATAAAAAACAAGCTACGTTCCAGATTCACCGACAGTAACCTAGCTGCGCTTATGACTTTGGGCACGACAGATTTGTGCCCAGACATTGATAAACTGGCATCTTAACTTAAGTAACTGATTATGAAGAACAGTTACAATTGTAAATTAATTATATTAATAATGATTTTCGAAACTGATTTAAAATTTATTGTTAAATTAACTTCTGATTTTAAACCAAAAAATGACCGCAGAGTAGTACTGACACTGACAGTCTTTAAAGTTTTAGAATCTTGTTGACGAAAGTTAAGAAAGGTAAGAATGATATTGCACGAATTTTATTATTTTATAACGTTGTGGCCCGCTTAACTACCGAAAATAGTAGAAATGGCCCTCTGCTTGAAAAGCTTGGGAACCACTGCTGTATAACATTTAAAACACTCTGGGTTATGAAAGTCTGCCCAATGCAGCACTAACCATTTTATCTCTGGCCTCTTGGTCTTAGCCGCCTCTGTAGAGAAGCGATTACGGACGCAATTTGTAATCCCGCATATCGGGTTCGAAACACAGCTGTGGGCGATTTGGGCAGCAGACCGCGTTGCGTTGGTTTTCATACAACGGTATGAGTGCCGGGCGTTCAGAAATCAATAGCAAACTACTGAACGTAAACTTGCCAAGAAATGACAAACAGCTAAAAAATGCGAGGTCCAGTAAAGGATATGCAACTAATTCATCACTCTCGGTCTAAAATAAAATGTACGGTTTGTCTGCTGACCCGGAACTGGTGTTTTCGAATCCCCTTCGTAGTCGGGATTTGATTCACGGTCCTGGGCTCCCTGGGCGACCCAGCCTCAAATGGTTGCCAGGAGATCCACCAGGAAGTCAAGGCGGACGGTGCGATCTTGTCCCATATACCCACTACGGCTCGTGGTGTGGAAAGGGGGTCATGTACTGACGGCAGGGTCTGCTTTTGATCTGGGACTTGGGGGGGTTAGTGCACACAATTTCTCAATCCTGACGGTGACAGCTGATGGCTGTGGAAATGTGGTTTCTGAGGAAAATGCAAAGAATACCATGGACAGACAGAAAAACCAATGAACAAGTCCTTAAAGAAACAAATGAAGATTGTAAACTGATTAGAGTCATTAGACGTAGACAGACAAAATTTTTTGGGCATGTTATGAGAAGAAATGAATTGGAGAACTTGGTGACGACTGGCAAGATCGAAGGGAACAGACCAAGGGGAAAACCGAGAAGTAAATACTTGGATGGCTTAGCCACGTGGCATGGTCGAGACAGGAACACGATGATCCACGACTCTGGTGATCGAGTGAGATGGCAAAACATGACCGCCCACGCTTATCGGCATGGCACATGATGTATGGATGGACATGCTGGGTTCGACGTCAGCCGCAGAGACTTCGAGGCAGATCCCTGTGGTTTTGGTTTTCACAATGGTATGAGCGTCGGCCGTTCGGAAAGCAAATGGCCAAACTACTGAGCGTACAATTGCAGAGACTTCAGGACAGATCCCTTTGTGTTGGTTTTCACAATGGTATGAGCGTCGGCCGTTCGGAAAGCAAATGGCCAAACTGCTGCACGTAAAAGTGCCTAGAAAATCACACACAGTCATACATGCTGGGGTTGAATGCGACGTCATATAAAGGACATGCAGCTAGCTTAAATCTTGTGATGAGCCCAGACAGTCCAGCCTCTGGTCGCACTCACTGCTCTTTGTATGACGGATGACGGCGGTGGAAAATGAGCTAGTGCGGGTATTGCGCTTACCACTTTAGAAGGAAGCTGGATAGTTCAGTTGTATTCCACAGTGTCTGCATGCGGGTGGCGTCCATGATTTCGTGTTGTATGAGGAGGGGGATCCTGGTTGAATGACAGTGGATTCCTACGATCGTCGCCAGACGATGCACGCGTTGCATAGGTTAATTTATCAAGTCGAGCATAAAGGATCAGCGAAGAAACATGGCGTGACTTAATACTGTGCAATATATTTAGTTAGTGCCCGACGAAGGAAATATGAATTTAATTATAACTTTGGATTAATATTGCGTTCAACTGGCTGCGAATCAATATGTCAAATTTCATACTGGGTGAAAAAGATACGAAACTTTCTCTATGAAGTCCTTCGTTTACTTCTCCTGAAGGTGTTCATTTGTGAATACGGTGCGTCGCGATGCTTCTTATGAATGTCTGGAGTGTGCATACTTGAATGCCGCCGCCTTGATAGTGCAACATGCAGGGGTTACATAGTTTTAGCGCCCATGTGTAACCCAGGTCATAAGGGGGACCTCTAATGGAGCTTGCCTTGTGGAGATCAGAACAAGAATCAGTATGACAAATGTAGCTTTCGGAGTTGAGTCAAGAACCGACATTCGCTTACGTTCTCCGCCCTCATCTGCAATGGCCAGCGAATAGTCCTAATATTAATGGTACCAGTGGCGGTCTGATTTTATGTCCATCTGGCCTTTCCGCGGAGTTTTGACGCTGTAGTACCATTCATCCCCAGCCGTCACGATCTACCCGTTCTTTTGCACTGTATACACGCAACTCCAAAGGGCCTGATCACGTATGCCTTATCATACACCAATACCCCACCAGGTTTGCCTTTTGAAAGATGAAAAACGTCATGACCAGTAAACAAGTTGTCACTTGCAATGAGAACAAGAGTGTCCTATAGAACCTATACTGTTAAATGCTCGTGAAACGTGGTCAATAAGCAGACACATTGAGAAACGTGTAATGGCAGTGGAAATTGATTTCCGAGAAAATGCAAAGAATACCATGGACGGACAGAAAAACCAGTCAGCAAGTCCTATAAGAAACAAATGAAAACTGTAAATTGATTCGAGATATTAGGACAGTCAAGATTTTAATGTCACGGTATGAGGAAAAAGATAAACGGGAAAATTTAGTGGAATTTGACATAATTGATGGGACATTCATTCATTCAGTAGCATGTCCTTTGCAGAACCTCGCTCCCATAACAACCTTCCAGAAAACTTCTCGGTCATAAGCACGATGTCCCGCGTCCGATACACCATCTGGAGATCATCCGCCACATTCTGTACCCATCTTCCCTTTTGCCTTCCTCTTCCTCTCTTCCCGGGCACATATCCCTCCATTATATTTTCTCCAAACTTAAATGGCGTTTTTTTTGCATATCCTATTTACAGGACATTGCAGTCAACACCTGCATTTTTCAGCTGATCAAGTTTTACGTTCAGTTGTTTGCCATTGCTTTCTGAACGACCGGCTCACATACCTTTCCGTAAGAAACCAACGCGACGCGATGGCTGGCGAAACGCGCAGCTGTATTTCGTACGTGGGTATACGGGACTACGAACAGCGCCCTTAACGCCCCTCGCCAGGGAGACCGGCTTCATGACGTTTTAAGTGACCAAAATATTTAAATTTTCTTTGCTTTATCGTCTTTAGTAGCCAACCTTTTTCAATATTCAGATCTTGTCGCATTGATTAATATTTTCTCTGTATTCAAGATATTCTTAAACTCGTCTATAACATTTATATTCAAAGGCATTTATGCGCTGGTTAGTAAGTGTCCAGGTCTCACAGGCGTATGTTGCAATGGGAAAGATCCAAGCTCATAAAAATCAAATTTTTGTAGGTCTATCTGTCCCCCGCCACAATTTATTCAGTTTTAGATTTTGAAGAGCAATAGATATTGATGGGGCAAGAGAGATAAGTACCTGAATGGCTTAGCTAAAGACATAATCGGAGCAAGAAGATCTAAGACTGGTTATCGCGTCAGAATGCAAACCATGACCTTTCACATTTATTGACATGACACAGTTTTGGCGCCGGTGAAAGTGAAGTAAAGTAAAGGTTTCCACTAAACCTATGTGTAACCGGGTCCCAGAGGGAAAGTAAAGAATGTTTACACTAAACTTCCTGTGCAGGCCGTAAAAGGCGACTAAAGAGGTAATTTGACAGATTTATGGAAACGGTAGAACGTATTGTTGAGATTTCCGACATCATCGCGCTCGGGACATCCTCACACGAGCAGTTTTGGTTTTTGTGTCCGTCTGGCATTTACCCGGATTACTGAGTGATGACGGTCAGATCCTCTGGTCACTGCCTGTCGCACCATTCTCTCCAGGCTGTGAGGACATTCACATTATTCACATGACCCCAACTGGACCGACCACCAGTAAGATTTACTGCCACGAATAGTCAAATGTGTGGGAAAGGGGGAGGCCCGCCGCGAGCCTTGTATCATGGCACATGAAAGGATGCGCTTTGCTGGGGAGAGAGGAGGAGGAGTGCGAGTGGCGGGTATGATCACCAATACCAGTTGACAGGGTACTTGGTGATGAGTATATTTGAAGGTGTATGCCAACGCAAACAGACACGTTAAATTAATTCAGTTTGATACGATTTCTAAACAGACTAAAAAACGAAGTTACAACCCTGTACACGCAGTTAGGTACTCTCCCTCACTCCGTACCCATCGTTTATTTAGCCGACACAGTAAACATTCCTGTCTGGCACACAGGATTCAATGCGCGGGATGCATATCCAGACATTACTTTGGAAAACCGCCATAATGAAACAACCCCCTCCTCCAATCTCTCTCTCTCTCTCTCTCTCTCTCTCTCTCTCTCTCTCTCTCTCTCTCTCTCTCTCTCTCTCTCTCTCTCTCTCTCTCTCTCTCTCACCCCCCCCCCCCCCAATCCAATCGACCCCTAGTGGTGTCGAGCTCATCAGTAATCATTATCGTCATGCGCCAGCCATCTCTAATATAACTCTAATAGTAATAATAATAGACAGTTGCAGAAGCTGGGCATTACCTTGCAGACTATAGGTGGTGTGATTTTGCTGACCAACTTCGACGCTCGACGAATTTCTGGCTATATGCCTTGGTGACCAACTTCGACAGTCGACGAAATAGCGACATGCGGATTTCAAACAAACGGCCTTACCGATAGCCACCGAATCAGGCGCCATCGAGTTGTTTCCCTTATTCCAAAATGGCTGCGCCCATGGTTAAAAGTGTTTGCAGCCGTAACTAGCGTGTTTTTGTTTTAAATTTCATTAATTTGGGTCCCAAGTGAATATTCAGCATTTTCACCATGCCTGAGGATGAACACCAGGTTCGTAATATAGAGGATTCTGACTCTGCCAGCGAAATTGAAGCTGAAAACGATGTTTCCTAGCTAAATAGAGATAAAGAAGTGAATATTAGAGATTATTAGTATTATTAGTTAGTTAGTCTTTCCTCTTGAGCCTAAGGCGGCGCATAGGGCAGAAGTCCTGTCTCTCCATGCCTGGCGGTTCGCTGCTATCTGTTGTAGATCTTGGATATTTACTTGGCCATTGAATGAGCCTTCTCTAATGATGGTTCTACGCCGACACATCCAGAGATTATTATTAGTGTACTGTAAATGAAAGTAGCGTTAACGATGTTGAAGTTTATGATAGGGGTCATGAAGGTACCTCTGAAGAAAGAAGTGGGTGTGGCACAAGAGACCAGAACATTTCTACAGCTGAAAATTCTGTTTTTAAATGGAGAAAGTCTCTACAAAACGAACTTATTGAGCTTGACAATCTTCTTCCATACAAAGAACAACAGGGTGTCACATCAGACATAACTCACTGGGTTTATGCCCATTGATGTTTTCAAGATTTTTTTCCCTGACACTGCCATAGGTCTGATCATGTCTGAGGTCAACATGTATGGTGAAAATCACCTCTCTCAGTACACAGGAAAGAGAGTTAACTTTATATCTACTGTTCACTCCAATTAAGTTATGGACAAGACAGGAAAAGGGGAATTCATGAGGGCAGAATAATAAACAAGCTAGTGTTTGCAGAAAAATACAACAAATGTATGGCGGTGTCGACCACTTCGGTCAACTGAGTGTAAGACCCACATAGATTATCAACCTTCCAGACAAAGACTCTTGCAGATGGTCTACAGCTACAACTTCAACCCAAGTAATGAAGTAGACAGCTCAGACTTCAACTAGAGGTCAGAATTTACAAATACTTTGTTCTTTTCGCGTTCTCTTTTTTTTTTTTTTTTTTTTGGGCTTGATTTTTTTGGGGGTTTTGGTTTGGGCCCCCCCTTTTTTTTTTTTTTTTTTTTACAGCCCCCCCCCAA
>JACEFZ010009300.1:15000-134680 GCA_014155875.1 Cepaea nemoralis | reverse complement strand
CCCAAATGGACGGGGGAAAAAGGAAAAACAGGAATTAAAAACGTGTGGCCAGGTAGACAGATACATGTGACAGGTAGACAGATCCCCATGTGGACATGGTAGGACGGGAAAACATGTGCTAGTTAGACAGATACGTGTGCCACGTAGACAGATGTGTGTGACAGGTAGACAGATACATGTTCCAGGTAGACAGATACATGTGGCAGGTAGACAGATATGTGTGGCAGGTAGACAGATACATGTGCCAGGTAGACAAATACATGTGACATATAGTCAGATACACGTGCCAGGTAGACAGGTAAATGTGCCAGATAGACAGGTAGACAGATACATGTACGAGGTAGATAGATACATGTGCCTGGTAGACAGATACATGTGGCATGTAGACAGACACATGTGACAGATAGACAGATATATATGTGCCAGATAGACAGATACACGTGACAGGTAGACAGACACGTGTGACAGGTAGACAGATACATGTGACAGGTAGACAGATACACGTGACAGGTAGACAGATACACGTGACAGGTAGACAGACACGTGTGACAGGTAGACAGATATATATGTGCCAGATAGACAGATACACGTGACAGGTAGACAGATACATGTGACGGGTAGACAGATATATATGTCCCAATAGACAGATACATGTCCGGGTAGACAGATAATTGTGCCGGGTAGACAGAACATGTGACAGGTAGACAGATATATATGTGCCAGATAGACAGATAATAAAAATGTGCCAATAGACAGAACTGTGCCGGGTAGACAGAAAATTTTGTCCCAAATAGACAGATAATGTGACAGGTAGACAGAAATTTGTGCAGTAGACAGATAAATGTCCCGGGTAGACAGATAATTAAGGTGCCAGCAGTAGACAGATACATGTGCCGGGTAGACAGAAAATTTTGTGCCGGGTAGACAAAAAATTTTTGTGCCGGGTAGACAGATACATGTGCAGTAGACAAAATTATATATGTGCCAGATAGACAGATAATGTGCCAGATAGACAGATATATATGTGCCAGATAGACAGAAAATTTTTTGGCAGATAGACAGATAATGTGCCGGGTAGACAGATAATTTGGCCGGGTAGACAGATAATGTGCCGGGTAGACAGAATATATATGTGCCAGATAGACAGATATATATGTGCCAGATAGACAAAATAATGCCGGGTAGACAGAACATGTGCCGGGTAGACAGAAAATTTTGTGCCAATAGACAGATAATGTGCCGGGTAGACAGATAAATGTGCCGGGTAGACAGATAAATTGTGCCAGGTAGACAGATAATGTGCCGGGTAGACAGATAATTTCGGGTAGACAGATAATGTGCCAGGTAGACAGAAATGTGCCGGGTAGACAGAATAATGTGCCAGATAGACAGATAATGTGCCAGGAGACAGAACTGTGCCGGGTAGACAGAAATTGCCGGGTAGACAGATACATGTGACAGGTAGACAGATAATGTGCCGGGTAGACAAAAGGGGACATAGACAGATACATGTGCCGGGTAGACAGATAATGTGAAAATAGACAGACAGTGTGACAGGTAGACAGATAATTAAGGTGCCAGAAAAGGACGGGTAAAGCACTTTGGACAGGTAAAATAATGTGCCGGGTAGACAGAAAATTTTGTGCCAGATAGACAGATATATATGTGCCAGATAGACAGATATATATATTAATAAAATAATTAAGTAGATATATATATATGTGCCAGATAGACAGATACATGTGCCAGATAGACAGATATATATGTGCCAGATAGACAGATACATGTGCCAGATAGACAGATATATATGTGCCAGATAGACAGATATATATATGTGCCAGATAGACAGATACATGTGACAGGTAGACATATATATATATGTGCCAGATAGACAGATACATGTGACAGGTAGACAGATATATATATGTGCCAGATAGACAGATACATGTGACAGGTAGACAGATATATATATATGTGCCAGATAGACAGATATATATGTGCCAGATAGACAGATATATATATGTGCCAGATAGACAGATACATGTGCCAGATAGACATATATATATGTGCCACATAGACAGATACATGTGACAGGTAGACAGATATATATGTGCCAGATAGACAGATACATGTGACAGGTAGACAGATATATATGTGCCAGATAGACAGATACATGTGACAGGTAGACAGATACATGTGACAGGTAGACAGATATATATATGTGCCAGATAGACAGATACATGTGCCAGATAGACAGATACATGTGACAGGTAGACAGATACATGTGACAGGTAGACAGATATATATATGTGCCAGATAGACAGATACATGTGCCAGATAGACAGATACATGTGACAGGTAGACAGATACATGTGACAGGTAGACAGATATATATATATATGTGCCAGATAGACAGATACATGTGCCAGATAGACAGATACATGTGCCAGATAGACAGATACATGTGACAGGTAGACAGATACATGTGACAGGTAGACAGATATATATATGTGCCAGATAGACAGATACATGTGCCAGATAGACAGATACATGTGACAGGTAGACAGATATATATATGTGCCAGATAGACAGATATATGTGCCAGATAGACAGATATATATGTGCCACATAGACAGATACATGTGACAGGTAGACAGATATATATGTGCCAGATAGACAGATACATGTGACAGGTAGACAGATACATGTGCCAGATAGACAGATATATATGTGCCAGATAGACAGATATATATGTGCCAGATAGACAGATATATATATATATGTGCCAGGTAGACAGATACATGTGCCAGATAGACAGATATATATGTGCCACATAGACAGATACATGTGACAGGTAGATAGATATATATGTGCCAGATAGACAGATACACGTGACAGGTAGACAGATATATATATGTGCCAGATAGACAGATACATGTGACAGGTAGACAGATATATATGTGCCAGATAGACAGATACATATGACAGGTAGACAGATACATGTGCCAGATAGACAGATATATATGTGCCAGATAGACAGATATATATATGTGCCAGATAGACAGATACATGTGCCAGATAGACAGATATATATGTGCCACATAGACAGATACATGTGACAGGTAGACAGATATATATGTGCCAGATAGACAGATACATGTGACAGGTAGACAGATATATATGTGCCAGATAGACAGATACACGTGACAGGTAGACAGATATATATGTGCCACATAGACAGATACATGTGACAGGTAGACAGATATATATGTGCCAGATAGACAGATACACGTGACAGGTAGACAGATATATATGTGCCAGATAGACAGATACACGTGACAGATAGACAGATATATATATGTGCCAGATAGACAGATACATGTGACAGATAGACAGATATATATGTGACAGATAGACAGATACACGTGACAGGTAGACAAATATATATGTGACAGATAGACAGATACATGTGACAGGTAGACAGATATATATGTGCCAGATAGACAGATACATGTGACAGGTAGACAAATATATATGTGACAGATAGACAGATACACGTGACAGATAGACAGATATATATGTGCCAGATAGACAGATACATGTGACAGATAGACAGATATATATGTGACAGATAGACAGATACATGTGACAGGTAGACAGATATATATGTGCCAGATAGACAGAAGCATTACAGTTAAGCAAACAAGACACACGGATGACAAAACACGGAACGCCACAGACAAGACAGAATGCACGGATACGTGTCTGAAACTGCCGTCCAGAGGACATCAAAGACATAACAGGAAACCGAATAGAGGACATCAAACACATAACATGAACAGACTAGAGGTCATCAAAGACATTACAAGAACAGACTAAAGGACATTAAAGACACGACAACAGCAGAGCATAGGACCTCAGAGACAAAACAGCAACAGACCAGAGGATATTAAATACGTGACAACAACAGACTAGAGGACATCAAAGACATTACAACAACAGACTAGAGGACATCAAATATATGACAACAATAGAGTACAGGACATCAAAGATACGACAACAACAGACTAGGGGACATCAAAGCTATGACAACAACAGACTAGGGGACATCAAAGCTATGACAACAACAGACTAGGGGACATTAAAGCTATGACAACAACAGACTAGGGGACATCAAAGCTATGACAACAACAGACTAGAGGACATCAAAGAAATGACAACAATAGACTAAAGGACATCAAAAATATGACAACAGACTAGAGGACATCAAATATATGACAACAACATATTTTTAAAAAATGTTTTCATATCCTTTACAAGACATCGCTGTCAACATCAGCATCTTTCAGCTGATTGTTGATTTCTTGGCAAGATTACGCTCAGTAGTTTGCCATTGCTTTCTGAGCGGCCGGCTCACATACCCCGTAAGTTACCGACGCGATTCGAACCACTGCTGATTCTCACCGTCGTCACGTTACTTACGACAGTATACGAGATTACGGAGAAAAATTGCTAACCTCTAGGCCAGGAAGCCAGCATAACAACAGACTAGAGGACATCAAATAAATGACAACAATAGACTAAAGGGCATCAAAGACATGACAACAACAAACTATAGGAAATCAAAGACATGACAACAACAGACTAAAGGACATAAAAAATATGACAACAACAGCTAGAGGACATCAAAAATAGGACAACAACAGGCTAGATGACATCAAAAATAGGACAACAACAGACTAGAAGACATCAAAAATAGGGCAACAACAGATTAGGGGACAGTAAAGGTACGACAAGAACAGACTAGAGAACACACAGACATGACAAGAACAGAGGATGGCAAAAAAGGAATTTAAAACAGAAACAAAAAGAAAAAGACATAGAAAGACAAAGAAAACAGGAGAGAGACAGCGAGAAGGACAGACAACAAAGAACTGATGAAAGCAAGGAAGAAGCAAACAAAAAAAAATGAATAAATAAATAAAAAAAGAAAGGAAGAAGACATGAAGGAGGAAAGAAAGAACCAAAGACAGAGAGAAAACTTTTCTCATTTCCCAAAACACAAGCTGGAAAATCAATGCAGAAACAGTTGCAAGGGATAATTTCCGGAGTTGACATCTTCTGACTGTCATAATTATGGGCCACAGAAATCTGGTACACAGTCTCAAAATAAAACAAATAGTTGACAGATCTGGAGAGGGGTGGGAGATGTGGTTGCAGTGTGTGCTTGTGAACAGGGGCAGGGGGTCAATAACCAGGGAAATTGGTCTTTTCCCTGTTGTTTTTAAAGATGTATTGTCAATGTCGAGACTTAAGTTGGCTTATTTTTGTGTAAAGACCTTCAAGATGGATAGACAAAAAAAAAAAAAACACGAACGAACCAACGGACTTTATTTTCAAAGGGTAACAAATTGGGCACGCAGGCCCGTCTTACATTCGGCTCTTCCAATCACTCATCTTTCTTTCATCTGTGCATAGTACATTAACAAAGGGGGTGGGGGAAAACATTGTCAAATGAATGTTGTAAACATAAACAATTCATGTTATCATGTTATGAGACAAATCCCCCACCCACCCATACCCTATCCATCCGCGCGTGCCCCACACACACATCCACCACCCAACCGCACACATCCACCACCCAACCGTACACATACCCCCAGGCACATGCATTCCCTCATCCAACCACTCACCCCACCCACACATCCCACACACACCTCCACCCACACATTCCACACACACACACCCCACCTACACCATAAGGGTGTACGGAGAGAGAGAGAGAGAGAGAGAGAGAGAGAGATACTAGAGATACAGATAGACAGATATGTGTGCCACGTAGATAGATACATGTGACAGGTAGACATATACATGTGTCAGGTAGACAGTCCAAGAGACAGACCAAGAGACAGACAGAAGCATTACAGTTAAGCAAACAGGACACACGGATGACAAGACACGGAACGCCACAGGGAGACGGAGAGAGAGAGAGAGAGAGAGAGAGAGAGAGAGAGAGAGAGAGAGAGAGAGAGAGAGAGAGAGAGACAAACAGAGAGAGAGAGAGAAAGAGAGAGAGAGAGAGTTGACAAGAGAGAAAGACCATAACAAAGAGAAGGCAGAGATAAACCACTCAGACAGAGAAATCGGAAGAGAACAAGAATACAAGTCAGACAGTCGGGGAGGTATGGATCATATGTAGAAGGTTAGGCATAGAGACAGCACGATGACGGGAGACAGAGAGGGTCAGACACAATCGGGGCAGGGGTGGATCACGGGTATATCAAAATTGTGGTCAGTAAAGAAAGTGCCTATTTCAACTCATTGAGACGTGGTTAATGACAGCCCGGAACTTTGTGGTTGAAGTAGTCAGTACCAGGCCAGCCTATTTGACATCCCATAATATTTTCTGGCCGTCATGTTAGCCTGGATGAACATGCAGGACCGCGTCAGTTTAACATTACAAAAATATAATCTCCACCTCGAGTGAGATTCGAACAAATGAGCTCCAGAAGGACAAGTAAACGTGCTAGCCACCACGGCTCCCAGGGAACATAGTGCAAGTCCCATATTTGAGACCCACCCTCACTGGACGGCTGATGGGCCACGTGGAAACTTCCTGACACCCCCGTGATGTAGGGTCCACCTGAGAGCTGAGCTTAGTGAACCAACACCCCCGTGATGTAGGGTCCAATTGAGAGCTGAGCTTAGTGAACCAACACCCCCGTGATGTGGGGTCCCTGAGAGCTGAGCTAAGTGAAACACGCCCGCGTGAGTAGGGTCCAACCGAGAGCTGAGCTCCAGTGAAACGACGCCTGATAGCTGAGCTCAGTAAAACAACACCTGAGAGCTTAGCTCAGTGAACACGCCTGAAGCTGAGCTCAGTAAAACAGCACCTAGAGCTAGCTCAGTGAAACAACACCCTTGATGTAGGGTCCACTGAAGGTGAGCTCAGTGAAACGACACGCCTGAGAGCTGACTCAATAAAACAACACCTCAGAACTGAGCTCAGTGAAGCAACACCTCAACAGCAATGTCTGATCTTCCTTGGCAGCAGCTGACTTACCATCAGCAATGTCTGATCTTCCTGGTGGAAGACTTTCTGTTTCTTCTGCTGTCTGTACTTCTCAATGACCCATAGATCCGCTACCCAACACCCAATCCCGCCACAGCCTGTAATACGACAACAACTCTCTCGCATCCTCCCCACATCATGCATATCTGTCTGTCATTCTCTCTCTGCATGTTCTAGCTCTCATTTTGTTCGTTTATGGATTCCAGAGAAATGACGCTCTAAGTATATGGTTGACAGGTTTTCTCCATGTGTGTCCTTACATTTCTACTTTATTGCGTGTACTTACATTTCTATTTCAATGTGTGTCCGTACATTTCTACTTCAATGTGCGTCTTACATTTCTACTTCAATGCATATCTGTACATTTCAACTTCAATGTATGTCCTTACATTTCTACTTCAATATGTGTCCTTACATTTCTGCTTCAATATTTGTCCTTGCTGTGACAGCGCCAAACCGACGCATCTTGGTTTGGTCTGTGAAAGCTATTGGTCCTGGTCACTGCCGGAACTCATGCGAGACAAAGCAATCTGATGCCATTTTTATTGTAGCAGTTGGCCCGGTTTGTGAAAGCAGGCACTTTGGCCTTGTGTATATAGTTTTGTGGCCAGCACGCCTTGAGACGAGAGATGTGGGGTTTCCCATCTGTTCATCAATGAACAACCTATGTCCTAGGAGAAAGCCGTAAGTTTAAAATGTTTAATTTAATAAAGATTGTTTAAAATCGCAGCACACGCCTTGTTATCGGTTTGAAAAGCGTTGGCGTGGGAAAACTGATGTGTGTGAACAAAGCTGTTAGGCGAGGTTGTAGGGACAAATAAATACAAACAAATAATGTAGATGAGTAGTACTAAAACGAGCTGTTCTACAGATTAATTTAGCGTCCCTGAAGCTTTATGAAAATAAGATTTCAACAGGTTAATATATAGAGATGTAAGCAATCAGGCATGGTGATGTGAAATATGAAGAATAGGTCATTGGTGGTGGTTAAATATGGTAGAGATTGATGTCATGTCGTTGGGGATGCATTTTACATGATTATCCTATGACAATAAAATATTACGGCTAAATAGACATCTGAGAGATTCACGAAGATATACAACTGTATGGGGTAATAGATTATAGTTAAAAGAGCATATAAATTATAGTAATAAATTATAGTTAAAATAATGCCACATGGGGCCATGCTGGCAATGGGATTGAATGTTTGTGTGGTTAATTGTTGAGTATGAACACTGCTAAGTAATAGTGAATAATTATAACATGTGTAAAATAGAGAAGAGTACTTACATGTTATATGTGGAAACGATGTGTTAATGGTTAAGCTATGTAGTTAGGACATGTGGGTAACAATAGAGGTGAAGGAAGGAATGTATTGGAGGGACTCAATCGACTGACAGCTACGGAGCGTAGGAAATGATGCACTTTTAACACACGGAGTCCGTATCAGCAACCATAATGTAATCATGATAACAATGAATGAAGTGCAGCTTTACTGAGGGAGGACAGTCAGGTGTATCTGGAACTGGTATTAGTAAAGGAGTTTATCATTTGGATTTGAAGTTTGCTATCACATCTGTTACCAGAATGCAGTAATGTTTGTGCAGGTGTATCAGACTGGTAGTGGAATCATATAACTGAAGTTTTATATGCAGTAAAGCATGTCACCTGGCGTATAATGGAAAGCGTGTTGGATTATGCTATGTACCACCCTTCGCAAAGATGTTAACATGTATTTGCTACATGACATGATGAGTAAGACAGCAAGATTTATAACCGGTGTATCACAGAAAGAATGGGGAATAGAGGGCATAACTGTACATCTGCTGTCCACTCACAAAGAATAGTACACTGAGGTGGTTGGCATTAGGACAACACTGGTTGATATTAGTGTGTAATAATGATATCAGATATAGTACACTGGTTATCATATTAGTACTGGAGTTCTGTATCCAGCCATGGACATTGTTGTGCTTTGATCCTGTCTCATATGAATGATGCTCTCTTACCACTATTTGTGTACTTTCACTTGATACTACTGTGTGTTTATTTATGAGCTGTCTTAGTGGCCTCATAGAGTTCCTCAATTGAGTTCCTGTGTAATACATGTTTATCTTTAACTTTCTGTGAATGTTGTGATTCACCTATGTGCAAGTGTTGCATTTTCACATTCTACAAATATGGTGATTCCACATTGTATAGTTGTCTAGTTGCTTTTCATAGTTAGACATGCTTTGCTTGTTGGTTGTTAGTTTGTAATGCTAATCAAATACTGTAACTTGTATGGTGTCATATTAGTGCTGGTATTCTTCATGCAAACTTGGGCATTGCAGGAGTAGTTTGTCCCATGTCATATAGCATTTCACATAATTTGAGGTAATTTAGCTGCAGAAGATGGAGATGCAAATGCACTATACTGGTCTGCAGGATTAGAGATACAAGTTCATGTATGTCCCCTGCTTTTCAATAGCTATGTGTTTACAGCTGGGCAAATGAGATCCAATCTTCCACTGCTGGTGTGTGTAGGATCTGTGTGAGGTAGTTACATTGAACTGAAGGCATTCTGTAAGTGAATGCTGGGCTGTATGGGAAGGTGGAGCAGGCTGAGATTATTGCATTAGAAGATGTCCCATCCTTAGCAATATCAAGTGTAATCCCATGATAGCGGCGGCACAACTGGAGGAGACAATAGAGTGGCTGATCTGATGATGCAATATTGATTGTTACATTTAACAATTAGAGATGTAGTCACCTTGAAGAAGTAGTGAGGCAGCAAAGGACGGTCAGACCTCAAGATTTACATTCAGAACAGCGTTATGTTTAATGCGATTTCTTTACAATGATAATCATAGATTGTGTTTTCTATTGTTACAGGAGTGGCTGACTAGCTAGTGTCAGCATGCCTGGGTTCATGGTGATGTAGTAATTTGTGTACAACTCTTTTGTTTATATCGCATCTTAAGATTTATGTTATGGTTTTGTAGTGTCTTGTTGTTGTCTGTGTCAAAGTCCTTTATTGTGTCATTCGGGGGGGGGGGGGGGGGGGGGGGGGGGGGGGTACGGGTGTCAGGCATTGGTAGCACCTTTGGTAAGGATGACTCTCATGTCTTTTTCAGGACCCATCCCCCACTGGTCCAAGCCTGACACCCAGCTCACGCCTGTGGCTCCTAGTAGCTGTCAGCATGCGACAGCGGCCACCCCCCGGGCAACAGCTGTGAGAGGCTGGCTAAACCAGGCGTGGGTAGCCGATTTGGTGTCAAACCAAGCGGTGAACTAGGGTATGCCTACCCAGCATGTGAAGACAGGATCCGGCAGACTGCGCGGAAGAAATCATTCCTGATTCAACGGGCAAGACGGCGTTTACCTGCAAAGCGTTGTGGAACGTAATGAGCACGGCAAGGCACGTAGAGCGCCCTGGTCATCCACTGCACCTGTATTCGTCTCCAGTCGTCTTGACTTGTCCTGCCACTGGATTCAGATGGACTCAGGCGAGAGAGTGAGGTCGACGAATTGCGCAACTCTTCCTCACTTTAATCCAATTCATCGCGCAAGTCATTCTTCATCCAACGTCATATATCACCTTCAAGCCCTGTGGCGATGGGCGAGCGGCGAAGCGGCAGGCGTGGGTACGCTGGCAGCCGTAGTCGCAGACCTGCACACAGGCGGCTCAGGCCATATGGTCGTCTTTTACTGACCGGAGCAGCAGTGGGATTCGGCAGCCCCCTGAGCGACTGAGCAGCCCTCTATAGGAACACACTGCTCACCTCCATAGCATGAGGAAGGGGCTAGAAAAGGTGCCCTAAACATTGTCTGCTCCATCACTACCTAACCAGCTAGCCGCGGTTGGTGGGTACCCTAAACTGCGGTCGACATAGAAAGAAAGAAAAACAGGTAAAGCTAAAAGAGTAAACCATATTCCCTTAACAATCGGAACTTGGAATGTACGCACCCTACTTGACAGAGATGGCGCGTCGGGTCCAGAGAGACGAACAGCACTGATTGGGAGAGAGCTGGGCAGGTACAACATCGACATTGCAGCCTTGAGCGAGACACGACTTGCAGAAGAAGGCCAAATCTGTGAAATAGGTGCCGGCTACACATTTTTCTGGAGTGGAAGGAAAAGCGAGGAAAGACGCCAATCCGGTGTGGGATTTGCCATTAAGTCGGCCCTGGTCGGCAAACTAGCTGGATTTCCAAAGGCTATAAACGACAGGCTCATGACCATTAAATTGCCCCTGCTGAATGGAAGGAAGCATGCAACCATTGTGAGTGTCTACGCACCAACTATGACCAATGAAGATGATGTCAAGAACAAGTTCTATGAGGACCTGCACAATGTATTAACATCTGTTCCCAAAGGAGACAAACTTATACTCCTTGGGGATTTCAATGCCAGAGTAGGCACGGACACCACCTCTTGGAGTGGCATTATTGGAAAGCACGGAGTCGGAAATTGTAACAGCAATGGACTCCTCCTTCCTTCAGACATGTGCCGAACACGATCTCCTGATTACCAACACAATTTTCCGTCTCCCATGAGAAACAGGACATCGTGGATGCACCCTCGATCGAAACACTGGCACCTCATTGACTATGTCATCGTCAGGAGGAGTGACAGACAAGACGTTCGGGTGACAAAATCCATGTGTGGTGCCGAATGTTGGACAGACCATCGTCTCATTATCTCGAAAATAAACATTCACATCAAACCACCACGGCGTCCTCAAGGGGTGAAAATGCAAAAAAAAAAAAAAAACTAAATGTCACCCGCCTAAACAGCAAGAAAATGCAGCTGTCGTTTGAAAATATGCTGAAAGACCGCCTCAAGCCCAATGCTGCAGCTAAACAGGATACAGGAACAGAGTGGAGAGCCCTAAAGGACATAATTTACAACATTGCTATGGAAATCCTGGGTCCAACCCCCCGAAAGCATAAAGACTGGTTTGATGAAAATTCCGAAGACATCAACCAATTGCTGGCCGAGAAACATCTTCTCCTCAAGGCACATTTGAATGACCCGAAGTCAACATAAAAAAAGATGCCTTCAAGAACATTCAGAGAGTAGTGCAGCAGAAACTTCGGCACATGCGGGACTCCTGGCTGAGCAGCAAAGCTGATGAAATTCAAGGCTTTGCTGACAGACATGATATGAAAAACTTCTACGACTCACTGAAAGCGGTCTATGGTCCTACATCACCAGGCATAGTTCCCCTCCTCAGTGCAGATGGAGTAACATTGGTCACCTATAAGAAAGACATCCTTCAAGCGCTGGGCAGAGCATTTCAGCAACATCTTAAATGCAACTTCCTTCTTCGATGATGAAACCATCAACTGCCTTCCTCAAGTTCCCATCAATGATACACTTGATGACCTGCCAACCATAGTGGAAGTAAACAAAGCCATCCAGCAACTCTCCAGCGGCAAGGCACCTGGTCCTGACTCCATCCCAGCAGAGATATACAAGGCAGGTGGGCCGGTCCTAACAGAGCAGCTTCACCAAGTCTTTACAAACATATGGGTGAACGAGACCATGCCACAAGATTTCAAGGACGCGTCAATAGTCCACCTTTACAAACGTAAAGGAAACCGCCAATCCTGTGACAACCACCGAGGCATCTCCTTGCTTTCAATTGCAGGGAAGATACTCGCCAGAATTCTTCTCAATCGCCTCACGGCCCATCTCGATCAAGGTCTTCTTCCTGAGAGTCAATGTGGCTTCAGAAAAGAACGTGGAACTGTTGACATGATTTTCGCTGCAAGGCAGCTGCAAGAGAAATGTCAGGAACAGAACTGCGAAATGTTCTCCACTTTCATTGACCTTACCAAGGCTTTTGATACAGTCAGCAGAGAAGGACTGTGGAAGATTATGGCAAAATATGGCTGTCCACGAAAGTTTGTCCAAATAGTGCGGCTATTTCATGATGGCATGCAGGCAAGAGTACAGGAAAATGGTGAACTGTCTGAGCCCTTTCCTGTCACCAATGGAGTGAAGCAAGGATGTGTCCTGGCACCAACACTGTTCAGCCTCATGTTTTCAGCTATGTTGACGAATGCCTTCGAGAACAACGACATTGGAATAGACATCAACTACCGCATGGATGGAAAGTTATTCAATCTCAGAAGGCTGAAAGCTAAAACCAAAATTAACAGCGACACCGTCAGAGAGCTCCTGTTTGCTGATGATTGCGCTCTATACGCCAACTCAGAGGCGGACATGCAACATAATGTTTCAGCTTTCTCACATGCCTGTGCCAACTTTGGGCTCAATATCAACTTGGAGAAGACTGTAGTTATGTACCAGCCAGCTCCAGGGAATAATCACACTGTGCCGAATATCAAAGTGAATGGTCATAGACTAAGTGTTGTGGACAAATTCACCTATCTTGGCAGCACTGTGTCACAAGCTGCCACAATTGATGACGAAGTGAATGCAAGAATCTCCAAGGCCAGTGCGGCCTTTGGCAGACCGTACAAGAATGTATGGGACAGAAATGGAATAAGCCTGCAAACAAAGCTGAAAGTCTACAAAGCAGTTGTATTATCCACACTGCTATATGCTTGTGAAACCTGGACTGTTTATCAGCGACACGCTAGGAAATTAAACCACTTCCACACAGTCTGCCTTAGGAAGCTACTGAAGATTAAATGGCAAGACAAGATCCCAGACACTGAAGTCCTAGAAAGAGCGTCCATGCCCAGTATCCACACTCTACTAATGAAGAATCAGATTCGCTGGGCTGGTCACTTGACTCGCATGCCAGATCATAGGCTCCCTAAACGAATTTTTTTACGGCGAGTTGCGTTGTGGTAAACGCTCCCAAGGCGGCCAGACGAAATGCTTTAAAGACACTCTGAAAATCTCACTGAATGCTTTTGGAATTCATCATGACACCTGGGAGACTGCAGCCAGAGACCGAAATTCGTGGCGTGCATCATTACGCAAGGGTGCAGTCACTTGTGAGGCAACCAGGACTGCAAGAGCTGTGAAGAAAAGACAGAACAGAAAAACCACTGCAGAAAATCCTCCTCCAGAAACGTCAAGCATTCTTTGTCCACATTGTCAAAGAACATTTCGAGCCAAAATAGGCCTTATCAGCCATCTTAGAACTCACGGCTCCATACTTTCAACCCCACTGGATGAAATGAATGGTTATCATCATTCTTGATGGACAAACAACAACACATTGTGTCATTCTACTCAGCTACTATATGGAACACCTGTGTTGTGGCACTTGGTGTACCCTGTTGTCTTAAGTTCTGGTGACTGAATAGGGACCACCCTTTGTTGATGTTTTATGTCTGCATTTGTCTGTTATTGGCTTAAATGTATTACTCAATGTGTTTGAACACAAATTGTCACCAAAATTTGTAGCAGTTGATAAATAAAGAGCTATGTTTGTACTGTTCTTGGTTTGTTTGTTTAGTTTCATTTAGTTTTTACAACCACTATTTCTACCACAATCTAACACCTTAATTCTATACTTTTCTTGTACAATTAATGTCCTTACATTTCTACTTCAATGCACGCCCTTGAATGTCTGCTTCAATATACGTCATTACATTTCTACTTCATGTATGTCCTTACACTTCTGCTTCAAAGTATGTCCTTGAATTTCTACTTTATTGCATTTCCTTGCATTTCTTCTTCAATATGTGCATAATTCCACCTCTTGAAATGAGGTTTCACCAAGGGACATCATGTTTTTCATTAGTTTGACTTATCCCCATTATTTTTGTCTATCCCTCATGCATGCTCAGGTGTCGTGATCTTTCAACACGTGTGGTAAGTTAATCCCGCAAATGATTTCCTACGTGGAACAGGGTAAAGGGAAGGGGGGAAATGGGGGGGGGGGGGGGGGGGTTATAGTCAGCGAAGTCAAGATTTCCAAGCTGATCTATCTAGAGTCCATTGAATTCACACACACACACACACACACACACACGCGCACGAGCACACTTGAACACATGTATTCACATCCACACTCACACACACAAACCCACATAAACGTACATACACACACTTTAACACTTGCATACACAACCACAAACGTACATATCCTAGCAAACACAGTCACACCAATGAAGCAAATAAACACACATACACGTACACGCACACATAGACACCCACTATGCTTATTATGCCGAACAAGAAAATGGAGAGACCATATTGGGATCAGGGATCGTCAGCACGTATTGTAAACACATTTGAGAAGAGCGCCCCCCCCCCCCCCCCCCCCCCCCCCAACTGACTCCAACCGTCTGGAAACACCTCGGGGAAGCCGACATCAGATATTCAGATATAGTTTAACTTATGTGCAGCTGGGGACTCTATATCTATTATTTATTTAAATTCATATTTCATTTGTATGCAGCTGAGTACGGTACTCGGCGCGTATCAGATTCATTTGAATTGACAATCACACCCTAACGACTTCCTATACAGTCTCTGGGAATATTTACTATCTATGAGAGTCCCTAAAGTAGGAACTAACTTTAATGGGCATTCCCTGCAAACTATGGTGTGTGAGTGTGTATGCGTGGGTGTGTGGGTGCGTGTGTCTTTGTGCAGGGTGGGTGTGGGGAGAGGGGGATACTCGAGGCTGTAGCGTCACATTTGAGACACAAACATGTCTGAGGATACTGACATGATCAAGGTCACCCTAAAGAAGGCCTGTCTCCAGCCTCACATTTGAGACACAAATATCTCTGAGGATACTGATATGATCAAAGTCACCCTAAAGAAGACTAATCTCTAGTCTCACATTTGAGACACAAACATGTGTGAGGGTACTGGCATGATCAAAGTCACCCTAAAGAAGACCTGTCTCTAACCTCACATTTGAGACACAAACATGTGTGAGGGTACTGGCATGATTAAAGTCACCTTAAAGATGGCCTGTCTCTAACCTCACATTTGAGACACAAACATGTGTGAGGGTACTGGCATGATTAAAGTCACCCTAAAGAAGACTTGTCTCTAACCTCACATTTGAGACACAAACATGTGTGAGGGTACTGGCATGATTAAAGTCACCTTAAAGATGGCCTGTCTCTAACCTCACATTTGAGACACAAACATGTGTGAGGGTACTGGCATGATTAAAGTCACCTTAAAGATGGCCTGTCTCTAACCTCACATTTGAGACACAAACATGTGTGAGGGTACTGGCATGATTAAAGTCACCTTAAAGATGGCCTGTCTCTAACCTCACATTTGAGACACAAACATGTGTGAGGGTACTGGCATGATTAAAGTCACCCTAAAGAAGACTTGTCTCTAACCTCACATTTGAGACACAAACATGTGTGAGGGTACTGGCATGATTAAAGTCACCTTAAAGATGGCCTGTCCACCTCATCTAACATGTAGTAAAGCTGGCACAGTTCCACTTATCTTCTCTAACAATTTCACAGTTCTAATGTCATCTTTTCTAGCTATTTACACAGTCCTGCTGTCATCTTTACTTGCAATTTCACAGTTCTATTGCCGTTTCTTTTTTAGCTATATACACAGTTTTATAGTCATCTTTTCTCGGTATGTACACAATACTATTGTCATCTTTCCTAGCTATAAACACAATTTTATTGTCATTTTCTAGCTACATACACAATTCTATTGTCATACTGTATATCTATATCCACAATTCTATCGCCAACATTTCCATGTCCCATTTAGTGAAACCGAGAATAATTATCAAGTATTGTACCTGTCACATGATGATATTGAGACTAGCTGAAGAAATTTGCTAATGTAGAAGTTTCCATTTATTTCCAGGGAAAGCTGACAGAACAGCCGGACATGAAAATAATCGACTGTGGAATTTGTGTCTTTTACAATTTTCCGACTACAAAATGTTTTCCATTAAAAAAAAAAAAATTATTAAGTGATTTTTGTTTGTGTGTGTGCGGCTGCTGGGGAATTGACATGAAAATAATTTGTCAAATTCGGACACGATGGCAATAATGATTTAAATGGAGTTTTAATGGCAGTAATAAAGTGGTTGATTCAGGCTTGTGGGCCGGAGTGCCTGGGCATTATTGTTTGTGTCTTTGTGATTACATTAGTGACTAGCCGTGCTTAAATTTGTTTCATGGCACAAACAGGTTAATGTAATTATTAGATATTGCAACATAAAGAGGGGATTGTATTGGTGGAACAGTAAAGTGAATAGTGACAAGTGAATGTTATTATTAGATATTGCAACATCCATTGGTGGAACAGTAGACGGGAATAATGAGGCGTGATCCTCAAAATTAGAAATAAACGAAAGGAACAGAGTATCAGAATCTTTAATTTCACGTTGGTTCTACTTTTCTAAAAAAGGTTCCAGAATGTCATTTCGTCATTTGTAATGTTGTTGAAGAAAATTGGTTCAATAAAACGTTTTCTGCTGACGGCACACCATGCCCCAATGTTCTCATCGTGTAGAGGCGCTTCATGAAATGCATTGGGATTGCTTGCTTGCTTGCTTGTGTTCGTTGGCTTGAGCTCCAACGCAAAGTCCTGTATGTCGGATGAAGGCATCCTGTTGTCCAACATCAGTGTGATGTCATACAGGACCTGAGTTTTGCGTGAGTATCCGTTGTCCCATGTCTGGCTTATTGGTGTGCAGACTGGTGGTTCCTCGCCATACAGGCAGACACTCTCCGACTTCGGAGGAATCGGCGATCCTATTGACTTCAGCCAGGACCCCGAAGGGACCTGTTGCCCAGGACGCTCGACGAGGACGCGTCAATAGGTCTTGGCCAGTATAAAACCCGACCCTGGTGCCTTGGAAACACCTCTGCGTTTGTGCTCCAAATACGATTATTTTGACTAATAGAGTATCCAGATAGATGAAACCATGCCTCATCAGAGAAGAATATTACATCGAGAATTGATTCGTCTTCTTTAGCTAAAAATGCTTGAAACCACGTGGAGTAGTTGAATCTAGATTGATTAGTTAGTTAGTTAGTCTTTCCTCTTGAGCCTAAGGCGGCGCATAGGGCAGAAGTCATGGCTCTCCATGTCCGGCTGTTCGCTGCTACCTGTTGTAGATCTTGGATGTTCACTTGGCCGTTGAATGAGCCTTCTCTGATGATGCTTCTACGCAGGGTCTCTCTTGGTCTTCCCCGTTTTCTTTTCCCTACTGGTGACCATAAGAGGGCTTGGTTGGGGAGTCTTGTCTTGTCGATTCTGAGTACATGGCCGATGTCGTTCCAACGGAGTTTTCTTATAAAATTGGATACAATATCTTACTTAGTCTCTTGTCTTATTTGCGCATTGGTTTTGAAATCTGTCCACTGGATGTTTAGAATTCTTCTAAGACATTTGTTCTCAAAATTGTCTAATTTTTTATCTAAAGCTGCCGTTGATTTCAAACTCTCACATCCATACGTTAGCACTGGAATCACACAAGAATTGAAGATTTTAAGTTTCGTATGTTGGCTGAGTGACTTTGACTTCCAGATGTTTAACAGTTTATTGAAGGCACCAGATGCCAGTGAGATTCTAGATAATATTTCTGTTGATGATTCCCCAGTAGATGTCATTTTGCTTCCTAGGTGTGTGAAGCTGTTGACTTTTTCAAGAACATGGTTGCTTAATTTAGTGTCGTCTGAACTGTTGGTAAGATCAATAGTCTTTGTTTTTGTGGTGTTAATTTGGAGACCAATTTGTCCTGAAACATTTTGGAGATGGTTTATTTTCTCTTGGGCATCTGGGTGTGTTGAACTTAAAAGCACTATGTTGCCAGCAAAGTCCAGGTCTTCTAGAATTTTGTCAACCCAATAGATACCCCTATTTGTGTTGTTTGTGCATTTGCGCATGACCCAATCGAAACTTGATTATCACACTTTTTTAGTTCGGATACAACCGAAATCCCGTATGGGGGAAAATTTAATCATTGTTTAAGAATTTTGTGATACTGATACGTTCACATTTTCCTTAAGGACTTTCATGGAGTTTTCAAGATCCTGCCTGAGATATCTAAACATTTTGCTTCAGACACAGCAGGCCTACCAGATCGCGGAGCATCTTGCAAATTTCCCGTAGCAAGAAACTTATTCAACCAATTTCTAACCGTAATTCGATGAAGAGGTTGCTTATCAGGAAATCTTGCTATAAATCTTTGAACAACCATTATTGTGTATCGACCGCCATTTCGAAACACTTGTTCAACCAAAGTAATTCATTTTTCTATTGATAACATCAGTTTGTTTGGAGTGCAAAAAATTACTCCAGCAGACGACAGCCATTCGCTGCATAACGATGCACTGTGGAGCACATTTCTTGATGACGTCATGTACTTTATTTTCCAAGTTTGTTAAACATACAAAGTGTATTGAGACTTTACAAACATCCGATATATGTATATATATGTTGTTGACGCTTGTGCTGACGTCACGCAAAAACACAAATTAACCAAACGAAATCCCCTATTTCCTGTAGATTCAAAGTACACAGCAACCTTTATTGATTACAGTCCAAAGCTCATCACTAGACCTGGGAATGTTGACCTAACAGTATTAATAAACAGCAAAAATGTAGGCAATAAAGAGGTCAATTACGAACAGAGAAAGGAGTAAGATAAGGATGTGTTTTGTCGTCGGATCTCGTCTCTCTCTGTGGCGAAATAATAATGAGAGGGTTAGCTAACTTAGCCGAGGTTTTTTTCATGTGTAGAGTCGTCGTCTTGCGATGGTTATACCAGGTGTGCCCAATCATTATATCCCTGTATTTTATTTGTCACTTCCCATCAGCCTTTCTGCTCTTTCATTTCTTGTTGCTACAACATAGTGACACACTGCATTTTTCGTCCTTTCATCTCCTACTTTTGCATTGAAATATCAAAGTATTGTTAATTTTTTTGTGAGTAGAAGAAGGAGGGGGGGGGGGGAGAGGCGGCCCGGAGAAGGAGGGGGAGGAAAAAATATGGAGAACGAGAAGAAGAAGAAGAAGAAGAAGAAGAAGAAGAAGAAGAAGAAGAAGAAGAAGAACAAAAACAACAACAACAACAACAACAACAACAAGAATGAGGAGGAGGAGGAGGAGACGAAGAAAAAGAGAAGAGCAAGAAAGGAAACAGACTTAGATTGGCATAAGGTCGGCCAATGAACGTGACCCGCGTATACGACATCCCCATTTATAGAAGCCCAGTTTGTGAACATCCATGGCTTGTTTGTATAGAAGCAGTCTTCCAGAGCAATAGTTCTCAATCTGTTTTGGCTCATGCGCCCCTACACCATATGTTCAGAACGTTATTTTCCCACCCCCACCCTATTTTTCATATTTCCTCCCTATAAATTCCCCCCGCCCCTACACCATATGTTCAGAACGTTATTTTCCCACCCCCACCCTATTTTTCAAATTTCCTCCCTATAAATTCCCCCCGCCCCTACACCATATGTTCAGAACGTTATTTTCCCACCCCCACCCTATTTTTCATATTTCCTCCCTATAAATTCCCCCCGCCCCTACACCATATGTTCAGAACGTTATTTTCCCACCCCCACCCTATTTTTCAAATTTCCTCCCTATAAATTCCCCCCGCCCCTACACCATATGTTCAGAACGTTATTTTCCCACCCCCACCCTATTTTTCAAATTTCCTCCCTATAAATTCCCCCCGCCCCTACACCATATGTTCAGAACGTTATTTTCCCACCCCCACCCTATTTTTCAAATTTCCTCCCTATAAATTCCCCCCGCCCCTACACCATATGTTCAGAACGTTATTTTCCCACCCCCACCCTATTTTTCAAATTTCCTCCCTATAAATTCCCCCCGCCCCTACACCATATGTTCAGAACGTTATTTTCCCACCCCCACCCTATTTTTCAAATTTCCTCCCTATAAATTCCCCCCGCCCCTACACCATATGTTCAGAACGTTATTTTCCCACCCCCACCCTATTTTTCAAATTTCCTCCCTATAAATTCCC
Organism: Cepaea nemoralis; assembly: GCA_014155875.1. Lineage (NCBI taxonomy): Eukaryota > Metazoa > Mollusca > Gastropoda > Stylommatophora > Helicidae > Cepaea > Cepaea nemoralis. The sequence goes on along the minus strand of JACEFZ010009300.1, from coordinate 113,686 downwards.
CCCGCCCCTACACCATATGTTCAGAACGTTATTTTCCCACCCCCACCCTATTTTTCAAATTTCCTCCCTATAAATTCCCCCCGCCCCTACACCATATGTTCAGAACGTTATTTTCCCACCCCCACCCTATTTTTCAAATTTCCTCCCTATAAATTCCCCCCGCCCCTACACCATATGTTCAGAACGTTATTTTCCCACCCCCACCCTATTTTTCAAATTTCCTCCCTATAAATTCCCCCCGCCCCTACACCATATGTTCAGAACGTTATTTTCCCACCCCCACCCTATTTTTCAAATTTCCTCCCTATAAATTCCCCCCGCCCCTACACCATATGTTCAGAACGTTATTTTCCCACCCCCACCCTATTTTTCAAATTTCCTCCCTATAAATTCCCCCCGCCCCTACACCATATGTTCAGAACGTTATTTTCCCACCCCCACCCTATTTTTCAAATTTCCTCCCTATAAATTCCCCCCGCCCCTACACCATATGTTCAGAACGTTATTTTCCCACCCCCACCCTATTTTTCAAATTTCCTCCCTATAAATTCCCCCCGCCCCTACACCATATGTTCAGAACGTTATTTTCCCACCCCCACCCTATTTTTCAAATTTCCTCCCTATAAATTCCCCCCGCCCCTACACCATATGTTCAGAACGTTATTTTCCCACCCCCACCCTATTTTTCAAATTTCCTCCCTATAAATTCCCCCCGCCCCTACACCATATGTTCAGAACGTTATTTTCCCACCCCCACCCTATTTTTCAAATTTCCTCCCTATAAATTCCCCCCGCCCCTACACCATATGTTCAGAACGTTATTTTCCCACCCCCACCCTATTTTTCAAATTTCCTCCCTATAAATTCCCCCCGCCCCTACACCATATGTTCAGAACGTTATTTTCCCACCCCCACCCTATTTTTCAAATTTCCTCCCTATAAATTCCCCCCGCCCCTACACCATATGTTCAGAACGTTATTTTCCCACCCCCACCCTATTTTTCAAATTTCCTCCCTATAAATTCCCCCCGCCCCTACACCATATGTTCAGAACGTTATTTTCCCACCCCCACCCTATTTTTCAAATTTCCTCCCTATAAATTCCCCCCGCCCCTACACCATATGTTCAGAACGTTATTTTCCCACCCCCACCCTATTTTTCAAATTTCCTCCCTATAAATTCCCCCCGCCCCTACACCATATGTTCAGAACGTTATTTTCCCACCCCCACCCTATTTTTCAAATTTCCTCCCTATAAATTCCCCCCGCCCCTACACCATATGTTCAGAACGTTATTTTCCCACCCCCACCCTATTTTTCAAATTTCCTCCCTATAAATTCCCCCCGCCCCTACACCATATGTTCAGAACGTTATTTTCCCACCCCCACCCTATTTTTCAAATTTCCTCCCTATAAATTCCCCCCGCCCCTACACCATATGTTCAGAACGTTATTTTCCCACCCCCACCCTATTTTTCAAATTTCCTCCCTATAAATTCCCCCCGCCCCTACACCATATGTTCAGAACGTTATTTTCCCACCCCCACCCTATTTTTCAAATTTCCTCCCTATAAATTCCCCCCGCCCCTACACCATATGTTCAGAACGTTATTTTCCCACCCCCACCCTATTTTTCAAATTTCCTCCCTATAAATTCCCCCCGCCCCTACACCATATGTTCAGAACGTTATTTTCCCACCCCCACCCTATTTTTCAAATTTCCTCCCTATAAATTCCCCCCGCCCCTACACCATATGTTCAGAACGTTATTTTCCCACCCCCACCCTATTTTTCAAATTTCCTCCCTATAAATTCCCCCCGCCCCTACACCATATGTTCAGAACGTTATTTTCCCACCCCCACCATATTTTTCATATTACCTCCCTGCAAATTCCCCCCGCCCCTACACAGCATACGTAAAATGGAAGCTAAATTCATTCATTGGCACCTTTCCGTCTTGACAGACGATAGTTTGGTACATTGTGCTTCAAAAAGGCTTAATAACTACGATCCATGGCGGTGGCGAGTGTGGCTGGTAAGGCCAATTCTTGCTGCAAATGTTTGCCCACAGTAGGTGCATGTGAAAACATGGTCACTTTCCACCATTTTGCACCATCTTACGTCTCTCACGCTCTATGTGTGCTTTATCTGCAATCATTTTCTCCTTTGTCTTTATTCCATTTCTGATAGTTGCCGTCCATGCAACACGTTCAGCGGCGACGTGCTCCCAATGTGCATTATCAATGCCTGTATCAATCATGTCCCGCTTACACACATCTTTGTATCGTAGTAGAGGCCGACTCTGAGATCTCCTACCCGTCTGTAATTCCCCAAAAAAGATGTCCTTTGGTATTCTACCATCATCCATCCTCCTAACGTGTCCTATCCATCTAAGTCTACGAAGACTGAGCATGGAATACACCGTCACACAACCTGATCTTTCCAATACTTCAGTATTTGTGATTTTGTCTTGCCACTTAATACCAAGTATTCTTCGCAGACACCGCATATGAAAGCTGTTTAAACGTTTCTCTTGGCGTGAGTAAGTTGTCCAGGTTTCACTGCCATAAAGAAGAGTACTAAGGACACAGGCTTGGTAGACGAGGACTTTTGTTTTGGCAGTAAGCTTCCTGTTCTCCCAGACTCTTTTTGCTAACATGTTCATTGTTGTTGCTGCCTTGCCAATCCTGATGTTGATTTCCTGATCGAGGGATAATTTGCTATTTACCTCTGATCCTAGATATGTAAAATGGTCTACTATCTCCAGTTCGGCGTCGTCAATAAAGATTGATGGTACACCATGTGCACCTTGTGACATAATCTGTGTCTTCTTTTTGTTAATTGTTAAACCAAATTCAGAACAAGCATTGGAGAATGCAGATAGTAGATGTTGTAATTCTTCCTCAGAGTGGGTCGTAATTGCAGCATCATCCGCAAAAAGCAACTCTCTGATTAGTAACCCTGCTAATTTTGGTCTTGGCCTTCAATCTCTGAGCATTATAGAGGCCACCATCTGAGCGTGAGTGAATGTATATACCGTCATCCTGATCACGAAAGGCATATTTCAGTAGAAGTGAAAAGTATATCCCAAAGAGGGTGGGAGCTAGTACACAACCTTGCTTAACTCCACTCTTGATTTCAAACTCTTCTGAAGTTGAGCCATCAAACTTGATTATACCCTTCATGCCTGTGTGGAACGATTCCACAATGGACAGAAGAGTTGGTGGGCAGCCAATCTTCTTTAGTGCTTTGAACAGACCCTCACGACTGACCAAATCGAATGCCTTTGTGAGGTCGATGAAGGCAATAAACAGTGGCTGATTTTGTTCCCGGCATTTTTCTTGCATTTGTCGCAATGAGAATATCATATCAATGATAGACCGGTTCTGACGGAAGCCGCACTGTGATTCAGGGTAGACTTGATCTCCCAGGACTTGAAGTCTGTGCAGGACAATTCTGGCAAATACTTTCCCAACAATACACAGAAGTGAGATACCCCTATAGTTGTTACAGTCGCTCCGATCTCCCTTGTTCTTGTACAGCGTTATGATGTTTGAATCTTTGAAATCCTGTGGGACTTGTCCTTCTCGCCAGCATAGCTCTATTAGCTGGTGGATCTGTAGAGCGAGTATGTCTTGCCCACTCCTGATCACCTCTATTGGAATCAACTGACAAGGACTTATAACCCGTAACAGTTGCCTCTCGCTTTGATTCCGAGACCGGTTAAGACCAGGGATGGAGTTATTGCCTCTCCATAGCACAAAGCCTGGGCTAAAATATAGAGATCATGTGTTGCCCATGCAGCATGATCCCTCTCTCGGCCTGCCTAGTTCACTCCAGAGGAAAGTTGACAGGAAGCTAAATGGAAGCTAAATGTAATACCATATACTATAACAAGTCTAGACGTCTACACAAAACGTGATTTGCGGGTCTACTTACGTTATAAAACGAATTTCAGAAGGGCGAGAAGTACAGAACCGTAAAGTATGGAGGGAAAAACAATATCAAGTAATCGGTTCATGTTTTAACGCGATCTTGAAATAATCTTACTTTCCCCCCTGGACACCCTAAAATTCCCCCTGGAGGAAGGGGAAAGGGGAAGAATTCCCCACCAGTTGAGAACCACTGTTCTAGGGAAATTCGTGCGTCTATATCCAGGCTTATGATTCTAGAATTGCTGGCTTGTGTTTGTCCATGCAATGTTACCCTCGCGTGTAAATCACCACCCTAGCCCCTGCGGCATTAGTACATTCGCCGTCTGTCTGAACTTACCACACTGTGTGTTTTTCGGGGCGCGAGTACATTCACCGTCTGTCTGAACTTACCACAGTGTTTGTTCGTCGGAGCGCGAGTACGTGAACCGTCGACCTCACAGATCCAGTCGGATATTGCTGGCATTACTCTGCTGTTTTTTCGCTTCTGTGAGCGATGCTAGTCCAGTGACCAACACATCTATCTGTCGTTTATCGATTGGTCTATTAAAGTGTATTAAACGATATTACAATGTACACAACGACTCAGGCCGGAGAAACAACCCATACAAAGTGTACAGATCGAACCAGACTGGAGAGACCATCCATGTACACGAAGAATCAGGCTAAAGAGACAATCCACGTAAAGGGTACAGGACGAGCCAGACTAAACTAGATGACAACCCATAGAAAGTGTACACAATATAAAATGACACTCAGTAGTGCAGCTTTACATAACATAATTACGACACATACAGGACGTTGCGGAGCATTCATCAGTAAACAAACACATTTACAAAACACAACATATAGACAAGGAGATCTCCTGTGACTACATTAAAACGTGACGACAGGACGAGAAGAATAAAAAGATTAAAAGGTGAAAGCAATGAAGAGAAAATGAACATTGAAAAAATGTTCATACTTACCTCAGAATTCCGAGCTGTGTATAGCGAGACTATATGTTGTGTTTTGTGAATGTGTTTGTTTGTTGATGGAAGCTAATCGCCGCAACGTCCTGAATATGTCGTAATTCTGTTATGTAAAGCTGCACTATTTTGTGTCATTTTATATTGTTTTCATTTTCGCAGCTTTACCGCAGTTCCACCAAATTGTATTCATATAAAGTGTACAGGACGACCCAGGCAAGAGAAACAACCCATATAAAGTGTACAGGACGACCCAGGCAAGAGAAACAACCCATATAAAGTGTACAGGACGACCCAGGCAAGAGAACCAATCCACATAAAGTGTATAGCATGACCCAGACTAGATGACAACCCATATAACGTATACAGGACGACCCAGACTAGATTACAATCCATATAGAGTGTATAGAACGACCCAGGCAAGAGAAACAATCCACATAAAGTGTACATGACGATCCAGCTTTTATTATCGTAATCACATTACTATACACCAGTGTACTCGTGCGTGTAGCAATGAGAAGGAGGTACGGATGCATCGACCAAACGAAGCAGCGCTCCCCCACAAACCTACCTCCCAGCCTGTCCTCTGATGTAGTGCTGAGAGCTAGGCAGAGATAACAAGTGCGCCACTTAATTTTCCTGTCTGATTACGTTCCCACAACAGGGATTATTTCCTTTTTCTCCTCCCCTTTCTTTATTGTGGCTTGTTCGTTTCCCCACAACGAGTGTAATAGAATCAATCAATCACCGTCATTACCTTACCAGGGCCCCGAACCATTTACTTCGCGACTCCATTAATCTTCCAGTCCTTCTATTTATTTCATTTCTTTAACAGCAATACTGCGCACTCTATTTCTGGCATGCCGTTTTACTTTTCTCTGCCTGATCATCATTTCTTGGCTGCTTTTCCCGTCAATCTTCTCAGCATCGCAAGCCTGTGAGACTAATTACCGTGATATGACGTGTAGTGCTGGTCTAAGGAACAAGGAGAATGAAAGATTCCCTTTGCTAGCACAATCTGTGTACACACGCATGGAATCCTGGTTGCTATGCCCGGATGTTATTTGTCGTATTCTCAGATCACGTTTCGCGTTATCCTGTAGTCTTCTTCTTTGTTATATCAAAGACACTGGGGAAGAAGGGAAACCTCTAGGTTCATTAAATGAGAAAACATCATTATGACATTCCTTTCTTGTTGTATGAGTGTGCGATATAGACACTTCCCACACGTCATAGGGACACGCTTATTAGAGACTGAATAGGCGTGACTTCATAGCATCAGACAGATGGCAGCTGATTGGATACAATGACTACATGGTATCAGACAGGTGGCCGCTGATTGGATACACTGACTTTTGATTTCATGGTACTAGAAACATGGCCGTTGATTGGATACATTGACTTGATAGGGTTAAACAGGCGGCGGTTGTTTGGATGCATTGATTTCATGGTATCAGACAGATGACTGTTCATCGGATACAAACACTTCATAGTATCAATTAGATGGCTGTTGATTGGATACAAAGACTTCAACGCTTCAGACAGACGACTGTTTATGGATACAAAGGTTTCATCGGATCAGACAGATTACCGGTGATTGGACGAAAGACTTCATCGAATACCATAGTTGCCCGTTGATTGGATACACAGATGTCGTCGCATAAGATAGATGCCCATTGGTTAGACACAACGACTTAATAGAATTTGAAATGATAAATAGGTTGTCTGTGCTCCTACATTTTTATATCACATACGGAGATTTCCAGCTCAGTGCACGGACTTTGATGCCACCTCCTAGACATGGGCATACCGTAATATAAAACGGTATGATGTTTGCGTGTAGCTTGTGACATTCCCAGTTTAGCACTTGTACCAAGGCAGCGGCGTATTCGGTATACGATCGGAGACTGAGGGGGGGTGGGGGGGGGGGGGGGGAGGGAGGTAAAACGTGACACGAGCACACGGGAAGTCCTTGTTGGCCTCTGACCGAAAGGTCAAGGCAACCGAGAGGTCAAGGCAACCGAGAGGTCAGGGCAACCGAGAGGTCAAGACAGCCGATCCATTCACCAGGAGCAGGGGTAGGGGTCAGGGAGGATGATATTTGTGGCTTCTGTTCTACAGTCTTCTTCGTAGGCAGCTGATGTAGGATGAGAGTAAAACTCATGGTAAACATCACAATTGGTGTATTATTGTGGGTATATGAATTCAGGGAAAACCTCTCGCAGGTAAACCAAGTCACTTCAGAATGTTATAGTGTTTAGTAACAGACCTAATCACTCATTAGTATGAGCTGAGTCAAGTTTTATGTGAACCCATAATGGCTCAGATAAAGATAGGTTTTTTTGGTACAAAACTGTTCACAGGTAATATCTTGATTCTGGCAGATGCATCAGGTAGTTCGTTGTTGGATATGAGATTTTTTTTTTTAAACTCATATTTTATATCTTATTGATGGGAAACTAAGTCCAGTAATGAACCTCCAGTAGTAAGGTCTCTGGGATGGTAAACTCACATAAGATAAGTAATTCAGTGAATGTTTAGAATTCATAGTCATTCCCATTTGATGTTTGAGGTATGGTTCTGCTACTCTGATATTCTCTTTAAATGGTTTAAAAGTGGTGTAGTCATGAACACACTACTATATTATGTATCCATAAGGCTTATGTTCCTACATATGAATCATGTGTTAATTAACTATTTTGTCATTGATTATCATTGTATTTTCATGCTTGATCTGCTTGTATAATTCATGTAATATTGAAAAGTTACCAAGGCAGCAGAGAGTGATAGACAATTTTATAGATAATTAGGACAGATAAGTTAAAAATCCAATAATTTTTTTTAAAGGGAAAAATGTAATCAACAAATGATGATTGAGTAGGAAAGTAAATAATACCTGAGAGATGAATTAAACCATGGGAAAATAGCAGTAACTAAAGTAAATGAACTAATTGTAAGGCCAAAACCACCACTTGCAAAAATGTAGACATAATTAATGGAAGGGAAGGAATATTGTAAGAATTTGCAGTATTTAGGGGCACCCTAAATTAATCTTCTCCCATATAACATAACATGTTCTACAACACCGGTAGTAAAGTAAAGTGAATAAATGATGGATACCTAGGAAGAAAAGCCATACCGACACTTATTCTACTCCACCGGTGATATGAGTAGTAGTATTAACTAACTCAGATGGCCCATATGTTAATAAATAGGGGCAACCAAAATATTCACCTGGTGATGTAAGTGAAACTGATCAACTCACTTACTGACCCAACAGAATATAAGGTATTTCTTCAAATTATCCACCCCGATTCCATTATTAATGGTATCGGAAACAGACCGTATAGGTATGTAAAAGGTATAATTAAAGAATTAACTTAAGAAATTGAATTTCAAAATAACTTCAGGAGATACCGGAAAAAATCTGTGCCAATTCTCTAGTAAGAGACTGAACATTTCAGATATTGGCTCCTTAACTTTGAAATTTACAGTTTAACCTCACTAAGTGAAATGTTCACTATGAGTAGTCCTCATCAAAAAGAGGAGAGAAACACCTTTTTAGTTAGCGATTAGCTTACGTAAAGTTATTTCATAATTGCCTAACATACATTCATTTTCTCATAAGGGAAGAATTAAAAAGGGCAAAATAAAGGGTACAATAGAGGCGTGCGACTCAATTGTATTTTCTTTAAAACTAACCGAGTAACTAAATTCTAGATAATGCTCGAAGCCTACTAATAGGTAGGTGAATCAGAAATCAATCGCAAGACGAAACAGATTTCTACATCTCAGTTCTGATTTGGATGTTATGCCAGCATTAAATATGTGAAAGCAGATCCAGACTAACAAAGATTAGTTTAAATAACTGATACGGATCAGTAAAAGCAACAATTAAATAAACAACTCTTGAAATAGATGCTGTTTATAGATAGGACGAACCTCTTGACGTAAACAGAGAGGAAACGCCTAAGACTTATACAGTGAACCCATGCTAGAAAATGGAATATAGCTGTGTAAAAACCAAGCAAATTGGAGCATATAGCTGAATAATTGCTTGATGTTTACTAGATTAGGAATTTCAATCAGGAATCCAGCTAGTAAATTATATAACAGTTCAAAGATAGACCTTAGTCAATCTAATAAATCCAGAGTTTCACGTATTAAACGGATGAAAACAAAACTGGAGGGAAACATTAGAGTTACCTTACCTGTTATCTGAGACACAACTCAGGAGACGCCAGTATGAGAGGGATAGACAGAGTAATAGTACTTTTCTAAGGAATGTAATCCACAACCATAATATGGAAAAGTGAACCAGCAACTTGATTGTCTGGAAGACTATCACAGGATTCGACCAAAAAAGGGGCTTTTAACTGCTCATGACTGATTATATATGTAGGAGACAATACGTCGGAACCAACATAACACTGTTATGTTGCGAAGTTGAATATTGTCCTAAAAACCTGGTGGGAGGTAGACGACGTCAATAAATGCCAAGCGACGCAAAATTGCTCGTAATTAACACCCAAAGCAACAAATACAGAGAAACTCCAATCACATAAGGTAGAATTACTAATAAGGATTCTAGCGTAAAATAGATCGATTAGAGGAAAAGCAAGAGAGAGTAAGTAAGAATTAACTCAGTCGTCTGACAGATTTATGTTCTCCGTAATATTGGCCAGAACGGAATCTAGAAAAGTTGGACTTGTTTACATGTTAGAGAGGATTTACGGAAAAACCGCAAGAGAAAAGGGACACACATCTAAATCAGTAGTTATCAAAAACTGATCGGAAAATCCCATACTTGACTAATAACCCAAACACAGGATGTGTTGGATGAAAATATATGCAACAGGAACCAACTTTAGCTTCCTTTAAATATCAGATCTATAGTTAAAACAAATGTCTAACTTACAGGGAGACGGGCGAGTTTAATATGCTATCAGTAGACGCAGAATTAACCGTCGGTTTTAACATAATCTCAAGATTAATAATCTAACGAGAGAGGAATCAAGCTGATATATATCCCAACTAGTCATGCTTAAGTTAGCAGTGGTTACACGTAGACCATAAATGAACTACAAGGAGAGAAGAGACTTTCTGCTGGGAAAAGAATCTGAGGGGAGTGGACGCACATAACCCAGAATCAGGAAAATTCAGATGTTAGGTTTCTTAATAACCCATGTAGAAGTACTCAGGACTTTCTCCAGTTCTTAACGCCAGACTAAATATATTGGGAAAAGAAATTCAGCAAATGATCTCATATGAACAGTATCATCAGGCTATTGCAAGCTTAATGATGATATTTCAATTGCTTCAAAAAGGTCGGTTTGATGCAGACAAACTAGTACTTGAAAGTTACAAATTATCAGATAACCACTCAATATTTCAAACAATAGCTGACAACAGTGGAGAGGGTACTACACTTTTTCACTAAAAGGGAAGTAAGCCTTTATAGGGTTATGCCAGTTGTCGTGATAGAAGGAAAATGGCGTGCTCTGGTAGATTTTAATATTGGAAAGAAATGTAGTAGTAAAGTAATAAGGGATGGATTACTCGGTGAGTCAATGTAAAGACAGAAAGTTACCATCGCGTGTAAATTCACCACCCTAGCCCCTGCGGCATTGTACATTGCCCGTCTGTCCGACGTACCACACTGTGTGTTTTTCGGGGCGCGAGTACATTCACCGTCTGTCTGAAACTTTACCCAAGTGTTTGTTGCGTCGGAGCGCGCGTACGTGAACCGTCGACTCACAGATCCAGGTCGGTTATTGCTGGCATTACTCTGCTGTTTTTTCGTTCTTGTGAGCGATGCTAGTCCAGGACACAACACATCTATCTGTCGTTATCGATTGTCTATAAAGTGTATTAAACGATCTACAAATGTACACAAACGACTCAGGCCGGAGAGAAAACAACCCATTTACAAAGTGTTACAGATCGAACCCGGACTGGAGAGACCATCCATGGACACGAAGACTCAGGCTAAAGAGACAATCCACGTAAAGGGGTACAGAGACAGCCAGACTAACCGAGTGGACAACACATAGAAAGTGTACACAATATAAAATGACACTCAGTAGAGCAGCTTTTATATAACATAATTACGACACAATACAGGACGGTGCGGAGCATTCATCACGTAAACAAACACAGTTTACAAAACACAAAACATATAGACAAGTAGATCTCCTGTGACTACATTAAAACGTGACGACCAGGACGAGAAGAATAAACAAGAATTAAAAGGTGGAAGCAATGAAGAGAAAATGAACATTGGAAAAATGTTCATACTTACCTCAATTCCGAATCGTTGTATAGCGGACAGAATGGCAGCTGATTGGAATTACAATGACTACATGGGATCGGACAGGTGGCAGCTGATTGGATACAATTACTACATGGTATAGACAGAGGCGCTGATTTGAACACGATTACTACATGGTATCAGACAGTTGGCAGCTAATTGGATACAATGACTACATGGTATCTGACAGATGGCCGCTGATTGGATACAATGACTACATGGTATCAGACAGATGGCCGCTAATTAGATACAATAACTACATGGTATCAGACAGATGGCCGCTTATTAGATACAATTACTACATGGTATCAGACAGATGGCTGCTGATTGGATAACGATTACTACACGGTAACAGACAGATGGTCGCTGATTGGATACATTGACTATGTGGTATCAGACAGATGGCCGCTGATTGGATACACTGACTTTTGATTTCATGGTACTAGAAACATGGCCGTTGATTGGATTCATTGACTTGATAGGGTTAAACAGGCGGCGGTTGTTTGGATGCATTGATTTCATGGTATCAGACAGATGACTGTTCATCGGATACAAACACTTCATAGTATCAATTAGATGGCTGTTGATTGGATACAAAGACTTCAACGCTTCAGACAGACGACTGTTTATGGATACAAAGGTTTCATCGGATCAGACAGATTACCGGTGATTGGACGAAAGACTTCATCGAATACCATAGTTGCCCGTTGATTGGATACACAGATGTCGTCGCATAAGATAGATGCCCATTGGTTAGACACAACGACTTAATAGAATTTGAAATGATAAATAGGTGTCTGTGCTCCTACAATTTTATATCACATACGGAGATTTCCAGCTCAGTGCACGGACTTTGATGCCACCTCCTAGACATGGGCATACCGTAATATAAAACGGTATGATGTTTGCGTGTAGCTTGTGACATTCCCAGTTTAGCACTTGTACCAAGGCAGCGGCGTATTCGGTATACGATCGGAGACTGAGGGGGTGGGGGTAGGTAAAACGTGACACGAGCACACGGGAAGTCCTTGTTGGCCTCTGACCGAAAGGTCAAGGCAACCGAGAGGTCAAGGCAACCGAGAGGTCAGGGCAACCGAGAGGTCAAGACAGCCGATCCATTCACCAGGAGCAGGGGTAGGGGTCAGGGAGGATGATATTTGTGGCTTCTGTTCTACAGTCTTCTTCGTAGGCAGCTGATGTAGGATGACAGTACCAAAACAAGCATTCACGCATGTGTACACTAGGGATGTGTAGCATTAATTCATGGATGTGTACGCTAGGGATGTGTACACGAGGGATGTGTAGCATTAATTCATGGATGTTTACGCTAGGGATGTGTAGCGAGGATTCATGGTTGTGTACACGAGGTATGTGTAGCAATGATTCATAGATGTTTACACGAGGGATGTGCAGAAATGATTTGTGGATGTGTCCACGAGGGGTGTGTAGCAAGGTTTCATTGATGTGAAACGAGGGGTGTGTAGCAAGGATTCATTGATGTGAAACGAGGGGTGTGTAGCAAGGATTCATTGATGTGAAACGAGGGGTGTGTAGCAAGGATTCATTGATGTGAAACGAGGGGTGTGTAGCAAGGATTCATTGATGTGAACGAGGGGTGTGTAGCAAGGATTCATTGATGTGAAACGAGGGGTGTGTAGCAAGGATTCATTGATGTGAAACTAGGGGTGTGTAGCAAGGATTCATTGATGTGAAACGAGGGGTGTGTAGCAAGGATTCATTGATGTGAAACGAGGGGTGTGTAGCAAGGATTCATTGATGTGAAACGAGGGGTGTGTAGCAAGGATTCATTGATGTGAAACGAGGGGTGTGTAGATAGGATTTATAGATATGTTAACGGGGGATGTGCAGCAAGGATAGATTGATATGTACACCAGGAATGTCGTAAAATAAGCATTTCGTAAAAATAACCAACGCAACACGGTCTGCTGCCAATTCGCCTGCAGCTGTGTTTCGAACGCGGGAATGCAGGATTACGAAATTTCGTCCGTAACACCATCGCCACGGAGACGACCCTTGATGAGTACAAAAGACATATATAACATTAATTCATGGGTGTGTACACGAGTACGTGTACAAGAGATATATATATAACTTGAATTGATGGGTGTGTACACGAGTACGTGTACAAGAGACATATATAACATGAATTCATAGGTGTGTTCACGAGTACGTGTACAAGAGATATATATAACTTGAATTCATAGGTGTGTACACGAGTACGTGTACAAGAGACATATATAACTTGAATTCATAGGTGTGTACACGAGTACGTGTACAAGAGACATATATAACTTGAATTCATAGGTGTGTACACGAGTACGTGTACAAGAGACATATATAACTTGAATTGATGGGTGTGTACACGAGTACGTGTACAAGAGACATATATAACTTGAATTGATGGGTGTGTACACGAGTACGTGTACACGAGTACCTGGACAAGAGTACGTGTGAGCGTAGACACAATAACCTTAAACGAACACTCATACCAGAGAAGATGTAATAGGGGAACTCCACATAGAGAAGATGTACTAGGGGAACTCCACATAGAGAAGATGTACTAGGGGAACTCCACATAGAGAAGATGTACCTGGGGAACTCCACATAGAGAAGATGTACTAGGGGAACCCCCCACAATAAAGAGAAGATGTACTGGGGGAACTCCACATAGAGAAGATGTACTAGGGGAACTCCACAAGAGAAGATGTACTAGGGGAACCCCCCCGGGGAAGATGAACAAAGGGGAACTCCACAAGAGAAGATGTACTAGGGAAACCCACATAGAGAAGATGTACTAGGGGAACTCCACAAGAGAAGATGTACTAGGGAACCCACAAGAGAAGATGTACTAGGGGAACTCCACATAGAGAAGATGTACTAGGGGAACTCCACATAGAGAAAATGTACTAGGGGAACTCCACAAGAGAAGATGTACTAGGGGAACCCCAGGAAGATGAACAAAGGGAACTCCAAAAGAGAAGATGTACTGGGGGAAACTCCACAAGAGAAGATGTACTAGGGGAACCCCCCCGGGAAGATGAACTAGGGAACTCCACACAGAGAAGATGTACTAGGGGAACTCCACATAGAGAAGATGTACTAGGGGAACTCCACATAGAGAAGATGTACTGGGGAACTCCACATAGAGAAGATGTACTAGGGGAACTCCACAAGAGAAGATGTACTAGGGGAACTCCACATAGAGAAGATGTACTAGGGGAACCCACAAGAGAAGATGACTAGGGGAACCCCCCCGGAAGATGAACTAGGGGAACTCCACAAGAGAAGATGTACTAGGGAACTCCACATAGAGAAGATGTACTAGGGGAACCCACATAGAGAAGATGTCCCGGGAACTCCACAAGAGAAGATGTACTGGGGGAAAACCCACAAGAGAAGATGTACTAGGGGAACTCCACATAGAGAAGATGTACTAGGGGAACTCCACATAGAGAAGATGTACTAGGGGAACTCCACATAGAGAAGATGTACTAGGGGAACTCCACATAGAGAAGATGTACTAGGGGAACTCCACATAGAGAAGATGTACTAGGGGAACCCACATAGAGAAGATGTACTAGGGGAACTCCACAAGAGAGATGTACTAGAGGGAACACACATAGAGAAGATGTACTAGGGGAACTCCACATAGAGAAGATGTACTAGGGAACTCCACATAGAGAAGATGTACTAGGGGAACTCCACATAGAGAAGATGTACTAGGGGAACTCCACATAGAGAAGATGTACTAGGGGAACATCCACATAGAGAAGATGTACTAGGGGAACTCCACATAGAGAAGATGTACTAGGGGAACTCCACATAGAGAAGATGTACTAGGGGAACTCCACATAGAGAAGATGTACTAGGGGAACTCCACATAGAGAAGATGTACTAGGGGAACTCCACACAGAGAAGATGTACTAGGGGAACACCACCCGGGGAAGATGAACTAAGGGAACTCCACACAGAGAAGATGTACTAGGGAAACTCCACATAGAGAAGATGTACTAGGGGAACTCCACATAGAGAAGATGTACTAGGGGAACTCCACACAGAGAAGATGTACTAGGGGAACTCCACATAGAGAAGATGTACTAGGGGAACTCCACATAGAGAAGATGTAATCGGGAACTCCACACAGAGAAGATTTACTAGGGGAACACCACCCTGGGAAGGATGAATAAGGAACTCCAAACAGAGAAGATGTATAGGGGAAAACTACACATAGAGAGAAGAGTACTAGGGATCTCCACCCAGAGAAGAGTACTAGGGGAACTCACACAGAGAACGATGTACTAGGGAAACTCCACATAGAGAAGATGTACTAGGGGAACTCACACAGAGAGACGTAACTATGGGAAACACCACCCAGGGAAGATGAACATAAGGAAAAAAGCCAAACAGAGAAGATGTACTAGGGGAAACTCCACAAGAGAAGATGTAACTATGGGAAACTCACATAGGAGAAGATTTTACTAGGGGAAAACCCACCTAGAGAAGATTACTAGAGGAAACTCCACATAGCGAAGATGTCTCAGGGGAACTTCCACATAGAGAAGTGTACTAGGGGAACTCCACAATAGAGAAGATGTACTAGGGGAAACTCCACACAGGAATGATGTGACTAGGGAACCACCACCCCGGGGTAAGATGTGAACTAAGGGACTCACACAGAGAAGATGTATAGGGGAACTCCACATAGAGAAGATAGTACTAGGGGAACTACAATAGAGAAGATGTACTAAGGGAACCCCACACAGAGAAGATGTACTAGGGGAACTCCACACAGAGAAGATGTACGAGGGGAACTCCACACAGAGAAAGATGTACTAGTGGAACTCCACAACAGAGAAGATGAACTAAGGGAACTCCACACAGAGAAGATGTATTAGGGGAACTCCACATAGAGAAGATGTACTAGGGGAACTCCAACTACAACAGGCAGAGGCGAGCACAACCCTTCGACAACATCACTGGGCTATTCAGCAGGTTATGTTAGTTTCTAGGCAGATATAATTGGGTATGTCTGACATGATGCAAGTCCAACGGAGATACCAATACAATTGCTGTTTGCAGCCATGAACTATTTACATAGGCCTGTATTGACAGCCAATAATTGGAATTAGCTCGATCAACAAAAACATTATATCCGATCCCGTCAGATCTGATTTGTAGAAAACAAAAGAAATTCCCACTCTTTTAACCAGCCTCTTTGTGCTGGTTATAGTTGTGGTGGTTCAAAGTGCGAGTTAAGTTTGTCCCGTTTTCTGCGCCGGTGTTAGCTGGATTTTCGATTTTGAAGCGTTGATGTCTGTGACGTCAGCTTGGGAAATTGGCCGGCGGGTTCTCCTTTGTGTTTGTCTCCTCCTGCAGGTCCTTTTGTCAGTGTTGGCTCCTGGCTCGTCTGGTATGGTTTGATGCAGTCCTTATAAGGAATATATTTTGAATTTTGGCTGACTTTCTCTGCCTCATGCTCTGCGCTGCTCTTAGCTAAATAGAGTTAAAACTTTGCCTTCCTCTTTGCCTCGGTGTCTTCGTGTTCTTTGAGTCAATCGTTGGGGTCCTCTCTTATACCCAAGTCAAAATTAGATGTATCAGATTCCCCCTCTAGGCTTTCTTCAGCTGTCTGAGAGGATACTGGTTTCCCCTTGAGTGTCTTGGACTTCTTGGGTGGACTGCTGGCTTTGGCTTGAGGTTTCTGGTTGGTCTTTGGTTTGGCTCCAGCTTGCTTCCTCTCTGCGGTCTTTCGCGTGGCTTCTGCTTGCTTGATTTGAGTTAGCTCCCTTCCGATTCTTAGCAGTTCTATTTCTGTCTTGATCGATTGTAGAATTTCGTCATTTTCCTTTTTTCTTTTTCATCTGTCATTATTTCATCATATTGAAATAATATTGAAACTCGTGCTATAAATACACCAAAGGTCAGTTGCCAGGTTGACTCGCGACGCTGACTCCAGCTTCTGGCTGCACTTCCCTCACTTCTGCCTCACCTGTTATCTCACCGGACATTCTGCCACAACCTCAGTCTCAGTTGTTCTCTCGCTGGACATTCCGCCACAACCTCAGCCTCAGTTGTTCTCTCACCTGACATTCCGCAAATATAAGCTTTAGTCATTGGAGCAGCCAGGAAAGATGTGTACCTCCCACTTATCTTCCCTCTGTGTATCGTCTATCTCATGGTCTTCTTCTTCTTCTTCTTCTTCTTCTTCTTCTTCTTCTTCTTCTTCTTCTTCTTCTTCTTC
This sequence comes from Cepaea nemoralis, assembly GCA_014155875.1. NCBI lineage: Eukaryota > Metazoa > Mollusca > Gastropoda > Stylommatophora > Helicidae > Cepaea > Cepaea nemoralis. Next base: position 96,214 of record JACEFZ010009300.1, on the reverse strand, counting down.
TTCTTCTTCTTCTTTTATTCTTCTCTCCCTTGCTCTTCTTTCTCTTTATCATGTAATACTCTTACATTACCATTCCTTGCCTCGTTACTGTCTGTCACTTTCTCCATGTTTGTTTGTTGTTTATTATGCTAAATAGAAGAACGATCTCTTACCGAAATAAATCAACGAAGCAACCACTCTAGCTTCTACGAAAACAGAAACAAAACAGAAGCGATAAGCAGAAACAGGAAGAAAAGGACAAGTTTGCACATTCACAGCAAGACAAGTTCTCTTTGATCCGAATTTCTCATTAAAAGAAATTACCAACTGGCTCGTTATCGATCCGCTCATTTGGTCGAGGTGTTCTGTTCTTGGCTCATCTGTGCCACTTCTGCGAACCCTCGGATTGATTTGTGAGCACCCAACAACTGCATCCAGATTGATTTCCCAACATTGGTCCACTTCAGTTTTGTTCACAAGACTAATTAGCTTATTAGCGTTGTTGTTGGTTAGCGATGGTATCGGGTCATTTGTAAAAGTGTTTCACAGCTGTCAATTTCCGGCTAAACTCTCTTGTAATGAGGTCGCTACCATCAGGCGTGAGTGAGGTGTACAAATATTTCAGTGAGGTGTACACACAAGTGAGTGAGATGTACGAACGAGGTGTACAAATACGTCAAATCTCTGATATGTGACTGGGATAGTGTTGTCAGGCGTCCCTGTTTTATGGAACAGTCCCGGCCTTTGTTAATAGAACAATTCACTGTCCTGAAAAATGCTTTCGGGACTCCCAATAGTCCCTATTTTCCCCGTCAAATGAATGATTTAATTCAACTGTTTCTCTATTTTCACTTGGTATGGCTGTTTAACTTATGACATGGATTACGAGCAGAATTTGTCAAGAAAATTAATAATTTGTTATGTGACAAGTCACTGCCATTGAATGTCAGAAACAGAGCATTGAAATGTGACATAGAACTTGATATGTTGTAAAACAGTGAATCATGGAGCGGGAATGAGCAAAGTAGAAAGAGCCTAGAATTAACGGACGTGTGATTATAGAGACGAACGATGTGAATTTCTTGGATTGGCAGAGTAACTAACTATAATTTCATGGAACAGGCCATTGAAACTAGAACATTATATTCAACAATAAGAAAGATGCAAACGACGTTCTTTGGTCATGTGATGAGAAAAAGACACTGGAGAATATCGACCAGAACAGCAGTAGGAGAAGAGAAAGAGACATTGGCAGTCGGAGACAAGTGATGCTGGATGGGCTGAGACATTGGCAGTCGGAGACAAGTGATGCTTGATGGGCTGAGACGGTGGCATGGAGGAATATCTGCAGCAGAGTTGATCCAGAACACCGGGGACCGAGATCTGTGTAGGGGCTTGATGATGATGATGATGATGAGTGACAATATTATTGTGTGTCACATTTTAATTGCCAGAGAATCGACCTGGTCTCTCGGTTAGGTCTGGCCCCCGTAGAATGAGATTTCTGGGTGCCTGGAGTGAGAGAATGGGGGGGGGGGAGGTGTAGTTGTTAATGCACTCTTGACTTATCTATCTCCTCGTGTACTCTTGACTTTTCTATTTAATGCACTCTTGACTTATCTATCTCCTCATGTACTCTTGACGTCTCTATCTCCTCCTCTTTACCTCTCTTCCTTTTCTCTATCTGTCTTCATCTCCCACATCCCTCTATCTCTCCCTCCCCCACATCTCTCTGCTTCTCTCTTCCCCTTTCTCTCTCTCACCCTCTCTCTCTCTCTTTTTGTAGAAGGGCAGAATGTTAGACGAATGTAACCCTTTAAAAATAAAGTTGGTTCATTCGCTCATTCATGCCTCCTCTCTCTCTCTCCTTCTCTCTCTCTCTCTCTCTCTCCCTCTCTCTCTCTGTTTCTCTCTCTCTCTCTCTCTCTCTCTCTCTCTCTCTCTCTCTCTCTCTCTCTCTCTCTCTCTCGCTTTCTTTTATCAAAATTAAACATTTCCATGATGAAAACATAAGAAAGATATTCTATACTTCTCACATACAAACACATATTGACTATTGCTCCACAGTGTGGGATGGATGCTCCAAATCAACCAAAACAACAACAACAAAAACACACGCTTTTTCACTCCAGAAAAGGGCAATAGCTTTAATTAATGGTAAAAATGTTACCGACAATTCTAGCCTACATAAAAGCCTTCAGTTACTGCCACTCCACATACGTTTACTTTAAAAAAAGGCCAAACTAGTTCACAAGATCCCATGTCAAAATACATCCGGCTACCTTTAGCCATTGTTTTAATATAACGCAAGACATAGTGAACAACTAAACACACTTCGTGTCCCTACACCTAGGATAGACTTATATAAAACAGGCTTAGCATACTCTGCCACTCAGTTCTGGAACAACCGAATAACAAGAAATCAAAGACACCACCAATCCCCATACATACAGTCGCAACCTGTTTGAACACTATCTCAGTACATACTACATGCATGCCCCCTAAATAATGAAAGCAACCAAACATATAAAAACTCATCTCAAATGACAACTAGTACAAGTATAATAAACATTCCACTAACTTTTGTAGGATACACCTATCTTAGGTAATTATAATTGTCAGTTCAACAATGAGTTTGAGTGAGTCATGTTATATAGATTATTGCACATTGTCCATGTGATGTCATGCATATTGTTCTGTTGTTGTCTCAGATTTGTTCCATTTGTGACGTAAGAGTGAGATCATGTATGACAGCAGAGAGATAAGATGGGCCGAATGTTAGGCAGGGCTGCGAACCCAGTTCTTAAACCTATGCAAATAAAAAATTTTCGTTTCGTTTTTTCTCTCTCTGTCTCTTTCTGTCCCTACATCTCTCTCTCTCTCTCTCTCTCTCTCTCTCTCTCTCTCTCTCTCTCTCTCTCTCTCCTCTCTCTCTCTCTCTCTGCCTCTTTCTCTCTCTCTCTCTCTCTGTCTCTGTCTCTATCCCTGTCTCTGTCTTTCTGTCTCTTACTTTCTCTGTCTTTGTCTTTCTGCCTCTCTGTGTCTCTATGCCACTCTCTGTCTGTCTCTATCCCTGTCTCTGTCTCTCTGTTACTTTCTCCGTGTCTATCTTTATGTCTCTCTGTCTCTGCCCCTCTCTGTCTCTGTCTCAGCCTGTCTGTCTCTGTCTCTCACTGTCTCTCTCTGTATCTCTGTCTCTGCACCTCTCTGTCTCTGTCTCAGCATGTCTCTACCTGTCTCTCCCTCTCTCTCTCTCTGTCTCTGCCTGTCTCTTTCTGTTTCTCTGTCTCTGCCTCTCTCTGTCTTTGTCTCATCATGTCTCTCCCGGTCTCTCCCTCTCTCTGTCTCTCCCTCTCTGTTTTTTAGTCTCTCTCTGTCTCTCTCTCTGTTTCTCTGCCTCTGCCCCTCTCTGTCTTTGTCTCATCATGTCTCTCCCGGTCTCTCCCTCTCTCTGTCTCTCCCTGTCTCTCTCTCTGTTTTTCTGTCTCTCTCTGTCTCTCTCTCTGTTTCTCTGCCTCTGCCCCTCTCTGTCTGTGTCTCAGCCTGTCTATCTCTGTCTCTCCATGTCTCTATCTCTGTCTGCATCTCCCTCTCTCTCTCTGCCACTGTCTCTCCATGTCTCTTTATGTCTCTGTATCTCCATGTCTCTCTCTGCATCTCCCCCTCTCTCTCTGCCTCTGTCTCTCCCTGTCTCTGCCTATGCCTCTCTGTGTGTCTGTCTCTCCCTGTCTCACTCTGTTTCAGTCTCTCCCTGTCTCTCTCTCTCTCTCTCTGTCTGCACCTCCCCCCCCCCCACCCCCACCCCCCCCCCCTCCCCCACCCCCCCCACGGCCTGTGCCACACAAATGCAGGTAAACAGAAGTGAAGTCAGCTGCAACTCCCCACAACCCGCCCCTCCCCGCCCCTGGAGCAGTTGGTACATATCTCCCCCAGCAATGTTACTGTGCGCCATAGAAATATGATCCAATTATACAGGGAGAGGTGGATAAACAGAGACAAAGATACAGAGAGAGATAGAGAGTGAGATTAAGCTAGACAGAGAGAAATGGTCGGAGACAGAGAGAATGGCCGGGTGAAGCTACTCTAGAGAACATCTTACAACATGCGTGGATACATGGTGGTTCTCCCATACAACACCGACGTGGGTCACGTTCTGGACGACTGGAGAATCAAATCAAATCAAATCAACTTTATTAGGGTCACAAATTGGGCGCGCAGGCCCGTCTTACATTCGGCCCTTCCAATCACTCGTCTTTCGTTCATCAAGAGCATTATACATTTACATAGGAAGAAAAATAAACATTGTGAAATGAATGTTGTAAACATAAACAAGGCTATTACCATGTTATGAGGCCCATCTCCCACCTATCCATACATCACCCCACCCACACAACACCCCCCCTACCCACACACATGCGCACCAAGGACACATACACACCCCACCTACCGACCACACACACCAAGGGACACATACATACCCAACCAACCGACCCATCCCCCACACACTGCCCTCACCTGATCCCCCAACCAAAACACACTCGCCACCCACAAACATTCCCCCACCAACCCACACATCCCACGCCCATCCACATTCTACCCCACACATCCTCTCCCCACCCACACCTCAAACCACCCTTCCCCCAGCCACATCTCCATCGACAACATATTCCCCACCCACACACACAATCACCCACCAACCCACACATCGCACATCCACTCACACATCCCCAAACCATACACACACATCCCCACCAACTGACAGGTCCCCCCCCCCACACACACACACACACATCTCCCTAACCACCCATACATCCCCATCCACTCACACACACACCACCACCCACACATACAACTTCCACCCACCCACACATGCCTTAACCTAATCCCCCACCACACAATCCCCCACCCGCACATCACATACACCCCTACCACGCACTATTCCCAACCCACGCACCACACACACACATATCCCTCAACAACACATCCCCACTTACACACCACACACATATCCCCCACGAAGATACCACAAAATAATCCCACCCACACGCACACAGATACCCTTACCCATCCACCCCACATACCCCCACTCACACACCCACAAAAATCCCCCACCCACACACACATACCTCACCCACACAATATCACCAACCAACACACCACACACCTCTCCCCACCCACACACGCATTCCCTACCCGTCCACCAACACACACTCACTCACACATCCTCCACTACGCACCCACACAACCCCCACCAACCCACTCCCAACCAAAACATCTCTCGATCACAATACCCCTACCCTCACACACCTCCTCCACCCACTCACACATCCCACCCCGACACATACAACTCCCTCACCCACCTACACATCCTAAGCCTCTCACACACACCCACCCACACATTTCCCATCCACATACACACATCTCCCACCCACACTCCCCCACATACTTCCCCCAACCACCACAATCCCCTGCTCACCCACACATATACCCCACCCATACGCCACATTCCCCACACCCATCACACACATCCCCCACACCACATACTATCCTCCACCCATACCACACAAACATACCCTCCACCCACACATCATTCACACATCCCCACCAACACACCGCACACATATCTCAAACCCACACACCATACACTTCTCCCCACCCGCCCTTCCATCCCAAATCCACTCAACACAATCCCCTACCCACACAACCCCGCCTCCCACACATACTTCCTCAAACCATCCACACATCTCCACCCACATAAACACACATCCCCTGCATCCGTCCCATACACATATCCTCCACCATACACACATCCCCCACACCCATTCCAACACCCCTACTTTCACCCCCACACATCCATCCACACATCCCACCAACACCCATAAATACCAATACCCACCAAAACCCACACACCCCAACCCATCCAAACGCATACCCCCATCCACACACCCCCACCCACACTTATCCCTACTCACACACATCCTCCACATACACTCACACTTCCTCACATCTAGACACATACAAAATGTCTCACGTTAGTATTGAAACTAGTATGAACAACTCCCACACTTTACTCACACACATACACTGACACTTGTCATGAGCAGTCTCATAAAAATGTTAAACATGGAGAAAAATGTGTACATAAAATGTATGTGACGTAAAAATAGTGATGCTCTCTCTCTCTCTCTCTCTCTCTCCCTCTCTCTTCTCATCTCTCTTCTCTCTCTCTCTCACACACACACACACACACACACACACATTCACTCTCACGCTCACACATTCACTCTTCCGCTCATTGATTCACTCTCACGCATTCACTCTCCCGCTCATTCACTCTCACGCTCACTCATTCACTCTCCCGCTCACTCATTCACTTTCCCGTTCACTCATTCACTCTTCCGCTCACTCATTCACTCTCCCGCTCACGTCATTCACTCTCACGCTCACTCGTTCTGTCTCTCATTCACACTCACTGACTCACTCACTCAAACTACAGTAATGAACATGAGTTTATATTATGCATGATAAAATCAAATGGTATTTAACTGATAATATGACAGATGAGAATACACAAACATATGGATTCGCGTGTTACATAACATGCGTGTTACATGACATGCATCTGCTCAGCTCTCTCTCTCTCTCTCTCTCTCTCTCTCTCTCTCTCTGTATTCTTTCATACACACACACTCACACGCATGCGCGCGCTCACACACACACACTAACACATCAACTCTCCCACTGTCTCACTCTCTAACACACAATCCTTCACACACACACTCACTCTCTCAATCACACTCTCTCACACATACACATACACATGAACGCATGCACGCACGCATACACTCCCTCACTCACTCTCACACATACACGTACGAATGCATGCACTGACACATTCCCCCACCATTTCTCGCTCAATCACTCTCTCCACACACACGCAGAGCTCGTGGCTCTGTCCTCCTCTCATGGGGCTAAATATAGCTCTACATCACGTGCTAGGCCACCCATAGCCTGATATCAGAGTCAGGTACCTTCACACCCTGGGGTAGAAGAGGAAAGATTCAGTAACACCCAACTCTATATCCGAGGGTAGAAGAGTAAAAAGTAAACAAAATTGTAAGATACCATTGCACACTACGATAGACGATGAAAGCATAAAGAAAACTCAGAGATCTGTGACTCCGAGTGTGGAAGAGGCTGACCTAGAGATAACCGAGCTTCTATACATTCCGCCGGAGCCAAGCCTCAATGATAACGAGGCGAAGCCAGGGAATATGTTGACCGGTATCTGGGTCAAGGACTCGTCATCGAACTGTCAGCTCTCTCGATGATTGAGCGGCAACTGAGCGAGGCCAGGCAAATCTCCCACCAGTTAATGTGCTATAATGTAAACTATCCGCTCACCCCCACGACGTGCTTGCCGTGGCACTAGCCAGGAGTCACCCGACCTTCATCAGTACCCCAGGGCCACCAGGGAACGTTTGGGCACGGCGTGATCTCTAGTACCCCAGGGCCACCAGGGAGCGTTTGGGCACGGCGTGATCTCTGTAGTTTCCTTATGCTGTCAGCACAATAGTTCATTTGTGTGACCCCTGGTCATTTGTCTGTGGGGTGGGTGTCATTGATTGGTCATTATCTGAAATGGAAGCCATAGGTGGTGTGTTTTCATGGAGATGGTGGAAAAAGGCGAGTGCTATTATCTGTAATCTGCTATTTCTTCAAGGATGTGGAGAATATGTGACGTCTCAGAGAGAGTGATATAGGTTGAGAGAGAGAGAGAGAGAGAGAGAGAGAGAGAGAGAGAGAGAGAGAGAGAGAGAGAATGTGTGTACATCGACGCATGACCAGTGCCTAGTTGGTCATGCGTCGATGTACACTTGTTCCTGCAGCGAGGTGCTGTCGTCATTTGGAGGTGACAGGTTCGAATCTTGGTCTGTAACTATAGCTTTCAAATGTTATGTTGTCTAGTGTGTCCTCTAATCTCTACTTCCTTCTCCTCCTTCTGTGAGCTCCAAACAATATTATGTGTGTTTATTTATGTACAGGTTGAGAAGGAGAATGATGCAGGTGGAAACAGGCTGAGAGGGGGAAGGGTGAGAATGATACATATTGAGAGTGATCTACCCGGTGTATACTTCCAACCTCTCCTTCATAGATCTAACCGATGTATGCTTACCTCCCTCCTACATAGATCTAACCGATGTATGCTTACCTCCCTCCTACATAGATCTAACCGATGTATGCTTACCTCCCTCCTACATAGATCTAACCGATGTATGCTTACCTCCCTCCTACATAGATCTAACCGATGTATGCTTACCTCTCTCCTACATAGATCATCTACCCGACGTATAGTTCTCCTCTCTCTGTGTCAGCTTCATTCATTCAAAAGGCCGTACCGACTGTATTTATGTCTACATTTATTGCCTCTCTACGCCTGTTGATGTATCGGCGTATCGATGCCGCCATTGTGTGAGGCTAGTTATGTTTGCCTGTGTGGTTTCGGATACTATCACAAAACAGCGATTCCGTGAATAACTCGAATCGAACAATCTCCGACTGGAGACCTCATTGATGTTTGTGTTCAATCACCCAGATCAAATAAACGTCTATTGGTTATCGATTGTGAATATTATATTATCAATCTATCTTTGACCAAGTCTTAAACAGAGGGTCTTGGCCAAGCGGAGAAACATTCCAAATTAGAATTCCCGTCAGAAAGTGAAATTAGGTTGTTTACAGTTGCAGATACTTTCCCGTCAGTGTCTGGGGATACGGGACACGGAAATGGGACTTGGTGTTGACCATGAATAGTCTTACCGTAAGTTGGAGGGGGGGGGGGGTATTTTTGAGCATAGAAAAAGCAATAGGCGGGAGGTACTGTTGACAATGACTAGGCAGTAGAAGGACTAATTGTGACCCGAGCAGACAGGCAGCTAGCAGTTAATTTCATGCCCTTTTCTGGATGTCGCAAAAGACCCCAGCACGCTTTGTGTTGAGTGTGATCTTCAAGGCAGGTTTACGTTCAATAGTTTGCCATGAATTTCTGAACGACAGAAGTTCATACCACAGTTAAACATCAGCCAAGGTTGATTGTTTCAAAATCGAGACAGGCAGTAAGTGTGGAAGAGAACTGGAACTTCGTGTTATGAGGCCATGAACTAGTCACTCTTAGGGTGAAAAACAGCAGAAATCTACGCCCGACTGTCTTGCCTGTTTTACACCAGCCATCTCGTGAACTACCTTCCATCACATAACAAAGTCAGTCTAGCGCCTGTGGTTGTTCATCTAAGAAAAGCCACTAATAAGACACGACCCGTTCCAGGTACGACCTCGCCTTACGCTAGCAGACAACAAGTTAATGTTCCCGTCACACATTGACCAAACTGCCAGGATGATCAAGAGATGTTCAGGAGATATACACTAGTGCCCCCCCCCCCCCCCTGATAGAGCTTGTAGCTTACACGGACAGTGGTCATGTCGCCAGCCTGCCGTCCCAAGCTTGTAGCTTACACGGACAGTGGTCATGTCGCCAGCCTGCCGTCCCAAGCTTGTAGCTTACACGGACAGTGGTCATGTCGCCAGCCTGCAGTATGCAGTTTGTAGCTTACACGGACAGTGGTCAAGTCGCCAGCCTGCCGTCCCAAGCTTGTAGCTTACACGGACAGTGGTCATGTCGCCAGCCTGCAGTATGCAGTTTGTAGCTTACACGGACATTGGTCATGTCGCCAACCTGTCGTCCCAAGTTTGTAGCTTACATGGACAGTGGTCATGTCGCCAGCCTGCAGTATGCAGTTTGTAGCTTACACGGACAGTGGTCATGTCGCCAGCCTGCAGTATGCAGTTTGTAGCTTACACGGACAGTGGTCATGTCGCCAACCTGCCGTTTTAAGCTTGTAGCTTACACGGACAGTGGTCATGTCGCCAGCCTGCAGTATGCAGTTTGTAGCTTACACGGACAGTGGTCATGTCGCCAACCTGCCGTTCCAAGCTTGTAGCTTACACGGACAGTGGTCATGTCGCCAGCCTGCAGTATGCAGTTTGTAGCTTACACGGACATTGGTCATGTCGCCAACCTGTCGTCCCAAGTTTGTAGCTTACATGGACAGTGGTCATGTCGCCAGCCTGCAGTATGCAGTTTGTAGCTTACACGGACAGTGGTCATGTCGCCAACCTGCCGTCCCAAGCTTGTAGCTTACACGGACAGTGGTCATGTCGCCAGCCTGCAGTATGCAGTTTGTAGCTTACACGGACAGTGGTCAAGTCGCCAGCCTGCCGTCCCAAGCTTGTAGCTTACACGGACAGTGGTCATGTCGCCAGCCTGCAGTATGCAGTTTGTAGCTTACACGGACATTGGTCATGTCGCCAACCTGTCGTCCTAAGTTTGTAGCTTACATGGACAGTGGTCATGTCGCCAGCCTGCAGTATGCAGTTTGTAGCTTACACGGACAGTGGTCATGTCGCCAGCCTGCAGTATGCAGTTTGTAGCTTACGCGGACAGTGGTCATGTCGCCAACCTGTCGTCCCAAGTTTGTAGCTTACATGGACAGTGGTCATGTCGCCAGCCTGCAGTATGCAGTTTGTAGCTTACGCGGACAGTGGTCATGTCGCCAACCTGCCGTCCCAAGTTTGTAGCTTACACGGACAGTGGTTATGTCGCCAGCTTGCAGTATGAAGCTTGTAGCTTACACGGACAGTGGTCAAGTCGCCACCCTGCCGTCCCAAGCTTGTAGCTTACACGGACAGTGGTCATGTCGCCAGCCTGCAGTATGAAGCTTGTAGCTTACAAGGACAGTGGTCATGTCGCCATGCTCCCGTCCCAAGCTTATAGCTTACACGGACAGTGGTCATGTCGCAGCCCCTTCCCCCCCCCCCCCCACTCCGAAGCTAGTAGCTTACACGGACAGTGGTCATGTCGCCATGCTCCCGTTCGAAGCTTGTAGCTTACACGGACAGTGCTCATGTCGGCAGCCTGCCGTCCGAAGGACGTGGGTTGATGTTCCACCGCCATCATTCGGTTCACGCCTGCGACTATTTTCGGAGACTTCTGGGTGTTGTTGCGGGAACTAAGGAGTTCTTGCTGCATGCGCGATTTCGGCAGAACGTTGCGGGGAAAGGCACCTAGTCGTGCGGGATCAAACCTGTTGTAATGAGTGGACCCTATTGCCTCTAAACTCTGCAAACCGTTGTAAGCTGACATAATAGTGTGTGGCGAGTGTGGTGACATCTGACACAGCGACCACAACACGGACTGCAGAAACACGGGGACGAGTGCTCTCTGGCTACGACCCAATAGATGTTTTGAAGAGCGAGAGAGAGAGAGAGAGAGAGAGCGAGAGAGAGAGAGCGAGAGAGAGAGAGAGAGAGAGAGAGAGAGAGAGAGAGAGAGAGAGAGAGTTACAGGAATAGAGACGCGAAGAAAGACCAGAAATGAGACCTGAAGAATGGTTGCGAGATATGGCAGAGTTGTTGGTAACGATAAGAAAGAAAGGAGGGAAAGGGGGGGGGGGAGATAGTGTCGTGAAATACTGAGAGTTAATGATTCCCAGATAGACGACTGTATACACCGACTAACCAGGTAGAAGAAGGGTTAACAAACGAAGCAGTAAGGGTAAACAACAACGGAGTGACCAGGCGCATGTGTTTATAGGTCAAGACGGAAGGGGCCGCCTACAGCACAGGGAACCTGTCGCGTGGAAAAATAGGTTTGCGACAAAGGCAGACAGCATTATTGGACAGCATATTGCGGTCTGGATGTATGAATAACGGAAAAGTTTCAGATCTGTAATTTTCCACTAACGGTGATAATGAAGGAGGGAATTGAGGTGTCAAGCAAGGTCAAGGACTATGCGGCAAAAATGACGTATAAAGAGTGGCAATCCTTTGTGGAAGTTTAGTGTGATTCTTGGGTTTCATGAGACAAAGGATTATGAAAAGGGTGGTGCTGCGTTCAGAAGAACGTTTGTGTATCTATTGTGCATTAGTACTCCCAATTCAGACTAGGATTATTATAAGGTATAGTAGAGAATAGTTTTAGCATAGGAATATAGATGTGAGTGAATAGCATTTACCATGGCTTTCTATTAGTGGATAGTTTAGACTTTGGTGAATTCATATGTCTTATGCGGGTGTTCACTTCGGAAGCCTTGTCATTATGGCTGGAGAAGGACACTTGCATAAGTAGTAGTAAGGGGCGGATGCTTATCACGGGATTTGTTATACTTCTCCACAGGTTCCACTCTCCTAGTGAAATCAGAGAAGAGATGAAGAGTACTACACTTGAACAACTAAAGTACTTACTTAGAACCAAACAGAACATGGACATGTTTTAAGATGAAGAAATAATAAAGTTAAATCAAATACAGAACACTGTATGCTCAAACGAATATACCACTAAAACCCTTAAAAGGAAAAGATGTTAACCTGGGGCAAGCAGGGATACTTACAACTACATACGTATTGTAAGAATAAAGAAGAAATAAGAGACAAGCCAAACAGTAATAGTAATCAAAGACTATAGGAAGAACTGTGACGATGTGGTGGTTTTTCGATGTTGGATACTTACCGTCATGAAACAGATTCAGGCGCATTCATAAACTTACGGGACTTTATTACGGTACCTTGACTCAGTGGTGAACAGTTTTTGTTTCATTCAATAACGGATTTACCATCAGATTCAAGCATACGGATCATCCAGGGTGAGCTCTGTCCTGTTTGATGTGCTGTCCTGTGATCTTGAAGAATGAAAGGGCGAGAAGCAACACAGCTGATAGACATTCAGAGTTCATATCTGGCAACCACACTAGAAGAACATACCAACTACATAGACAATATCCATACATACACCAGACATAGTTTTTATTAATAAATCTTTTATTTATTGTTGAAAGGAACTGTTGTCTGAGTATGTGTTGAGAGAATAACAGAGAGAGTGAAAGAAATAGATATATGGAAGGGAAGACAGAAGAGAGGAGTGTAGACCAAAGTCAGTCAATAATCCCAACAGATAATAAGTTTAAAGATGTGCTTGTTGATTCCAACCTCCTCTCGGGAAAATAACAGGACATAATTGGTGGAGCAGCGGTGTACATACATTATACCCATATGACCTGAAAGCATAACATGGCATATGCATAAAGGGGTACCTGCATATTGGCACAGGCATAGCGGAGTACCTGCATGTTGGGACATACTGATTGGAATAAAAAGAAGTATACATTGATGACTTTTAATGGAAGGACGTCCATTGGATATATGGTGCCATTACATTTATGGTAGAAACATTTCATTAATGCTGGTGACTTTACAGTGAGAAAGTTCCAGACAGAGTGAATGTGGATAGGTGGTAAGACACATTACATACTGTCAAAGACTCGACCGCATCCCCTCCGCCAGGAAGAGCAGTCAATCTTGAAGAGGCCAGGAGGTGATACGGTGCCCGAGGTAAGGGCAGGGGAGATGAGGTAATGGGAGATGGTTATCCATTCCCTCAGGAGACACGCAGGCGTTGTTCAGAGAGTTAGCACTCTAATCACGATAGCATCACGCCTCGTGGTAGCCACGGAGAAGTTGAGTATCCACTCAACATACCACGTCTGCGATCAGCGTGCCATGTGAGGCAACACGCACCAAGGTCAAGGTCGATCCGCGTGGTGTGTGACGACGGGATGAAAGAACGTCAGACGGGAGGACAGGACTTGCAGTGTGCACCTCGTTAGAGTAGCGATAGGGGGTTTGTGTGTAACTAAATAGATAGAGAGTTAGCATAGGCATTAGCAACTAGTGATAGATAATTTCTGTGGCTTTATGTTGTGTGTTTACTAGCGACTGTTACCTGCTTGTAGCGAGCCAACGGCAATAAAATGTACCAGTTATTTTCCTCGCACACGACTTGCAAGTTTCCTTGTTTGGTGTGGGAGAAGTATCCGATAGTGCCTGTCAGTTGAGTTGTTGACACATACCTAGTCACACGGTCACACGTCTACATAAGTCTTTATCCTATATCTCCTCTTGTGGATGAGAGAGTGGTTGTGATGTACTGTGTGGTGTTGTAGATTAATAATATTTAATAGACATAGATAAATGATATAGGTTCTAGGTAGATTATCGGTTTATAGTGAGTACTCTTTACTGCCTTGAGGTGTCTTTACTCAACGTGCTGACTTACCTGCTTTAACTATGGCCACTCCCAAACTAACTACAGCCGAACTGAGGGCAAACGGAGAGGAAATTGGGTTGGCTGGTTCAGACTTAACTGATTACATCCAGGAAAGAGAGCGAGAGATTCGTCAAGCGGAACGAGAAGATCGAAAGACCGAGTTGGAAGTGAGAAGAATAGAGGTGGAGACCAAACGAATGGAAATGGAACAGGAGACCAAGCGACTGGACATTGAACAAGAGACCAAGAAAATGGACCAGGAGACCAAGAAACTGGAAATGGAACAGAATGCCAGGAGACAAGAAATGGAACATGAATACCGCTTGAAAGAGTTAGAACTCAAGACACAAACTAAGGGTGAAATAGATGCAGCCGAAGGAAGTTCATCTTCACCTGGGGCAACCCACATGAGTGGACAGGGTTACCATGCCATGAAGTTTCCTTTGGCGGTCTTTGATGAAAGTAAAGAGAAGATATACCAGTTTTTGGATCGGTTCGAGGCTATGGCAGTCGCTATGGGACTGGATAGAACCAGATGGGCTCTTAAAGTATCCCAGTCTTTACGTGGTTCGGGCTACGAGGTCTACACACGCCTACCACCAGGACAGGAAAATCAGTATGAGGAATTGAAAGCCGCTTTGATGAAACATTATGAAGTCACAGCACAAACGTATAGAAAGAAGTTTAGATCGTCTAGACGAGAGCCGGGAGAACTATTCGCCGCCTACAGTCTGAGGCTGAAATCCTATCTCTAGAAATGGATGGACTTGGCAGAATTCAAGAGGGATTATGAGAGTCTCGAAGAGATGATGGTGGTCGACCAGATGCGAAAGCAAATGTCGAAACCTCTCAGAACCTTCTTGGGAGAACAAGGGGCGGAACGGATTGATGTTGTGAATAAGCTGGCGGAACGATTCGTGGAAGTACATGGTGAAACTGAGGAACTAAGTGCACAAACCAAAGGTCAGGAGAAACCAGAGAAAAAGAAACCTAAAAACTGGGAAGGAGAAAAAGTGGAACCTTATATAAAGCACACAGAGGAGAGTTCAGAGAAGGTGAAGGTAGGAAACCAGAGCACCTCGAATTCTCAAGCGAAACGACAGTGGTCTGAGAAGTGGTGTTCATTTTGCAAGGCGGCCTCTCACAACACCAAAGACTGCAGATCGAAACCTAAAAGTTCTTACTTCGCAGCATGCAAAGTGATTCCTACATCGGTGATCACAGACAAGGCTGAGGTCGGCGAAGGAGAAAGGAACAAAAAGGACACAAGGAAACCTAGGAAGGGATCCAGCATGCTTCTATTGCATGCCCTCTCTTTTGCTGCTCGGCTGAATGTGGTGACACCATGATTCATCGACTGCCACTATGCGGAAGATAAATGCATCACCCTCCACTCTCTAACGCAGCAAGTGGTTCAAACACCATCCCAAACCTTCCTCTTTTTTGTGGTCGGTCAACATCCGTGATACTCACTGTGAAAACACCTTCCGATATTGCAGTTTCTTACAAACGACCTTTTGAATTGTCCCAATTGACACATCAAATTCTTTCACTAGCAAACGTATGCTTCGACAACGGTTCATCTGTACTGCTGCATCAATTTTGGCGATGTTTTTTTTTTTTAAATTCTTTTGCAACAATATGAGCTTGACACGGCCGTCAAAGATCTGTCGTAAACTGCCGTCCTTTCCGGAACATTCGTGCCCAGTCTGTCACTGTTGTCTTCGACACACATTTGTTACCGTTGGCTGTCTGCATTCTTCGATGAATGTCCACTGGACGACATCCTTCAAATGAAAGAAACTGAATTACCGCTCTTTGAGCTTCTTTGGACGGATTTTGGATCAACAAAACACATAGTTCTTAGAAGTGCCTGCGCTAATTTGCATTGGAATGTTAGGAATGTTGCATCACGTCTAAATATAGAGGTGTCACCCAATGATGGACAGGTCAGGCATTCAAATCTTAGACACCGATTGGTAGACCTAGCCTTGGCAGCGTCTTTGCAAAGACTGCTGGGAAGGAAAGGGCCTCGAATGCGCACATACAGTTTGATCTTCTAGAAAGCCGGGTGTGTTTTTCATAAGGAGTATCTTATACTTGTGTGTCCCTCACCTGATTCAGAGTCAGAGTACCTCTGATAATGGATATGTAGCTGATATATGCGTCAGGTAAAGCTTTGTGTATGTGAGATCTGTGTGTGAAACGATCCAGCACGTAAGAACATATATTCTTCAATTTGGAGATAGCCGCCAACTTCTGTCCCTCTCTGATGCAATGGCCGATTCCGCTATCACTGTCTTGAAATATCTAACTCCATCTTATCTTCTGTTTCCAAAAGAAGTGCTGTACAGTACACCACATCTTAAGTTGTGAGAAGAGGCAAGTCTAATCCCAGAATGATGTTCTAATCTAAAACCCTATAGCTTCTTGATTTCATTCAGAGCCTGGTTTAGTAAAAGACATGCTGTGACTTCTGCGCCGACCGCTGCCCCCTTTTTAATCCACAGCCAATCTTCAACACACGAGAATGAGAGAAGGAGGAATGAATGTTTCTTCCTCTTGTCTTTATACGTCCGTGGTGTGGAGAAAGATTGTGTTGCATGACTGATTAGCATTGATGACAGGTCCAGCGTATTAAACTGCTGTGATATATTCGAACCGAGTTGCAAAATGACCACCACTGCATCTAGCACTCTTGTCGAACTGAAGTCAAGCTAACAACCCAGTCTAGGCACTCCAGTGAACGAAGAAGAAGAAGATTAGTGTTAGAATGAGAGAATGAGCTTGTACTTTGTCATCTCATCTGTCTATCTCTATGTATATATGTTGTTGTCAATGAATGAGAGGCGGTGTGAAATTTCACAATGTGTACTTCACCTGCACTTCAATATTCATTCCATACACATGACAATAATTGTATCACCTTATGAATAACAAATATTCATTATATGCTTCCTTACATTATTGCTTTTATTCAACATGTGGAATGTCATTTTATTAAATCGCCTCCCTGTTTGAAGAAGTAAGTAAAGGAAGATATACATCTTATGCTTCAGGCATATATACTGCTAACCAGCCTGGGGAATATCATTAGTAATATTGCACCCCTGTCTGTAAAAGTAAGTAAATGAAGATATGCTTTCATGCATCTTCACTTCTAACCAACATGGGATATATCACCCCAGTGTTAGAGGAAGTAAGTAAAGGAAATGACAGAAGAAGTAAGAAAGAATACCCAGGAAATGTAAACAGGCTAACTGAAAATCTGATGCAGCCCTGATTTGGTAATATGAGTTTATATGAATGATATGCCATCATCACCCTGTTCTGTATCATTGCAGTTCAGGATCAGATCTTGCTGTGTGCATTTCATCATGTAACTCTTCCTCAATCTACTAGCCTTGTCATTCTCTGTGTCTGTGTCCTCTGTGAGAACATCAGCCTAAACAGATCACTATGTACAAGAGCAAAAGAGGATGTAGCTTGCCAGATGAATTGAAAGATGCCTAATACCAGTACAAAGAAGAGGCACTGTAGCTCTCACTTGTAGGTACTTTCTGAATCTTCTACCTTCTGTAACTTCTGTCTGTAGCCCTTTTCATTCTTGTCAACTGGAGAACTATCATCAGTTGAACATATATAAATAGGATCACCATGTTTATTCACATCAGGTGATGAAGACGGCGTTCGCAGATTTATCACGGATTTATCGCAAATTTATCACAGATCTATCGCAGATCATTGCAGATCTAGCGCAGATTAATTGAAGATCAAAGTAAATAAGATCATATGAGGTGGAAAGACAGACTGTTGAGTAAAGTGGACAGAACCAGAACCAATGCCAATAATCAGCGGGAGAGAAAGTTAGGGATTCTCAGCATTGCGTCCGAGTGGTCAGTTTTCCCCGAAATTGTTATTCCAGGAGTACTTTTATTCTCCGTTTGGAGCACAACTGTTTCATAGTAGAACTGTCAACCTAACAACTGCCAAATAATCTAGTGCTTAGTGTTATCTAGGTGTCCTTCCAAAAGCCAGCACGTCAGACCCAGAACCATCTCACCATCAACTTAATTGAACTGAATTGAGCTCAATTGAACTTAAATGAACTTGAGAACAATTACCAAAGGCATATCACATTCATAAGACTGAGAACATTTAAATAATAACCTCAAGTCATAAATGTGTGTAGAGACTTTTTAATTTCACAACATCATGAATCCATGGAAATTCCAACATTATCATGTGTTAACCTAGAGACATTGCTAAGGAAGAACTTTGTGGATAGGCACAGTGACTATCTGAACTGTTAAAGTCTTAGAACCACTGGAGTTAAATTGATTCCCAAAGGACATTTTAACATTATCTAAGCGGTGTGATGAATTGTAATTCATGTTTCAGAGATGCACTACATGCTTTTATCTCCACAGCATATTTAGTCAATAAACTGATTTTTACTTTTACTTCTTCTTTTGTCGGGTACATTGTGATGTGACAAAAACTTTTATATGTGTTTAGTTAACACTATTAAAGCACATACTTGAAGAATTTGGAACGATAGGTGGCTGGGTAACCACGAATAGACAGCACAGTCCTGTTCTATTGTAAGCACCCAGGTTCCAAGTTATTCATAAAGGAGAACTTAACATCATACAAATTTTCTTGTAACCGTTTCACCTATAAGGGAAAATGGATACAAGTGGGGGACACGAGCTAAATAAGTATCTCCTCTACTGGGAAGGTTAAGTTTGGAGGGAAATCATAAATATTCCCGGGAAAACCCTAGATTTCCTGAGCCAATATGGGGCACTGTGGCTTCCAAAGACCCATCCCCTCCAGACGAAATTAGTCCCATCCCTTTAGCTTGACTTCATCACGGGGCAGGCCAGGGTGGGTACTGCATTCTCCTCCCAACATATCACAACATTCATACAGGAAATAATATTGTAAAATTAATGTTGTGAGCATAAACATTGCATAAAACCATATTATGAGACAGGCAGGCAAGCAGGCACACACACACGCACACACAAACACCACACACACACACACACACACCACACCATACACACACACGGACACACAAACACCACACACACACACACAAACACCACACACACCACAAACACACACCACACACACACACCACACACACACACACACACACACATGCACACACAAACACTACACACACACACACACACACACATGTACAGGGTGTTTGTAAAGTCTCACTACACCTTGCATGTAGAGAAGCTGTTTGTTGGAGAGTATGTTTTCCGTCTTGCAAAACGGAAAACGTACTCTCCAACAACAGCTGTTCTACATGCAAGGTGTAGTGAGACTTTTCAAACGCAATGTATAAACACTTACATACATACTTACATACACACGTTCATATATATACATACACCATTTACACAAACTCGCACAGTTACACACCGACTTCATTGCTCACAAGTACGTACTCCCTCGCAAGCATATATACCCACTCACAATGAGCACACTAACACAAATTTACACATAAATACATTATTTCTCACTCTAATCGGCTCTCTCTCTCTCTCTCTCTCTCTCTCTCTCTCTCTCTCTCTGTCTGTCTGTCTGTCTCTCTCTACCTCTCTCTATCTCTCTCTATCTCTCTCTCTCTCTATCTATTTTTAATCTCTATCGTTATCTCTGTCTCAATTTTATCTCTCTCTACATCTCTCTATATCTTTATCTCTTTCTTGCTCACACTATATATATATATATATATATATATATATATATATATATATATATATATGTGTGTGTGTGTGTGTGTGTGTGTGTGTGTGTGTGTGTGTGTGTGTGTGTGTGTGTGTGTGTGTGTGATCAAGAGAAAAAAAGAGGAAGAAGGAGGAGGAAGTGAGGAGAGAGAGAAGAGAAAGAAAATAATGATGAGGGAAACGATGTAAATAGTGTGAAGCCTAAAAGTTCGTTCCTCAGTCGAACTCTGCCTACAACGCACTATCTTTGATAATAAGGAAAGATGAAGAGAGAAAGAAAGAAGGAGAAAAAGGATGAGAGTAAGGGATAGGAAAGATTTAGGTCCGTGTCTCCGCGTGAGAACAAAAGTTAATTACTATTGCACCATCAATGTCTCGTGGTGTATGTTATCAGGTTATAGAAGAGATGTACAGCCTCACAAGGTCTCTAGGCTACTCTACTTATATTACTTCAGACTGACAAGTCGAAATAAAAGGCAACTCAAACATATATTTAATTCATTCTGAACAATAACAGAGTGACAATCTACAACATAATCGCATAGAGTAATCAGTACATGCATTGCAGACACATAATGCATATTGAACTGTAATAATACGATGCTGCATTACCTCACAAGGGAGAGATAGATAGTGTAACAGCCTATGCAACTGGATGTTAGGGGAATGCCACCTATGATCACCTATTAACCACATGAAGTAAAAGACTAAAGCTAGGAATTACACCGGCCTTTGTTTCGTAACTATCTTTCCGTAGGCTTATTAGTGGTCCATATATTCAGCCCAAATACCCATTGATCCATAGATTGATCCATCAATCCATATACCCAGGGATTATTTTGTTCAAATGAATATCTGTGTCATCATCTTACTCTTATCTAAATAATGGTTCGGGTTCATACAGGCAACAATACTTTGTTCGCTAGGAATATAGAACATTTATTGTATTGAATGTACAGTTGGCGCAGTGGGTTAACAGCCCGCGCTATATTATATTACATATCACAGATAGTTAAACATCAAACATATAGTTGTCATACAACAATCTAGCACACTATCTAGCCTATGTATATATATCTATGAATATCTATTGAGTCCCTCTCAGGCAGGCCTTGTTGTCTCTCTCAAGTCCGTCTGTCCTCTGCCGGTCTCCTCGTGTCCTAATTCGACACGGGCGGTAACTCTGTCCGAGTTCCTCGTGGACCCCGCATTAGGCGGGCCACATCAGTGTCCACGGAATCATGGACTCGGTGACCAGCTCTTTCGAGAAGGTTCTAGATTACTCGGGTCCTGAGCGACTCAATGCTATCCCTTGGGCTGGAGTTGCAGCCCTCTAATTAATATATATGACGGTGAGGCGGTGACAGGATCCCCCCTCCCCCCTGATATGATTTGTTCTTGGGTAATTAGATCTGTTCTAATTCTGTCACCGAATCACATAAAGTTGGTGTTTGTAGTTTGGTGGATAGTAACCTGGTAATCTACCTACTAGCACTACAACTCATGTATTCTCCCATACACCACTTCTCTGATTTGGTAAAGAGATCACTCTGTCTCCTGTGTCCTTAATAATGCTTATCAGACCGAAGTTACGTGACGTTTAAGTAGTTGTATTTACAACCCGCCCTTCTCATAGTACCCAAACTGGTACCCAGACAATTAACCTCTGTATAAAAGAGAGTTAACAAGACCGAAGTCCTGGCAAATTAAGTACACTTTCAAATCTTGATCTGTGTGTGCATTTCAATACACTTTTACTCTCGTATGTTATATAATGCTAAATATGTAGTTACCTTGTTCTTTTATCCCCCTCAGACTACATGTGTCCCTGTTGGCTTGTTAGTGTGTTAACTAATAAGTTGATGTTTCTAATAAAGTGACTGTATTTTAAATTGATCGTGTTGAGTTTTGAGGTTTGTGTAACGTGCGTGCTGAATGTGTGGTGTATTTCCAAGCGTCACGAGTTGGGATAACCTCAATCATGAAATACTGCACTGTGTGCAATACATGATCAGGCATTCCAAGTAGTGGTGCTTAGATGTATCCTAACTGCTAAACTAAGTATATTACACTAACTGCTAAATTAAACTCGCTATTAAACTAAGTTCTACACATGTATTGACAAATTAGACAAGTCATGTACTTTTACATGGAAGACGCAGACAAATTACAATGAATACGTTTTGCGTACAATTTGTCCGCCAAGTGTATCGTTCTCTCATTTAATCCTTTCACGCAGTCATTCACTCATCTTTCATTCAAAATAGTATTTGGCTAAAATATATACTTAAAGTTGAGGTAAGCGTTATTGCCCTTAGAAAAAATGGGCTAGGCGATATTTGCCCTTTAAGAAAATACGTACTTTTTGTACGATGAATGAAAAATAGGTTATAATTTAACTAGAGATACTTGTATAGGACGGTTCTTTAGCCTATGAATGGCACCGCCTGTAATATTTAAGTAGAATATGTACAAATTACAGGTGAACACAATTTATATACATCAATAATGGAAATATAATACATATTTAACCCTAAACTAATTAATTAATTAAATAACTAACTCCAACGATGATGTGCGCGTTGTCGTCCTGTTGTTAGCGTGTTATGCCATGAATGTTAAAGTTAGTATGGCTGTCTCTTGAGTGTTGTCGTCGATGTTGTTCTGTTTCGGCTGTTTGCAAAGTTTCGTAGCAACAGCAAGTATGGATTGCTCTCACTGTCCCGAATGAAATATTACAGTGTTCAGAGTCAGTTGATATTATTGGTTAAAACAAACACAGTTACTGTTTCTTGCTGGAATCGTTCTAGAGCTTCGGCATTTGATGGTATAGTTCTTACACTATAGCTCTTAACGTATGTTTAAGGGTGACGTAATTAACCTAATCACTGAGAGTACTCTAGCAGGTGTAGAGTCACACTGTTATATGTAACGGACTAAAAGTATCACAGTTTATAGTGTGGCTAATGGCCGATGTGACAAGAGTCACTCTACTGGCGCATCTGTCTGCCGTGATAAAAGGTCAGCCACTATGTTATCGGTGCCCTTGATATGGCGGATTTCGAAGTCGAAGTCCTGAAGTAGAAGACACCATCTTTGTAACCGGTGGTTCTTGGGCGACCCATGGTTAAGGACTAATAATGGCGAACTGTCTGTGAGGACCACAAAGTGACTTCCTAAGAGGAACTTAGATAATCTCAATATACAGAACAAAAGGCTCAAACACTCCAATTCAACTGTGGCATAACGAGTCTCAGCCTTCTTTAGTTTGCGGCTGACGTAGAGAATCGGGTGTCTTATGCCATCCACTTCCTGCATCAAGCAACCTCCTATTGCGATAGCGCTAGCATCTGTGGTCAAAATAAAGGGTAAATTTATGTTTGGTAATCGTAAGACTGGTGGATTAGAAAAAATATGTTTCAATCTACACATTGCATCATCTAAGCTGGTACTTTTACAAATTTTTGATGGATGATCTTTAGTTAACATATCAGAAAAAACTGAGGTAAGTTCTGCCCAATGTGGAATGAATTTAGAATAATAGTTAATCAGACCTAATAAACTTCTAATCTGCTTCTTTGTGGTAGGAACTTCTAGATTAAGGATCTTGGAAACAATTTTATCATCAGTCAACAATTTTCCTTCAGAAATTCTATGACCAAGGAAGTCTATTTGTGTATAGCCTATTTCAACCTTGGAAGGTTTGATAGTAAGTCCAAAAAGAGAGATTTGGTGGAAGACTTGTTTTAGGGTGAGTAAGTGAGAAGTCATATCAGAAGAATGGACGCATATATCATCAATATAGGCAACTACATGATTAATTCCGTGTAATAACAGCCTTGTTAGTCTCACAAATGTGGCCGGTGCGTTCTTCAGGCCAAAAGGAAGATATAGCCATTCGTATAAACCGAGAGGTGTTGCGAATGCTGTTATATGTCTACAAGAAGGGTGTAGTGGAACTTGCCAATATCCTTTCGCTAAATCTGTCTTAGAAAATAAGGATGATTGAGCCATATTTAAAATAAGATCTTCACAACTGTTCATAGGCTCTGCATCCGTTGTTGTTCTTGTATTTAATACTCTATAGTCGATGCACAAACGGATTGTCTGGTCTTTCTTTTTCACCAGGACAATCGGTGAAGAATATTGAGACATCGATTTTTGAATAATGCCATTCTTCTCTAAATCTAAAATTTCTTTATCTAAATTAGATCTGTAATGGAGAGGAATAGAATATGGTCTACATTTGACCGGTCTCAGATCTGTCAGCACAATTGAATGTGTTATTTTATCAGTGCGTCCAGGTTTGTTAGAAAAGATCGTCTTATAGTCGTCCAGGAGCGTCAAAATGTCTTGTCGCTGTTGTTGTGTCAAAGTGTCACAGATATGTATGTCATTTATACTCCCGTCGTCAGTCATGATTGGTACAGGGATTTCAGTATTGTCCATGTCTGTCTGATTTATCACAGATGCTACAGTTTGTAAATTGTCTTCGATGTCATTGTCGTCGTCGTTGAGATCAATCGTCAATATGTCGTCAAATTTGTCGTCATTGTCGATATCACAGATTGTCGGTAATGTCCATATGTCTTCGTCGTTTTCGTCGTCGTAAGCGTGTGTAGTTAACGATGCTTCGTTTGTCGAGGTGTCATTCCGTTGGGAAATTGTCGTTTCGTCTGCGTCACTAGTTCGTTGCGTCAGTTCATTTGTCTCATTGTCCTGTCTAGCATAGTATGGTTTCAACATATTTACATGGAATATTTTCAACTTTCCATTTAATGAGATTTCGTAATCTACTTCTGAAATTCTTCTAATGATCTTAAAAGGTCCTTGCCAAGAGGTTGACAGTAAATCTCTTTTGTCAGGTAGGAGTAGTAAAATATCCTGACCCGGATTTAGCACAATTGTTTTTGCACCTCTATTGGCGTACTGCCTGTATTTAAAACCTTTCTCCTGTAGTGATGTTCTGGCCAATATACAAGAACGTATGATTTTGTCTCTGGTATCAGTGACCAAATCATAGGTTGAAATGGGAAGTTGGATATCTACAGGTTGTGATATGATCTCTTTATAAATGGTGAGAGGTCCTCTTGGGTTCGCTCCATACATCAATTCGAAGGGAGAGAACCCTGTACTTGATTGAGGGACTTCTCTGTATGCGAACAGCACCGTTGGGAGAAGTATGTCCCAATCGGCTGGATTTTCAGCTGTCACTTTAGATAGCATATGTTTCAGGTCCCCATTAAGCTTTTCGCAGATACCATTTGCGGCCGGTCGATAGGGACTGGTGAAACACTGCTTGATGCCTAGTAACTTAGTTACTGATTGGGTGGCATTCGATATGAACTGGGTGCCTCTATCAGAAATGATTTTCTCCGGGAAGCCAAAACGGGAGAAAATATTTAGTAATATGTCCGTCACATCCTTAGAGGAGATAGATCTTAATGGCAGCATTTCGGGCCATCTCGTACATAAATCCACAAGAGTAAAAATATACCTATTCCCCTTATTCGATATGTGATTCAACGGACCTACTAGGTCAACTGCCACGATTTGGAAAGGCCTCGAGGCAGTTGTCGTTGATTGGACTTCTGCTGTAGGGTTTTTTCCCTTTTTCACCAGTTTCTGACAAATATCACAAGATCTACAGAAGGTTTTTATATCTTGGCAAAACTTTGGCCAATAAAATTGGGTGAGGACTCTAGCCCTGGTCTTTTCATACCCCATATGACCTCCAAAAGGGGAGTCATGGGCTATTTTTAGCACTTTGTCTCGGTGTGCTTGTGGTAACACTACTTGCTGCGTCGTGGTCTGGTTTGTTGTGTAAAATCTAGTTAAGATGTTGTTCTGTAGCCTAAATGTCCACGATGCGTTCTTAGTGACTTTTGGTTTGAGTCCTACTAACTTAAAGTATGGTGCAAGTGTTGTATCTGCTTTCTGTTCCTTACAAAAATTGATGTTAGTTAAGTTTGGCGCTACTATTTCTAATGATTCCTGCAGTTGGTCCGTGTTGGTTTTGTGGGTTGTCTGTCGTGTTATTGCGTTTGTTTGTTGTGTGTTTTGTTGCACATTTACAGGCTTGGTACTTGGTAGTTCGGTAGCATCCTCAATTCGAGGTTTTAATTCGGTCGTATCGTTCATAGATTCGACCGCCCCTGCATTGTACACCTTGGTGAATTCTTTCTGAATTACCTCAGTGGTTGTCTCCCTTGGTATTTTGGCAGAATGAGACAAGCAAGAATGGTGTTTCTCTTTAGCGTCGCTGTTTGTGTGGTGGATACCGTGTTTTTGCTCCCACTCTTTGATTTCCTTTTCAGAGCATGGATGTATGTTGGGTAAATTGCCAAGAATAATATCCGCGACTGGATTTTCAAGGACAGCAGCCAATACTTGTCCTGATATGAACGGTGTTTGAATTTCGACCAGAGCAAGGGGGTATTTCTCTATCGTACCTGAGAATGTGCGACAAGTCACATGTTTGTCTGTGTAGTCTTTAGTGTCTATTAATGTTTTCTTTACCCCACAGAGCGTTGCGCCGGAATCACGAATTAATGTGCACTTTTTGTTGTTAACAAACCCTGTAAAAAAAACTTAGCTTGCCTGTAGATGTCAAAGCAGCATTAGCTGTTTCATTTGCAATAGGTATTGTGTGCCCACATAACAATGTTGTGTCAAGTTGGAACTTCGTACAGGTGTTGCACTTACTGTCTGTAATGGTGTTTATAATGTGTACAGCATTCCCAAGCTCGCTTTCATTGTCGGGTTGATTATCACATTCATTCAGTGATTCAAGCTCTTCTTCAGACGACGTTTCTACAAGTGCAGCATTGGCCTGTTTCAATAACTTTCGGCCCTCACACTCTCGACTATAATGGCCCCAGCTATTGCAAAAATAACATTTGACTGCTCTCTGGTAAGCACTGCGTTTAGCCATTTGCTTCTCCACCATCATTTTGAGGTGGCGAGGATAGGTAGGTGCTTTGTCGCACATCGCGTAACTGTCGTGATTCAAATTGCAATATTGGCATTTTACTACTTTACCGACATTGGAGCGCGGTTTAAATCTACTCTCTGTTTGTTTGGAGTATTTGGTGTTCACTACTGCAGCTGCTGTATCGTTGTGACTTATGTTTAGCTGGAAAATATCCCTATTTGCTGTGAAAAATGCATTCCCCTTTGCCTCTATTTCCTGAATACTCTTACAGTCCATTTGTTTTAAGAACTTGGCAAAAGGTGTGGGGATGGTGCTAACTATTTTATCTATAATAATAAGCTCTTTAAGTTTGTCATGGCTATTGTTGGTTTTAGCCGAGTTAATCCATTTTGTGCATATGTCTTGGACTGTACTGACATAATCTATAAAGGTTTGGTTTGGTTGTGGAGATAATTTGGCAAATTGTTGTTGGTAACCTGCAGTATCTAAAGAAAAATGTTGGAGAATGCGTTGTTTTAGGTACTCATAGTCTTTTCGCATTTCCTGTGGTATTGTCTCTATTACTTTTAGTGGTTCAAGAGCTAAATTTCTCATTAGAATAAATGCCCAATCTGATTTAATGATCTTATGATGAGACATGAGACACTCAAAATTTTCTAAATAGGCGCTGATGGAATCTCCAGAACAGAACGCCTTCACGAGTCCTTTGTACTTGTTATATCTTTGTTCTTCTTCTTTACTTCTTAACTTATTTATCGATATTTCTGTGTTGGACTCAATTTCCATCTGTTTAAGTTTATCTGTGTCTCGGCATTCAATTGTGCTTGCTTGGGCTAGCCAGCGTTCGAGTTCCATTTGTATTTCTTATCTGCTGCCTCAATCTGCATTTTCTTTTCTTCGGCTTCCATTAGCATTTTCTTTTCTTCTCGTTCTATCGCTCTTTCTTCACGGGCAATGTTTTCTGCGTGCGCTTTCTGTGCCCATTCTGACAGTTTCTCTTCTTTATAACCTAACTTTATTCCTTGCTCAATGCACTTATCTAAGCTAGACATTTTGTGTTTTACTTGTTTGTAAAGTTTATAGAGTTAATTTCCTTAGAAAAATATGTTGTGTAGTTGAAAATTTGGTTAACTCCCTTAATTATTAATGTGTAAATCAAAATGCAAGGTTATGTTGGTGACAAGGTCATGAATATGCAAACAAATCAATATGATACAAAATAATACAATTGATGGAAAATGAGAAGTACAGCCTAGAGATGTAATGGGTATGATGTGAAACTTAGCTCTGAATCTTGAAGCTCCTCGATGTTGTCTTGTACTCTCGTCACTGTTGGAAAGGTTTCATAGGTTGCACGCGGCACTAGTTGCGGACCAATCTGCTCGTGGAGCGAGAAAACATTAGTCACCGTCACCAAAAAAAATGTCAAAATAGTAACATGTCAAAAATCGTTTACAGAATCAAAATAATGAGGCACTGCGGAGGCAATGGTGAGACGTTGCCGAGGGACTCAGATTAATTATATTTTATCGCTAGATAGCTACTAATTTTATGCAAACTTGTAAAGTTAACAATTTCTTGATTTAAACAAATCAATGTGTTACCAAAAATCAATGTGATATGATTAAATAAGTAGTTTTACATGGCACTTAATAACTTTTTCAGAAAACATTCTATGTCAAAACCGGAAAACTAGCCCCCAAAAAGCATGTCATCATCTTACTCTTATCTAAATAATGGTTCGGGTTCATACAGGCAACAATACTTTGTTCGCTAGGATATAGAACATTTATTGTATTGAATGTACAGTTGGCGCAGTGGGTTAACAGCCCGCGCTATAGTATATTACATATCACAGATAGTTAAACATCAAACATATAGTTGTCATACAACAATCTAGCACACTATCTAGCCTATGTATATATATATCTATGAATATCTATTGAGTCCCTCTCAGGCAGGCCTTGTTGTCTCTCTCAAGTCCGTCTGTCCTCTGCCGGTCTCCTCGTGTCCTAATTCGACACGGGCGGTAACTCTGTCCGAGTTCCTCGTGGACCCCGCATTAGGCGGGCCACATCAGTGTCCACGGAATCATGGACTCGGTGACCAGCTCTTTCGAGAAGGTTCTAGATTACTCGGGTCCTGAGCGACTCAATGCTATCCCTTGGGCTGGAGTTGCAGCCCTCTAATTAATATATATGACGGTGAGGCGGTGACAATCTGTTTAGTCAAGTATGCCCGGTATGCTTGGGCAACTCCATTTTACCCAGGCAATGCCTGAAACATTATAAAACATTACCCGTGAGTTTTATGTCAAAATAAACTTTGGTCTTTCACTACCTACAAAGTCCTTAACATCTATCGCTTCTTTATCTATACTAGTATTAGTATATCTTAGCCATAACATAAATTAAGAACCTTATTGTAAACACAGTAATCTATCGTCTACATATATTTAACTAACATTATTATCGCCTATTTCCCGACGCGCCGCCTACAGCCAACATTAGATATTTAACTATTTACCCGAAGATTTGAACTCGCGGCCTGTACCACGCCAGGCCAGCCTTTCGCCGTCTTAACTACACAACAGCAGAAACGCGACCTCCTTTCACCTATGTCCAGCGAACAAAAGACAACATTCCTTCCTGTGTCCGCCCCGTCTCTGGCCGACGATCTCACCTATTGTCTGGTTGACCTAGTGATCGCTAGTGCCTTGCTATCTTTTTCTGCCGTCTGCTGTGTTTGGTCGCTGTGTTTATATCCTTGCAATACTGCCATCTCTGCGTATTTACATGCAGTTGCACTCGCCTAGTTCTCATTAATCTTGTAGAATAATTGCTCAGTTTACATGCACATATACAGTTTATCCACACTCTGCTTATCTAACCGATTAATATGACTCCCAACACTCTATTTCGGCCATTTAAATATAGGTCATTCGCAGGACGTCGCATCCAATCCTGCTCCTTGTCGAGCCGTGGTTCCTTTAGCGCGTTAACGCTCTGTAGTTTGTCAACGCTTCCTTGTTTAGACCGCTATTATAGTTAGCTAGCTAGTTAGGTGTGGGCTCTTTGCAGGACGCTGCACTCAGTCCTGACATTTGTCGGTCGTTCATGATTACGCGGTAAGTTCACCTACTGTAGTTTGCTATAGCTCTCTAAACTAAGATACCTGATTATAATATACAATTAAATTAATTAGGTCTAAGTCTTATGTCAACTTACATTCAACATCTGCCGTCCCGTTGTCCTTCTGGGTTTCATATTTGAAATACGATTGCTCTCTTCAACTTCTCGTTTGTCGTGAATCCCACTTGACCTTTCCAACCATGTTTGCCATTAATCTCCTGTGTGATTCCGATTGATCTTAGTCTCATGCGTGATTCCGATCGCAGTGTCTCCCGTGTCGTTCCGATCGCAGTCTGGCTAGTGGTTGTCCTATCTGACGTTAGCCATCATCTGCAACTGCTGAGTGCTCTTCTTTAGCCAACAGTCCTTCTCAAATGGCTTGCACGCCGTTTCGTGATCCTCGGAATTTGCGTTCCACTCCATCAGATTTATCTATCTGGAATAAATGGTTCACAGATCCTCGAACATCCTGCGTTTCTTCGGCAGTCCAGACGAAACTGTGATATGTGCATCTTTTCCGTCTTTAATACTGCCTCTCCATCTTCCTGGACACTAAACAGCCTGGTATATAGACATCCCCATTGCTGGAGTTCCAAACTCACACTTCCTCCTGGGCTGGGCAACCGCCCAGCCCTCGGCCCTGTTGCTACCGCACTCTTGCTCGTTACACACTGTCTAAACTGACTGGATCCAACGTATATATCACCTCTTGAGTTGGCGCCTTTCTCGAATCACGTGACCAGGCTTCTCTCACCTCGTGAAAGACTACCCAATCAGTACCTCGCGTACTCTGCTTAATTTGCATACTACCATCATATCATTAACCCAAATCTACATTGTCTCTGAAGTTCATGGTCCTGAGTTCATGTACTTTTCCCGCCACCATAAATTTGGAGTATAGTGTTCCCCTCTGACAGCTAAGGTCACTTCCAATGCCGCCTGTACTCATAAATTATGCTACCCCCAACGTTCACCATTGTCCCTCTGACAGCTTGAACCCAGAGGTATAATACATTTGGCACTCCTCTCCCTGAGAAACTGCTAGCCAACAATAGAGGATGGCCTTGCCGCTATTCGGTCATGTACTCCCGCTCAACCTATGACTATTTTAAAAACAATCCTGGCTCTTGACCTTTGAGGTCCCAAAAATATTCCAGTTTATATTTCCCCAGTAAACTTGGAAAGGCGGTATGTGAAAACCAATTTCCATACTGTCTCATATATATATATATATATATATATATATATATATATATATATATATATATATATATATATATATATATATATATATATATATATATATATATATATATATATATATTTGATTTAGGAACCGACGTCACAGCATTCGGGGCATTCCCATAAGTGCTTCGTCCCCATCCTCAGCAGCCAGGGAAGAGTTCCAACACTAATAGTACCAGTAGCAATCTGATTATATGTCCGTCTCGCCTTTCCTCCGAGCGTTGAGCGTCGGCCAGATCCCCTCGTCACTCCTCGCTGCCTCATTCTTGCCAGACCATGGTGATCCATTTGCTCCTCCGAGGTGTACACGTACTCCCACAAGGCCGCAACCACGTCAGCCTTGTCATGTATCAATACTCCACCAAGTTTTGCCTAGCCAGCCAATCTTTCCGTCTGTTCATTTCCCAGCACACCGGCATGCCCCGGAGAAAAGATCCAGGCGATCCTTGTCACCCGTGACCTCCGAAGCGAAGCAAGCCACTCTGCACGAAGCTTGCCAGTCCTCACCCTACTCAGCATGCTTTCTGAGTCAGTTACAATCACGATGTGTGTACGTGTGTGTCGTAATCTCCATCCAGCGGAAAGCTGCACTGACTGCCTCCACCTCCATTCTTAAGCTAGATGTTGTGGTATCTTATGCCAGGCTCTCCTGCACCAAATATATATATATATATATATATATATATATATATATATATATATATATATATATATATATATATATATCGCTCTCACTCTATCTCTCTCTCTCTCTCTCCCTCTCTCTCTATCATTATCTCTCGCCCTCTCTACCTCTCTCTCGTTCTCTCTCTACCTATAACTCTCTCTATCTCTCTCACTTTTTCTTTACCTCTATCTCTCTCTCTCTCTCTCTCTCTCTCTCTCTCTCTCTCTCTCTCTCTCTCTCTCTCTCTCTCTCTCTCTATCTATCTATCTATCTATCTATCTCTACCGCTCTTTCTCAGAAACAAAAACCCAGGCAGATAAAACACTAATCAATTACACACATACCCATGGACAAATGCGCGTGCACACACACACACATACACACACACACTCTCTCTCTCTCTCTCTCTCACACACACACATACACACACATCACGGCTGGGTAATGAATAGAAATGTCATTAATGAAGCAGTTTTTGTTCCCCATGTTGCCAATACCTAATCCATCTTTCCAATCTCGCCGACAATGGAAGCCAAAAGACGGTTTTTGTTTTATCCCTTCCAAAAATATCTCTCCTCTGGTATACCTCGCTCCCTTTCCTTCTCGTTCTCTGAAATGACTGAAGGAAATAATCAGCTAACCTGTCAGAGGGGAAAGTCTGGGCCTGGTGGGATCGATTCCGCTAACTTCCATGCTATTGTTAGAGTAGACTCAAGGTAATTACATATTAAACGAAATCTGTCCGGGCGGTAACGATCCAACATGGCCGCTTTCTTGACTCGGCAGAATCGAGGTTAAGAATCCTTAGACCCGGACCGTCCGGGTACTGCGAAGGGAACAGTATGAACTATTCACCATTAGTAACATGATGGTGGTTGTCTTTTGTGTCGTCATGTTCTGGAAGCCCCTGATGAGTGCGTGGAATGTTGTACCAAAAGTGCACGGCTGAGTGTGTGGAATGTTGTACCAAAAGTACCCGGTTGAAGTGCAGTCACTAGGCCCGGGGTTGGCGGCCATGTTGTTGAGCTGTGCCAAAGTAAAGACACCAGCCACTCAACGTGTCATACTAAATCCACCCTGGTCGAATTCATATTAGCTTGTCCGAAAATCTTGAAGTGAGAGCATATCATAGTTTGTGCCTATTTTCCATATTAACGGCACTTTTTTACTTTATGGGTTACGAACGCTGCTCTGAAGCACCCGCGTTCGAAGCACAGCTGCGGGTGATTTGGCTGCAGCCCGCCTTGCGTTGGTTTTTTTGCGAAATGGAATGGGTGCCGGTGGTTCAGAAATCAATAGCAAACTACTGAACGTAAACTTGCCAAGAAATCACACACAGCCAAAATATTCTGGGATTGACTGTGATGTCCTGTAAAGGATATGCAACTCTATTACTTTATAGCATGACCGAGTTTTGTCTACCACAGACTGGCGCTTTATAGCACGACCGAGTGTTGTCTACCACAGACTGGCGCTTTATAGCATGATCGAGCGTTGTGCTACCATCAACGGCTATTTTATAGCATGACGGAGTTTTGTGCTACCATCAACGGCCACTTTATAGCATGACCGAGTGTTGTGCTACCATCAACGGCTACTTTATAGCATGACCGAGTTTTGTCTACCATTAAGGGGCGCTTTATAGCATGACTGAGTGTGGTACTGCCATCATCGGGCCATTTTTAGGCAACTGAGAAAACTGTAGAGTTGGCACTGGAAATGGTCGGGAGAGTGCGAAAGGTAGGTCAGAAAAAAAAGAACTGTCTCAAGGTCCGTCAATGGTGTTCCACAATCAGTCAGTTAATTTGCATCAGATCGCACATTCTTACATCCAGTGTCAAACAACTTTCCCTCTGAATGCAGGTACAAATAGAAATCGCTTAAAGAATTATAACTTTCTACTTAATTAAACATTCAGTTTGATTATGAAAGCTTATACTGTATTTCAAAATACAGCGTACCATGGCAAATCGTCCCCCCGCGACACATTTGGCACGCGTGTCGTAGGTTATCGATACCTTCATTAAGCCTTGTTGCAGAAATGATCAAGAGCACCTCCGGCCCCTGCTTGTAGACTGTACCCCTGGCTGATGGGGTGTCCCTGGCTGATGGGGTGTCCCTGGCTGATGAGTGTCTGTTATACAAGGCCATAGCCGTGATAGACTGTCAGAGATAACACACTCACCCAGAGTGAAGTGAAGACCATCACAAGGGGGTAACTGGGGTCGATACCATCTCACTTGGCATGACCCGGAGATGAACGAGCAGACACGTCAGTTAAACAGAGACAGCACTTAACAGAGCCAGGAAGCATGAGAGGAGAAGACTTGTCAAGGTCACCAGAGAACTCAGCGGACAACCAGACGGCGATCACTGCTAGGCAAGTCATACCGAGGATCTTGTTCTGTGACTGAACTCAGCACCACCAGAGATTTGGTGGAGGAGGGATGGGGAGGGGGCGGGTAGAGAAGAGAGAAAAAGAAGAATGAGTATTAGCAGTACCAGCAATAGTATTAGTAGCAGAGGCAGTAGCTTTAATAGTAGTAGTAGTAGTAGTAGTAGTAGTAGTAGTAGTAGTAGTAGTAGTAGTAGTGATAGTAGTAATAGTAGTAGTAGTAGTAGTAGTAGTAGTAGTAGTAGTAGTAGTAGTAGTAGTAGAAGTAGTAGTAGTAGTAGTAGTAGTAGTAGTAGTAGTAGTAGTAGTAGTAGTAGTAGTAGTAGTAGTAGTAGTAGTAGTAGTAGTAGTAGTAGTGATAGTAGTAATAGTAGTAGTAGTAGTAGTAGTAGTAGTAGTAGTAGTAGTAGTAGTAGTAGTAGTAGTAGTAGTAGTAGTAGTAGTAGTAGTAGTAGTAGTAGTAGTAGTAGTAGTAGTAGTAGTAGTAGTAGTAGTAGTAGTAGTAGTAGTAACAGCAGCAGCAGCAGCGGCGGCAGTTGACAAGACAAGACAGTTTGAGCGAACATCAGATAAGACAAAACAGTTTGGGATGACACCAGATAAGACAGGATAATACGACATAAACAGAATCGGATAAGGACACACCAGACAGAACAGGATAAGAAGACACCAGACAGACGAGGACAGGATAAGGAGACACCAGCCAGGACACGATAAGAAGATGCTAGATAGGAACGATAAGAAGACACCAGATAGGACACACGATAAAAAGACGCCAGATAAGACACACGAGCAGAAGGCACCAGACAGGCGAGGACAGAATCAAGGGACAACAAACAGGACAGGATGACACAAGACAGCACATACTCCTACACCTAAGCACGCACATGCAAGCACACTTTACTGGACTATCGCAAGCAGTACAACTGAGAGATCTGAACCGCCACCACCCAACATGGTAGCCAAGTTAACTAACTAGCTGTGCATCTCTATATCCACCGCACGGAACACTTCACACAATGCAACGTATGTACATACTCAGACAGCGCCATTATCATTCACACATTGCAGCCATGCACGAATACAAAGGCCGCCCCATACTGCCACACAAAACATGTTGGCACAAAGACCGCTCCATACACGGACACAAAACATACGGACACAACGGCCTCTGAGGTGACCAGACAGCCTCCTGCCGGCTCCAGGGACGAGCCAGTCGGCGAGGGCCCAATCAAGAACAATGTGGTTGGGAAATGAGTCGTGAATGGAGGACATGTAGAAATAGTTTCGGTGACATAAATGTGATTTATTACCGCTTTTGTGATTTAGTGTGTGCGGGGGTGTTGTAAAGTGAGAGGTTGTGTAGGGGTGTTGTAAAGTATGAGGTTGTGTTGGGGTGTTGTAAAGTGAGAGGATGTATTGGGATGTAGAAAAATAAGAGGCTGTGTGGGGGTGTTGTAAAGTGAGAGGCTGTGGAATGCCTCAGTGCTTCTATGTATGTATTTGAGTGTGGTTTGAAAAAAATAAGGGAGGGGGGGGGGGTGTTGTAAAGTGAGCCGCTGCGAAATGTTGTAATATCTAAGTATCTAAGTGGTTCTATATGTATCTCTGTGATGTGTGTGTGTGTGAGGGTGTCTTTGTGTGTTTGTGTGCGTTGGGGGGAAGGGGTGTTGTAAAGTGAAAGGCAGTGGTATATCACATTGCTTCTTGTCGTGTACGTGTGGGGGTTCTGTACATTTAGAGGCTGTGGGATGTTGGAATGTCTTAGTGCTTCTATATGTGTCTATGTGGTGGTGTTGTAAAGCGAGGGAGCTGTGGGATGTCTGAGTTATTCTATATGTTCATGTGTGCTTGGGTTGTAAGGCAAGAGCTGTGGGATGTCTCAGCGATTCCATATGTGTCTGTGTGAGGGTGTTGAAAAGTGAGATGGCTGTGTCATGTATCAGTGGTCCCACATGTCAGCTGTTGGATGGCTGTGTCATGTATCAGTGGTCCCACGTGTCAGCTGTTGATAGCTGTGTCATGTATCAGTGGTCCCATATGTCAGCTGTTGGATGGCTGTGTCATGTATCAGTGGTCCCACATGTCAGCTGTTGGATAGCTGTGTCATGTATCAATTGTCCCACATGTGTGGTTTTGGATAGCTGTGTCATGTATCAGTGGTCCCACATGTCAGCTGTTAGATAGCTGTGTCATGTATCAGTTGTCCCACATGTCAGCTGTTAGATAACTGTGTCATGTATCAGTGGTCCCACATATGTGGTGTTGGATAACTGTGTCATGTATCAGTGGTCCCATATGTCAGCTGTTGGATGGCTGTGTCATGTATCAGTGGTCCCACATGTCAGCTGTTGGATGGCTGTGTCATGTATCAGTGGTCCCACATGTCAGCTGCTGGATGGCTGTGTCATGTATCAGTGGTCCCACATGTCAGCTGTTGGATAGCTGTGTCATGTATCAGTGGTCCCACATGTGTGGTGTGAGATAGCTGTGTCATGTATCAGTGGTCCCACATGTCAGCTGTGTAGATTAGCTGTGTCCATGTATCAGTGGCCCACTTAGCTTTTGTCATGTCCTGTGAGATAGCTGTGTCATGTTATCAGTGGTCCCACATGTCAGCTGCTGGATGGCTGTGTCATGTATCAGTGGTTCCACATGTCAGCTGTTGGATAACTGTGTCATGTATCAGTGGTCCCATATGTCAGCTGTTGGATGGCTGTGTCATGTATCAGTGGTCCCACATGTCAGCTGTTGGATAGCTGTGTACATGTATCAGTGGTCCGACATGTGTGGTGTGAGATAGCTGTGTCATGTATCAGTGATCCCACATGTCAGCTGTTGGATGGCTGTGTCATGTATCAGTGGTCCCACATGTCAGCTTTTGGATAGCTGTGTCATGTATCAGTGGTCCGACATGTGTGGTGTGAGATAGCTGTGTCATGTATCAGTGGTCCCACATGTCAGCTGTTGGATGGCTGTGTCATGTATCAGTGGTCCGACATGTGTGGTGTGAGATAGCTGTGTCATGTATCTGTGGTCCCACATGTCAGCTGTTGGATGGCTGTGTCATGTATCAGATGGTCCGACATGTGTGGTGTGAGATATCTTGGTCATGTATCAGTGGTCCCACATGTCAGCTGTTTGGATGGCTTTGTCATGTATCAGTGGTCCGGACATGTGTGGTGTGAGATAGCTTGTATCCATGTATCCAGTTGTCCCACATGTCAGCTGTTGGATGGCTTGTGTCAGTATCAGTTGTCCCACATTGTCAGTGTTAGATAATGTTGTCATGTAGCATGGTCCCATTATGTCAGCGGCTGGATGGCTGTGTCATGTATCAGTGGTCCATAGGTCACGCTGTTAGATAGCTGTGTCATTATCAGTTGTCCCACATGTCAGCTGTTAGATAGCTGTGTATGTATCAGTGGTCCCCATTTTGTGTGGTCTCCCCAATTCCAATTCCAATTTTCAAAACAAAAATTCCAAATTCGTCCTCGTCTAACCTGCTTCATCAGCTGTGGTTATTGTTGAGGATCGTGGTTTTTGTGGGTTTATTCACCCTAATTTTTGTCTTGTGAGTCCTATCTCGGACTGGTGATGTAGCGTTTGTGTCTGTGACGTCAGCAGTGGTCGTCGGCTATCCTTTGTGCTCTTCTGTTCTTGTGGTTTTCTTTGTTTGAGTAGGCTCCTGGCTCGTCTGGCTGCAGTCCTTATAAGGACTTTTCGTAATCCCACTCCAGCTGGGGATCGGTCGGCGGCTGTCCTTTGTGCATGTTTCCTTTTGTTTTCGTTGTTGGTGCAGGCTCCAGGCATGACTGGTTGCAGTCCTTAAAAGGACTTTTTATTTGGTATTCTGTCTCCTTTTTTGTGCATTTTCTGTAGGAGCTTTTCGACGTTTTCTTTTTCCTCCTTGGGGAAACAGTTTTCACTGTTGCGTTTGCGATACTGCTGCCTAGCGTTTTCTTCCTCCGTGGTCAGCCATGGGACGATTTCACCGTCCTCGATATAGTACTCGAAGTCGGCCTCACAGTTGTAGTGTACTAATGGGTACATCATCGGTTTCCCCCGGAGTTTTTTAGGCTTCTTCTTTTCTTTTTCTTCCCAGCGCCTTCTGAATTCCTGGCGCTTGAGTTCCTCCTTGTCGACTGGGTATTCTGTGCCTCCTTCAGAGATCCTACGGTATAGTAGTTCCCTCTTGGGCGTTGTGGTTGGGCTGCTGGCTTCAGCTTGCTGTTCAGACTCGGTCTCTTGGGTTTCTTCTTGCGGTTTTTCTGTGAGTTCTTGTGTGGCTTCTGTTGGTTTGTTTTGAAAGAGTTCCATTTCAGCTCTATGCAGTTCTCTTTCGGTCTTGATAATTTGTAGGATTTCTTCGTTCTCCTTCTTTATCTCAGCCATGCGCTGAATCTCTTGTTTGATGTCGAGCTGGATTTCTTTCATGTCGGCCAGCAGCTTCTCATTATCGCTGGTCGGAGTCGTCGTCAGCAGTGCCTTGACTTGTTTCTTCAACTCGTCTATCTGTTTTGAAGTTGATCTCTTTCGGCTTGTGCTATACCCGTGGCTGTCTCGCCCCTCTGCATTGCTTCCTTGAATGGTGACTTTGTGATGATGGCGATCTTTAAGACGTCTCTGTGTCTCTGCAGGTACGGACAGCCCAGGTATCTTGCTCCATGTTTGCCCAGGCAGTTGGCGCATTTTCTTTTGTTGTTGGGTGCTCGGAAGTCCGTGTCCAGCTTCGCCAGCGGACACTCCTTGAAGGCGTGGTGATCGGCGCAGTATCGGCATATTTCCGTCTTGCTGCGACACTTAGCTCTACTGTGGCCGGCCTTCTGACATCTGGAACATTGCGTGATTCTTGGTATGAATCTCTCTGTTTGCTGCATTCTCTTGTTGAATGATACTGTGGTCGGCATCTCGCTGCCCTCCGATGTCACCACCGCCAAGGTTGTGGGTATCTTGGAGTAGGTGAGAAGCCGCTCCGCCTTCAAGAATCGGATGTGAAGATTCTCTTCACGTAGCTGCTTCAGGATTTCTTCATCTGTCAGCTCCACATGAATCCGCTTGACAACCCATCGGACTGTTTTTGAGTCGGTGTTTCCGACTCTGGTGTCTTTCTCCTCTTTCTCTGCTGTCTTGGTTCTTGACTGTGCTGGGCTGTCAATCTTCCCCCTCGTAGTAGCTTCCGTAATAGCTGTAGTATCAGGCTCTTTGAGGTTCTTTGATTCTGCTGTATGGCTGTGTCATGTATCAGTGGTCCCACATGTGTCGTGCTGTATGGCTGTGTCATGTATCAGTGGTCCCACATGTCAGCTGTTGGATAGCTGTGTCATGTATCAGTGGTCCCACATGTCAGCTGTTAGATAGCTGTGTCATGTATCAGTGGTTCCACATGTCAGCTGTTGGATGGCTGTGTCATGTATCAGTGGTCCCACATGTCAGCTGTTGGATGGCTGTGTCATGT
Source organism: Cepaea nemoralis (assembly GCA_014155875.1). Classification (NCBI taxonomy): domain Eukaryota; kingdom Metazoa; phylum Mollusca; class Gastropoda; order Stylommatophora; family Helicidae; genus Cepaea; species Cepaea nemoralis. Next base: position 56,497 of record JACEFZ010009300.1, on the reverse strand, counting down.
ATCAGTGGTCCCACATGTCAGCTGCTGGATAGCTGTGTCATGTATCAGTGGTCCCACATGTCAGCTGCTGGATAGCTGTGTCATGTATCAGTGGTCCCATATGTGTGGTTCTGCTGTATGGCTGTGTCATGTATCAGTTGTCCCACATGTCAGCTGTTGGATGGCTGTGTCATGTATCAGTGGTCCCACATGTCAGCTGTTAGATAGCTGTGTCATGTATCAGTGGTTCCACATGTCAGCTGTTGGATGGCTGTGTCATGTATCAGTGGTCCCACATGTCAGCTGTTGGATGGCTGTGTCATGTATCAGTGGTCCCACATGTCAGCTGCTGTATGGCTGTGTCATGTATCAGTGGTCCCATATGTCAGCTGTTGGATGGCTGTGTCATGTATCAGTGGTTCCACATGTCAGCTGTTGGATGGCTGTGTCATGTATCAGTGGTCCCATATGTCAGCTGTTGGATAGCTGTGTCATGTATCAGTGGTCCCACATGTCAGCTGTTGGATGGCTGTGTCATGTATCAGTGGTTCCACATGTGTCGTGCTGCATGGCTGTGTCATGTATCAGTTGTCCCACATGTCAGCTGTTAGATAGCTGTGTCATGTATCAGTGGTCCCACATGTCAGCTGTTAGATAGCTGTGTCATGTATCAGTGGTTTCCCCCATTTTCGTGTTGATGGCTGTGTCATGTATCAGTGGTTCCACATGTCAGCTGTTGATAGCTGTGTCATGTATCAGTTGTCCCACATGTCAGCTGTTAGATAGCTGTGTCATGTATCAGTGGTCCCACATGTCAGCTGTTGGATAGCTGTGTCATGTATCAGTGGTCCCACATGTCAGCTGTTGGATAGCTGTGTCATGTATCAGTGGTCCCAAATGTCAGCTGTTGGATGGCTGTGTCATGTATCAGTGGTCCCACATGTCAGCTGTTAGATAGCTGTGTCATGTATCAGTGGTCCCACATGTCAGCTGCTGCATGGCTGTGTCATGTATCAGTGGTCACACATGTCAGCTGTTAGATAGCTGTGTCATGTATCAGTGGTCCCACATGTCAGCTGCTGCATGGCTGTGTCATGTATCAGTGGTCCCACATGTCAGCTGTTAGATAACTGTGTCATGTATCAGTGGTCCCACATGTCAGCTGTTGGATGGCTGTGTCATGTATCAGTGGTCCCACATGTCAGCTGTTAGATAGCTGTGTCATGTATCAGTGGTCCCACATGTCAGCTGTTAGATAGCTGTGTCATGTATCAGTGGTCCCACATGTCAGCTGTTAGATAGCTGTGTCATGTATCAGTGGTTCCACATGTCAGCTGCTGCATGGCTGTGTCATGTATCAGTGGTCCCACATGTCAGCTGTTAGATAGCTGTGTCATGTATCAGTGGTTCCACATGTCAGCTGCTGCATGGCTGTGTCATGTATCAGTGGTCCCACATGTAAGCTGTTAGATAGCTGTGTCATGTATCAGTGGTTCCACATGTCAGCTGTTGCATGGCTGTGTCATGTATCAGTGGTCCCACATGTCAGCTGTTATATAGCTGTGTCATGTATCAGTGGTTCCACATGTCAGCTGCTGCATGGCTGTGTCATGTATCAGTGGTCCCACATGTCAGCTGCTGCATGGCTGTGTCATGTATCAGTGGTCCCACGTGTCAGCTGCTGCATGACTGTGTCATGTATCAGTGGTTCCACATGTCAGCTGCTGCATGGCTGTGTCATGTATCAGTTTTCCCACATGTCAGCTGTTAGATAGCTGTGTCATGTATCAGTGGTCCCACATGTCAGCTGTTGGATGGCTGTGTCATGTATCAGTGGTTCCACATGTGTCGTGCTGCATGGCTGTGTCATGTATCAGTGGTCCCACATGTCAGCTGCTGCATGGCTGTGTCATGTATCAGTGGTCCCACATGTCAGCTGTTAGATAGCTGTGTCATGTATCAGTGGTCCCACATGTCAGCTGTTGGATGGCTGTGTTATGTATCAGTGGTCCCATATGTCAGCTGTTGGATGGCTGTCATGTATCAGTGGTCCCACATGTCAGCTGTTAGATAGCTGTGTCATGTATCAGTGGTCCCACATGTCAGCTGTTGGATGGCTGTGTCATGTATCAGTGGTCCCATATGTCAGCTGTTGGATGGCTGTGTCATGTATCAGTGGTCCCATATGTCAGCTGTTGGATGGCTGTGTCATGTATCAGTGGTCCCACATGTCAGCTGTTGGATGGCTGTGTCATGTATCAGTGGTCCCATATGTCAGCTGCTGCATGGCTGTGTCATGTATCAGTGGTCCCACATGTCAGCTGTTAGATAGCTGTGTCATGTATCAGTGGTCCCATATGTCAGCTGTTAGATAGCTGTGTCATGTATCAGTGGTCCCATATGTCAGCTGTTGGATGGCTGTGTCATGTATCAGTTGTCCCATATGTCAGCTGTTGGATGGCTGTGTCATGTATCAGTGGTCCCACATGTCAGCTGTTGGATGGCTGTGTCATGTATCAGTGGTCCCACATGTCAGCTCTTGGATGGCTGTGTCATGTATCAGTGGTCCCACATGTCAGCTGTTAGATAACTGTCATGTATCAGTGGTCCCATATGTCAGCTGTTAGATAGCTGTGTCATGTATCAGTTGTCCCATATGTCAGCTGCTGCATGGCTGTGTCATGTATCAGTGGTCCCACATGTGTGGTTCTGCTGGATGGCTGTAGCTAACACAGTTACCCGTGGCCGGGCTATCATTGGTTCGAAGTCGCAGGGAGACGAATGTTTTCAAACTTTAATTTAGTCTCCCATGTCTACCCGGTTTACAACGGGTATCAGGGTATGTCACGGGTGATCACTGCGAGATGGGTGATACTGTCTAGGTCGTCACTGTAGCCTGGGTGCTACTGGTTTGTTCTGACGCAGATTTTAGCCGCACCATATATTTTCACACTTGTGATCATGTTTTAGTAAAGTTTAGCGATTCTACACACCACTTCTGTTGTGATCATGTTTTAGTAAAGTTTGCCGTTTCTACGTGCCACTTCTGTTGATTCATTTGTGACATCCTGGCTAGGAACTGTACACGTTCTCCTTGTGGATTGTACGTATGCCAGCTACGCCTCTCCCTCTCTCCGGTTCGCACAATCATTAAACACAACGTGTGCACACAGCAATCAGTGAGTAGATAATCAAGTGTCTGTTCCGCAGCGGGTGAGCAGATGGTGTTTTCTCATCGCATTACACCATTCCTGCCTGAATTCACTTGAGCAAAATCAGTTGGGTATTTTAAGCCACCAAAATGGAGACCAAACTAAATTGAGTTTGTGACAAGGAGGCCAGGAAACACAGACAAAAATGGCAACACAATTCTCCAACGGTAACCAAACTGAAAATAGCAACATTTATTCACATCAATAAATACAAACTGACAACTCTTTGGTAGATCAAAATCGCCTTTTGTAGAACTTAGATGTGTATTATCTTTGCTTTCTTTTCAGTTTAACCGATATCTATCTAGTCATCTGTCTGTCCGTCCGTCCGTCCGTCCGTCTGTCTGTCTGTCTGTCTGTCTGTCTGTCTGCCTGTCTAGTGTATTGGGTCTATGTGTGTATGTTTATATGGGTGTATGTGTGTTTGTGTGTGCATGTGTTTGTGTGTATTTGTATGTGTGTGTATTTGCGTGTATGTGTGTGTGTGTATGTATGCGTGTATGTGTGTGCATGAGTGTGTATGTATATTTGTGTGTATTTATGTGTATGTGCGTACGAGTATGTGTGTGTATATGTCTGTGTTTGTGTGTATATGTGTGTTTGTACATGTATCTGTGCGATATGTGTGTATGTGCGTGTGTGTATAAGTGTGTGTGTTTATATGCGTGTGTATGGTCATGTATGTATGTGCATATGTTTGTGAGGGTATGTGTGCATGCATGCAGTGTACGCATCATCATCATCAAGTGCCCTGCCAGCTGGCGTAGGCGTTCATGGCTCTCCACATATCTCGGTCTTTGGTTTTCTGGATCAACTCTGCTGCTGATATTCCTCCGTGCCACCGTCTCAGTCCATCCAGCATCATTTCTCTTGGTCTGCCTCTGCCTCTCTTCCCCTCGATCTTTCCAGTTGTCACGATGTTCTCCAATGCCTCTCTTCTCATCACATGACCAAAGAAAGATGTTTGTCTTGTTCTTATTGTTGTATATAGTCTTCTAGTTTCATTAGCCTGTTTCAGGCAGTTGTCGTTAGTTACTCTGGCAGTGTACGCTAGGGAGTGTGTATTCGTATATTATTGAGTGTTTGCATAACTGTGAGAGAATGAATCACCGAAAAACGAGAAGTAGATTGTAAGCTTTACTAGAGCACGACTACAAGAAACAAAATGGACGTTGCGGCCAAAGCCTTCGTCAGCAATAAAACAAAAAAATAGAAATACACAAACAAATACACAAAAGACACTACATGAAAGTATTAAGGTTACTCATCTGTGTCCTTGCTTGAGCGGCTATCCGTGGATGTGTGAGAGTTTGTGCAAATGATGTAGGTATGTGTTGTTTGTCCATCAAGATTGATGATGACCATTCATTTCATCCAGTGGGGTTGAAGGTGTGGAGCCGTGGGTTCTAAGATGGCTGATAAGGCCTATTTTGGCTCGAAATATTCTTTGACAATGTTGGCAAAGAATGCTTGACGTCTCTGGAGGAGGATTTCCTGCAGTGGTTTTTCTGTCCTGCCTTTTCTTCACAGCTCTTGCAGTCCTGGTTGCCTCACATATGACTGCACCTTTGCGCAATGATGCACGCCACGAATTTCGGTCTCTGGCTGCAGCCTCCCAGGTGTCGTGATGAATTCCAAAAGCATTCAGTGAAATTTTCAGAGTGTCTTTAAAACGTTTCCTCTGGCCACATTGGGAGCGTTTACCACAACGCAGTTCACTGTACAAAATTCGTTTAGGGAGCCTGTGATCTGGCATGCGAGTCAAGTGACCAGCCCAGCGAATCTGATTCTTCATCAGTAGAGTGTGGATACTGGGCATGGATGCTCTTTCTAGGACTTCAGTGTCTGGAATCCTGTCTTGCCATTTAATCTTCAGTAGCTTCCTTAGGCAGACTGTGTGGAAGTGGTTTAATTTCCTAGCGTGTCGCTGATAAACAGTCCAGGTTTCACAAGCATATAGCAGTGTGGATAATACAACTGCTTTGTAGACTTTTAGCTTTGTTTGCAGGCTTATTCCAGTTATGTCCCATACATTCTTGTATAGTCTGCCAAAGGCTGCACTGGCCTTGGAGATTCTTGCATTCACTTCATCATCGATTGTGGCAGCTTGTGACACGGTGCTGCCAAGATAGGTGAATTTGTCCACAACACTTAGTCTATGATCATTCACTTCGATATTCGGCACAGTGTGATTATTCCCTGGAGCTGGCTGGTACATAACTACAGTCTTCTCCAAGTTGATATTGAGCCCAAAGTTGGCACAGGCATGTGAGAAAGCTGAAACATTATGTTGCATGTCCGCCTCTGAGTTGGCGTATAGAGCGCAATCATCAGCAAACAGGAGCTCTCTGACGGTTGCCGCTGTTAATTTTGGTTTTAGCTTTCAGCCTTTTGAGATTGAATAACTTTCCATCCATACGGTAGTTGATGTCTATTCCAATGCCGTCGTTCTCGAAGGCATTCATCAACATGGCTGAAAACATGAGGCTGAACAGTGTTGGTGCCAGGACACATCCTTGCTTCACTCCATTGGTGACAGGAAAGGGTTCAGACAGTTCACCATTTTCCTGTACTCTTGCCTGCATGCCGTCATGAAATAGCCGCACTATTTGGACAAACTTTCGTGGACAGCCATATTTTGCCATAGTCTTCCACAGTCCTTCTCTGCTGACCGTATCAAAAGCCTTGGTAAGGTCAATGAAAGTGGAGAATATTTCGCAGTTCTGTTTCTGACATTTCTCGTGTGCGTGTGTGTTTATGAATGTGCGTGTGTACGTGTGTCTGCCTATCTCATAACATGGTAATGTGCATTGTTTATGTTTTCAAAATCGATATGACAATGTTTTGTTTTCTTATGTGAATGTAACATGCACAATTTATGAATGACAGATGAGTGATTGGAGCGGCCGAATGTAAGACGGGCCTGCGGGCCCAATTTGATACCTTTTGAAAATAAAGATTGTCCTTTCGTTCGTTCGTTCTATCTATCTGTCTGGTTATCTGTCTGCCATGTGTTTCCCTATCTAACAACCTACCTGTCTGCCTACCTGCCTACCTCACAGCTTACTTACCTACGGACAACTATCCGCCTCCATACATATCTACCTATCTGCATGTTCGTCTGGCATGCATGCATGTGTGCCTGGATTTGTGTGTGGGTGGGTGGGTTGGGGATGTGTGTGGAGGGATGTGTGGTGGGTGGGGAATTGGCGTATGTGGGGGTGTGTGTGAGGGATGTGTGGGTTGGCGGATGGGTGGATGGATGGGGGAATGTATGTGCCTGTGGGTATGTGTGTGGTTGGGTGGTGGATGTGTGTGTGTGGGGAACACGCGCATGGATAGGGGATGGGTGGGTGGGTGGGGGATTTGTCTCATAACATGGTAACATTCATTCTTTATGTTTACAACATTCATTCTTTATGTTTACAACATTCATTTGACAATGTTTTTTTTTTCCCTATGTGAATGCACTATGTACTGATGAACGAAAGATGAGTGATTGGAATGGCCGAATATAAGACGGGCTTGCGTGCCCAATTTGTTACCCTTTGAAAATAAAGTTCATTCGTTCGTTCGTTCTGGCTGTATATCTAAGTATCTACCTACTTACCTACGGACAAGTATCCGCCTCCATACTTATTTATCTATCTGCATGTCCTTCTGGCTGTCTAAGTATCTACCTACTTACCTACATACTAAGCAACCTACTACCTTATTGTATACCTGTTTGTCTGTTTATCTGTGTGTATGTCTATCGCACTATCTGTCTATGTATGTCTACAAGCTTGTATGTCTGTCTATCTGTGTGTCTGTCTATCACTCTGTCTACCTGTCTGTCTGTCTGTCTGTCTGTCTGTCTGTCTGTCTGTCTGTCTCTCTCTCTCTCTCTCTCTCTCTCTCTGTCTGTCTATCTCTGTGTGTGTCTACAAACCTGTCTGTCTATCTGTTTGTCTGTCTATCTTACTCTCTATCTTTTTATGTGTCTACAAACTTGTCTGTCTGTCTATCTCTGTGTATGCCCATCTCTCTGTCTATGTGTGTGTGTGTGTACAAACTTGTCTGTCTGTCTATCTGCCTATCTCTCTGTTCATCAGTGTGCGTATATAAACATGTCTGTCTGTCTGTCTGTCTGTCTGTCTATTTCGGAGTCCACCTTGCCCTACTATGTGTCAGTATGTCTATGTGTCTGATTACCTGTATGTGTGATTAACTGTATGTGTGATTACCTGTATGTGTGATTACCTGTATGTGTGATTACCTGTATGTGTGATTACCTGTATGTGTGATTACCTGTAGGTGTGATTACCTGTATGTGTGATTACCTGTATGTGTGATTACCTGTATGTGTGATTACCTGTATGTGTGATTACCTGTATGTGTGATTACCTGTATGTGTGAATTACCTGTATGTGTGATTACCTGTATGTGTGATTACCTGTATGTGTGATTACCTGTATGTGTGATTACCTGTATGTGTGATTACCTGTATGTGTGATTACCTGTATGTGTGATTACCTGTAGGTGAATACAAGCGGAAGTTGCAATCTCTGGTTTAGGATGGCATGGCCATGAATTCGCAAAGTTGAGCAGAACAGAATTTTAATATAGATTTATGAACAAAAAGGCATACTGTGTAGAGGCGGACAACTTGATGGTTTATGAGACAGATGGCCGGATACAACAACCAACATGATAAACGGAGAAAGGCAATGTCTTAGAGGAGGGAGATACAATAACATGCATATTATATACAGAAAGCCAATGTCTTAGGGAGGCAGACAAACAGACATTTCGAGTAGTTGTAGACAACTGTAAGGTGTGGAATGCGCCTGGTCCTGCAGCCAGCAGGGTTAGGATCGGCTAACCTCTCCCAGGAGGGGTGAAGAGCGAAAATGAGTAGCCTGCCGATGAACAACAGACTACACAAGTCAACCCCCACCTCCACGTGGTGCAGACCGGGCAACCATGACCGCGAGGTCATGGGCTAACGAGGCTATGGCTCGCCATAGGGGATGGACTCCCTGTGGTCAGATTAGTGTCCTAAACCTGCGACTGGCCTAGCAAGCAGGCAGGGGATCTTCATACGTCTCGTAGAAAAACTAAGAAGTATAAACGGACTGACCCAATCGGCTATCGACCCGGCAATGTTAATGGACTACGAGATAGATCAGCGATTTAAAAAAATAGGCACAATGAACGTCTGTGGCTTCAATAGTAAAGAAGAAGAGCTTATAGAAATAATGAAGGAGAGGAAAATTGGACTGATGGGAATAGCGGACACCAGAACAAATTGGAAAGGATGCAAGGAGCTCCACCGCAGTTACACGTTTGTTTACTCTGGAGTAGAACAGCAAGAAAGGGCAAGACACGGTGTGGGAATAGTCATCAAACCACGGCTAGCAAGAGGAATACTAGAAATAAAATATATATCAGAAAGAATCATAACAGTGAGACTAAATGAACAAACAATTACTACATATGTACAGATATACGCACCATGTAATGCAAACAATAATGAGCAAGAATGCGAGGACTTCTATGAAGACATACATGACGTGCTAAATAACATAGATAAGCATGGACAACATCATAGTTATGGGAGACTTCAATGAAAGACTAGGACATAACAGAGTGGGCATAGAAAAACACCTGGGAGCATTTGGAGATCAGCAAAATGAAAGGAATGATAACGAAAGTAGACTGATAGAGCTTTGCAGCCAACACTACCTCTATATAACAAACACATTCTATAAACATAAAGATTCACAAGTATACACCTGGTATAAATGGAACGATCTAGATACTAAAAGCCAAATTGATTTTATATTAACAAGAAATAACAGAAAGAGAAATATATTAGATGCAAGGGCAGTGCCCAATTTCAGTATAAACACAGATCATAAAGCAGTCGTTGCCACAATAAGAACCACCAGAAGAAGAAAACAAAGAGCAGGAAAATACATGCCATGCGAATCAGTAAACTTAAAAAACCTTAAAGACGAGGCAGTAAGGGAAAATTATGAGAAAGAACTAACTGAACTCTTTGTAAAATTACCTACAGAAAGAAAAACAGTGGAAGAAGAATGGGAGATGTTCAAATCAAGCATTTTAAATACTGCAAAAATAACATGCGGAACCACGAAAAAACGCAAAACATGGATAAAGAAAATAACAAGTTGGTGGAACGCAGAAGTAAAGAAAGCGGTAAAAGAAAAAGAGGAAAAATATGAAAAGTGGTTTAAGAGCAAACAGGAATGTGATTACAGAGAATATAGAATAGCGAGAAGACATGTGAATAGAATAGTAAAGAGGGAAAAACAAAAAGACTGGGAAGAGTATGGAGAAACCCTAAATAAAAACTACAAGGAGGCAACTAGAAACTTCTACAAAAAGATCAGTGCAATGCGAACGAACGAACAAACGAACGAACAGACTTTATTTTCAAAGGGTAACAAATTGGGCACGCAGGCCCGTCTTACATTCGGCCCTTCCAATGCGAACCAGAGGAGAACCCTTTGATCCAACTGAAATAATTAACAGCGAATATGGAGAACCAATAAGTGAACAAAAACACATCCTAATAAGATGGAAGCAGTATTTCGAACAACTTCTCAACATCCCATCAGATGTCACAGGAATTCAAGAGACCTACACAGATGTCACCGAAGAACTAGAACCAGACATACTAAAAGAAGAAATTATAGAAGCCATCAGATTAGCCCCATTGAACAAATCACCGGGACAGGATGAAATACCAAATGAACTAATTAAAGCAGCAAGAGAAGTAGGAACAGCTTGGCTACATAGACTATTCAACCATGTTTGGGTAAAACAACAGACACCACGAGACTGGGGAAACGCCATAATTATCCCAATTTGGAAAAACAAAGGCAGCAAAAGAGACTGCACACAATACAGAGGCATTTCACTGTTGAGTGATTCTGGGAAAATATTTTGCAAAATTCTTGAAAAAAGATTACGAACTACTTTAGAACCCCAGCTAAGCGAAACGCAACTTGGATTTAGGAAAAACAAAGGATGCACAGACGCCATTTTTGCTCTTAGACAACTTGTAGAAAAATCAATCGAATTCAATGAAACACTCTACTTAGCCTTTGTCGACCAAGAAAAGGCATTCGATAGGGTAGATAGAAACAAGCTGTGGGAAATCCTTAAACAATATGGAGTGAGTACACATCTAACAAACCTATGTAGAAGTTTATACAACAACAGTGAATGCATAGTGAGAGCAACTGGAGGACACTCAGAACCCTTCACCATAAGATCTGGAGTACGACAAGGTTGTGTCCTGTCCCCTCTCTTGTTCATAACATATATAGACAACATATGTAAAGAAACCAGCCAAGCAGAGACAGCAAGAATACCGCATGACGAGAACACAGAAGAAGAACCATTTGCAAATCTAACCATTAGAGAACTCCTGTTTGCGGACGACCAAGCACAAATAGCAAAATCAGAAGCTGAATTACAAGACCACATGAATAGTCTAAACGAAATGTGTAGGGAACATAACATGAAAATTAGCACAAGCAAAACAGAGGTAATGACTATAACTAAAGAAGAACAAACAGCAACAATTCACCTAAACGAACATCCCTTGAAACAAGTAAAGAGTTTCAAGTACCTAGGAAGTATAATATCATCAAATGGCAGATCAGAAGACGAGATCGAAAATAGGTGCAATAAGGCAAATCAACTCATTGGACAAATGGCACCAATACTAAAGAACAAACATGTATCAATAACTACTAAGAAAGCACTTTACAACACAATCTTCCTACCAACTCTGTGCTACCAATGCCAAACCTGGACAATGACAGAAAAAGAGAAAAGAAAAATCACAACAACAGAAATGAGGTTCCTGAGAAGAATACTCAACGTATCAAGAAGAGATAAGATCAGAAATGAAGAAATCAGGACTAAGGTGGGGGTTAAAGCAGCACTAGATTTTATTAGAAAGCAGCAAGTCAAATGGTTTGGCCATGCAAGCAGGTTACCAGTCAACAGCATGCCACAACAAGCAATGATGTACAGACCAGATGGAAATAGAGGAAGAGGCCGACCACGTAAACGTTGGACGGAGGGAATAGTAGAATCCATGGGAATGTCGATATACGAAGCCCATAATCGGGCACTCTCACGAAGTTTATACTTCACCTCGACACCGCAAGGTACAAGAGGAACACGATGAGATGAGATGAGATGTAGACAACTATATAGTTTATAAGGCAATAAATAAATAAACTGATACATGTTTGGTAAAGATAGACAGACACTTAGGCAAGCTGTAGAGAGACAGACACATTTGTATTTTCCATCCATCTGTCAACAACCTGAATTTACACAGACATGCTGGTCACTTCATTCGTACCTCACGATCACAAACACGTTTCGTACGAATGGTATATAATGAATCAGGATTTATTCTACATAATATATACAGCTCGTTTCTCGAGCATACACAAATGGCATTCAACACTCAAATACATTCTTTACACTCGCTACGTATAACTGCGCCCTTTCTAAACTATACAAATGGCGAGAGTAAACACACAGGTCTTGTCGCTCTAACTGTCGGGTCCGGTCTGCCTGAATTCACAGGTCTCGTTCAGCTACTGGTTCTCAGTTCTCGTGCGGTCAGCCGCACGGCGTGCTGAGTCACTTGTCACACCGTCCAGCGGTCCAGTCCTCGATAACCTTCAGCTGTACTATTGTTCAGTCTGGTTACAGGTAGTCCCCGTGGTTAACGTACTCTGTCCTATCTCGGGAGTTAATCCAGTTATGTCCTAGTTATGTCCTAGCTATGACACGTACGTGTCCTGTCTAGGTCCTGTCATATACCTGTTTGGAGTTCTATCTCCTTATACTGTCTTTCTCTATCTATTCTGTTGTAAAGGTCCTTATCTATGTCCTGTCTCTGTCTTTTCCTTTATTCGTATTGTCCTACTTCTCTCTATACATATCCAGCTCATTGACACGCTCTCGTCCCCCCCCCCCCCCCCCCTGTATTGCATCACGAAATTTAGCTCATGGATGTGACGCAATCTGTTGTCATATCTAAAAATTAGTTGGGTCTAATTTTGTTAAGTGCTGGTAGGGTTAAGTACTCATGTCTTGGGTATAATCACTAACTTATGACCGTCTGATGTCACAATGTCGTACTTATCCACTGGCTTATTAATCTGCACAACTATACTGTTGGCCAGAGTAAATACTCATTCACATTACATATATGAGAGCTGTAACGAACCAAAGCCATTGTCTATAAGACCTGCTTTTCAAAATGTCGATTGACCGACATCCCGCACAGATTGTCCCTTTTACGGGTACAATACATGAATATAAATTCATGCTCTCATGTAATGTTTCTCCAACTCTATTACATGTTGTGTGTGTGCTGATGTTCACCTCTCTAATTTCCGTTTGTGGGTAAATCTTTCAATGTGTCCTCAGAGGTTAGTAAGTTTGTTATGTCCCCTGTTCATGAGTTTTCCCCGCTTCCTTTTTATTGCTGTATGCATTTTTATCTGTAAGTATATCTGGCTGTTTGCGTGTTTAGTTAAATTTAATGTATGTTTAAATCAGAAACATAGGTGTATGTTTATAATTACTGAATGATATTTTTCAAGCGTCGCAGGTTGGTTTATGCAGTCACGAATGAATGCGTTTGATTAATTTGTGACTGCCTTGCCGACCTAGGAAACTTAAAAATGTTCCTATACATGTAATGTAATACTGGCAACAACACACGTAAACTGCACAAGCACATGTGTTACCAGGGGGAGTCGAACCCTCGACCTTCTGCTTACTAGGCAGACGCTCTAACCAACTGAGCTATCGCTTCTCGGCCTTTTGGCTAAGATCAAGTGTATTTGCTGGCCTCCAGTAGTGCGCTTGGTCTGGTCGGAGGCCGGGATGATCATTCTTGGTCCCTTGGCTAAGATCAGACGCATTTGCTGTCCTCCCCCCCCCCCCCCCCCCCCCCAGTAGTGCGCCTGGTCTGGTCGGAGGCCGGGTGATCCAAAAAGAAAAAAAAACCTCACATCAGCATCACTTTAAATGTGGGCCTGGTGGACCACTGTGGGCAATAGCTCACAGTGGGACTAAGGGTCCACGCCAAAAACAGGGGAGGCGGGGAACCAGCTAGTCTGGGATGACCGCCAAACCCAAAAAAAAAAAAAAAAATACACACAAGAAGCAGACAAATCATAAACCCTGGGTGTGCCAAAAAACTGCACATTGTTTGCTCGCCTTATATTTAATACATTCACTCTATTCTTCCTCTCGTCTTTCTCTCGCACATTCAGTTCTCACATGTTAAGAAACCATATTATGTCATTAAAATACTATTGTAAAATATACTGGGGAAAAAATTTAAAAATATAACTAATGGAGAAAATTTTTTTTTAAATTGCACAATAGTGTTGGCTCAGACTAGACGTTTTTTAGCCGATTAATAGTGCGATATATTGGCACTGTGTATGTTTATACAATATTTACAAGTTGACTGGGTTGTTTGGTCCTCATTCTAAGTATACTAACTACTCTATTTCAATATGCTCTACTTTTGTGCACTGAGCTTTACTAACTACGGGAAGATAATTTATGTAATTAAATTAAATGGGGTGAAATGTGTTGGTTCCCTTAATGTAACTATACTTCTTGATGGTAAAAATATTTACTGATGTTATACTTTTAAACTAATCTGTGTTAACTAACTAGATTGTCCTAACTATTATGTAATTTCATTGGATTACCATCAGCGATTGAGAGGTAGTGTCTTGGTAAGTGGAAATTTCACGTAATTGTCAACCCTGTCTTCATTTTTTTTTAAAAACAACATCTGCTAATATTATTATTATATTTCTAACCTATAGTAATAGTGGCAATACCAACGTGTTCCTTGTGCAGTCGTCTTTAATTTCATATATAATACAATATACCTGCTACCTTTGTAACAATTTTTACATCATAATTGTGATACACCCCTCCTTCTCATTTTCTGCCATCAATTTCTGTTTGGTCCAAACCCACTGCTTGTTTAGGTAGTGAATCAGTGAAAGAATGTAGTTTGCCGCTGCTTTCCTTCCTGATATTTATTTTATAGTCTGTCCAGAAATGAATGCCTTCATTCACGATCAATTATTTTAAAAACTGTCTGTTGCATCTTTATGAAATTTTTCCTGCCGTCTTATATTTACCTGCACCCAAGGAATATATCTTTGATAGATCCAAAATCAACTTAAATCATGGAAAGCGGCGACATTTCTTTGATGTTTTGGTGAAAAACCTCGCTAACAAACTTGTTTTACAGTAATGCCCCAGTTCCATTACGAGAGGCTCTTGTCATAAGGCCAATCCCGCGTCCCACGAGAAAGTTAACTGTTTCCGTGTGAAGACGTGATACATTTAATAATGCATAAAATTTGGTGGAACTGCGGTAAAGCTGTGAAAGTTTAAACAATATAAAATGACACAAAGTAGTGCAGCTTTACATAACAGAGTTACGACACATACAGAACGTTGCGGCGGTTAGCCTTCATCAGCAAACAAACACATTCACAAACACAACATACAGTCAAGGAGAACTCCTGTGACTACATTAGAAGGTGATGACAGGACGAGAGGAACAAATGCATGGAAAAATGGAAGCAATGAAGAGAAAATGAGAATTGACAAAATGTTAATTGAAAAGAATGTTAGTCGAAGAAAATGTTTAATAGAAAAACTGTTTATAGAGAAAAAAACTGTATACTCACCTCACGTACGGACCTGTAAATGACTACGGAAATCTCGGGTGTATTTGTATAACGGTGCTGGATGTTACGGTTCAGTGAGCACATAGAAAGAAGGGGGCGGGGTAGGAGGCGTGTAAAATTGACCACGACCCCATTGTGTTGTTGGTCTGGGTGGACTGGTGTGCATGAACACGCGTACATACATAGACACACTTCAACAGACAAAATGCTAGTGTATGTGGACATATGTACAGTCCATGCAAGAAGAGAGAGAGAGAGAGAGAGAGAGAGAGAGAGAGAGAGAGAGAGAGAGGAGAGCGAGAGAGAGAGACAGACAGAGAGAGACAGAGAGAGACAGAGAGAGGAAAAGTGCCTGCGACCTACCACATGGGGTATATTGTAACCTACGAAATAGTCAGTATGGTTGCTAGTCATACAACGCGCTTCAGGAGCCCCTCGCCCAGTCCTAGAGTTGTTGGGGTTGTGTAAGATCCAACCACTGGCAATGCACGTGAAGAAGGTATGCACAGAGAAGCCAGATGTAAGAGGAGAGAGAGAGGGAGAGAGAGAGTGAGAGAGAGCGCGAAAGGGGGGAGAGAGGGGGATAGAGAGGGAGAGAGAGGGAGAAGAGAGAGGGGGAGAGAGAGAGGGAGAGGGAGAGAGAGAGAGAGGGAGAGAGATAGAGAGAAAGGGAGAGAGAGAGGGGGAGAGGAAGAGAGAGAGGGAGAGAGAGGGGGAGAGAGAGGGAGGGAGAGAGGGAGGAGAGAGAGGGAGAGAGAGAGGGAGAGAGTGAGGGAGGGTGAGAGCAAGAGAGGGGGAGGGCAAGAGAGGGAGAGAGAGCGCGAGAGGGAGTGAGAGAGGGAGAGAGAGCGAGAGAGAGGGAGTGAGAGAGGAGGAGAGAGAGCGAATAATGTGCACTTCATCTCTGACCCGTAAATTATCTATCGCATATAAACAAGCTTTGCAATCTGCTGTACAATCTCCAGAACAAAAATTTTTTTGTTGGGTGGACATAATGATAAGGTTGTATGCTAAATCTCATCATTTTCCCTCATTTGGTTACTGAGATATGGAATTTTATACTAGGGCAGACAAAAGTAAACGGACTATAGATGGCGGAAATAGATAGTCACGCTGACAAACAGACGTATTGTAAAGATGAACAAGTCAACATTCTAGTTTGTAAGGCAAATAGACACAGACAGAACATTAACAAGAAACAGACATGTACAGGACCGACAATAAGACAGACAAACAGAAAGCAGACAGACAAACACAATAAAAAGAACCACGCAAGGTGAAGACCGAATTAAGACAGAAAAACTGACCAATACATTAAAAAGAAGCAGACAAATAGAAGACCAAATTTAAGACGGACAGACAGACAAACTGACGCAATTTGACAGAATCAGACAGGTAGAAGGCGGACATTAAGACAGACAGACAAACAGACTGACACATTAGGGAGAACCAGACAAATAGGCGACCGACATTTAAGACGGACAGACAGACCAAAGTATAAATCGGAGATAAATGCAAACATTTCAAAGTGCCGAAAGTAGAGAAAACTCTGGCAGAGGCGGCATAACGACATTAGAATCCAGGCCAGTTTGTCCAATCATCAACTAAACGCCGCTTACCAAATCAGACAATGCGGCCCCAAGAAATCAAATTTGGCTTCCCAATTGTCAAGCGTCTAGGCTTACGAATTAACACTATTCAATCAGCAACAAGGACAATCAGTGATTATTAACTCACTTCCGGCGCGGGCAGATCAAGCACAGTGTGTTAATTCGTGTATGGATTGGGTTCACCACAGGCAGTCATTACTGCACTAATTATGACAAGCTTCATGTGCGTATGTGCGTGTGCGCGCGAGCGTGTGTGTCCCTGCATCCAACAAGATGTGACAGAGTTATGAAAGATGAAAATGTGACTGCACTTTTCTTTCTCTACCTTTCTGTGAGGCCTTGGAGATATGCTTTTTTTAGAAGAAAGCTGGCAATTTCTTGGATAGCCAAAATGAGCAATTATGAAATGGCACAAACTGGAACATGTAACAACTGGAAATACTTGTGGAAAGAGAGATAGAGGAAGCGAACGACAGAAAATTCTTGACATCGGAGTGTCATGGCACGGAAGGGAATCAGTACACGAACTGATGCTATGCCGATGCAATCATCAGATGTGGAGAAATATGAACGCCCAGTCGGCAAGGCACTTAATGATGATGATGATGATAACGACCTCTTTGGGATGACAAATAGGTAATATAACGCAGACTATTTGACGCACGGCTCCTATGTTCACAGCTTTACGTCGAGCTGAAGGTACATCATCGTCACATCAGATGAGTCCAGACTTTGAGTTTCATTTCCACGGCTGTAATCTAAATATCAGGCATATTTCAGGCTAGTGTCTTACTATAGGTGCACTGACAGAAAAGCAACAGGTCACCTAATTAAATGTCGGTACTCTTCTCTTGCCTGTTGAAGCATACACTGAGAGAAAGGCAACTGGCCAGCTTACATTTATTCTGTTCTGATTTGTTGAAGCATGGAGAGAAAGAAAACTGCTCACCTAATTGAATATATATATATATATATATATATATATATATTACTCTACTAATGAGCTTCAATTAGTTAGGAAGCATAATATCATCAAAAGGACGATAGATGCAATAAGGCAAACCAACTCACTGGACACATGGCACCAATGCTAAAGAACAAACATGTATCAATAACTACTAAGAAAGCACTTTACAACACAATCTTCCTACCAACTCTATGCTACCAATGCCAAACCTGAACAATGACAGAAAAAGAGAATATAAAAATTACAACAACAGAAATGAGATTTCTGAGAAGAAAACTCAATCTATCAAGTAGAGAGAAAATCATAAATGAAGTAATCAGGACTAAAGTGGAGGTTATAGCAGCGTTAGATTTCATCAGAAAACAACAAGTTAAATGGTTTGGTCATATAACTAGCTTACCAACTAACAATATACCACAACAAGCAATAATTTAAGACTAAATGGAAGGAGAAGAAGAAGCAGGGCACGAAAACGATGGACAGAGGGAATAGCAGAGTCCATGGGAACCTTGATACATGAAGCCCATAATCGGGCACTCTCCCACAGTGTATGCTTCACTTCGACATCTCGCAGTACAAGAGGAACAAGATGAGATGAGAGATGAAATGAGATACTCTACTCTGGTTTGTTAAAGCATACATTGAGAGGAAGGCAACTGATCACATCAACTCTACTCTGCTCTAATGTGCTGAAGCATAAACTGAAAGAAATTAAACTGGTCACATAAACAATGTTCTGCTATGATTTGTTAAAGCCTGCACTGAGACGGAGAAAGCTGTTAACAAAGACATCCCTTTGTATTCCCATTGTGCAGTCAGTAGCGGCCGCATGATTTATGGTGTAATTCTTCCTCTTCTTCATCCCCCTCTCCCCCTTTCCTCCTCCTCGTCATCTTTCCCCAACAACCTCACCCGAATGGAGTGTTTGGGCCTGTTCTAGTTGACAATAAAAATACTATCCAGGGGAGCTAACTTCCCGCGAAGTAAACAAATAAGACTCCAGGGGAGGTAAGAGATCTATATTTCAAAGGGAAGTAATCTGTGCGTAAGTGCCAACAATGATTATAGTTTGGCGTGCAGGGAGATGATGATGGTCAGGTGTAGGTCACGCCAAGGAGCGGATGAGCGGTCAGGTAGTAGGGTATGCCAGGTAGGCACACGGAGACGATGGGCGGTCAGGTGTAGGTAATGCCAGGTAGGCACAAGCAGACTATAGGCGGTCAGATGTAGGTTATGCCAGGTAGGCACACGTAGACGAACTAACGAACGAACAATCTTTATTTTCAAAGGGTTAATAATTGAGCACGTACTTAAAGAATTGATGATTATGTTGTTATAATGAAATTGACTTATTTAAAGATTGAGTCAATTGTTGTATAGAATATTTCTGGTGATATCTACTATCTACAAACTATTGCAGAGTGTATGAAAAAAGTATGCTGAAGAGAAATAATCTTATGCCTTTGATAACCTTATCACATTGTAGTAATATGCAAGTGAGGGGCAATGTTGACAGATGGAGTTGAATGTTGGTCAACCCAGTAAAGCTATCAGAAACACTAAAAGTCGACAAGGTACCGAAGTGATACACAGAGCAGCATACCATATATGCACAAGTTGTGATTAGAGATTATGAATTGCATTCTAGATAGTAGGAATTCGTTTTCCACAGATGTTCAAGTCATAGTCCAAGGATAGTACCGGAGGACTGATAAGTCAAATTTATGAAATATTAGAAATTTGATTAGAAAGGTTAGATTAGAAAATAGGTAAATTGAAGATAGAATTGTTTGTGAAAGAAAATGTTGCATATTTTTTTTTCAAGTGAAGCGGGGGTGAATGCCATGGTCCAGTTGATACAGGCCTGGAACATGTCATGAGTTGTAACAAGCGCGGTCTGCATGAAGAGACCGTGTGAATTGACAGTCCACGGCATTGGTCACAAAAGCGTGAAAAGCATTCTTGACGTTTTGTGCGAAGACAAAACATCACCTTAAGCAGTTGGACTAGAGTTATGGTCAGTGTCGGACCTAGTTCTTAGTTGAGTAGAATGACCACATAATGAGCCCCTACTTTTGTAATTAGAGTATGTAGAATTGTAGTCTCTGACTATTGTATTTATTTGAAATGTGGTAAACATCATAATGTAGTTCGTATCATGTTCGGAGACAAAGAGAAGTATCAAAATATACATATGTGTTGAGTCTGTTCTAAATTAATAGTTGTTGTGAATAGAGGAGTGAAAGAACTCAACCCGAACTCAAGACATGAGAGAATTAATCACAATGAGAAGACCACAACACCGCCCGTCAGAAGGGTTGTGGTCCAGAAATGATGCACAGAAACGTGAGCAGTCAGAAAGATAAATTGAGGGTTGGCGCCACGGCGAGTTTCCTCCAGTTGACTGTAGCTCTGTGGCGTAATCAGCTGTATCAACCCAAAGATGATATGTTCCAGTATATTGACCAGTGACAGTCAACACACGCACTTCAGCCACAGGCGATAGTATTATGAACAATGAATCTAACTCACCTTTAACGAGCCCATATGAATCGACCTATAACATCACCTATGAAGAATAATTGAGCTGCTAAGCGCCCTATGGTAGTAGGCCTGTCTGACATTCTGCCCTTCTTCTCTATTTCCTCTCATACATTCTTTCATTCAACATCACTGATGAAGCTAATCTTAGACAACAAAAGAACAATAAGCATTAATACGCATGAAAAATAATCAATAATACATGACTTACTGAGGCAATGTTTAACATGGGCATTGTAAATACCCAAGGAAGGTGTAACGTGCAATACATATGCGAATATTTATTGGCTAGTTGTCGTTTGAGATAATTTACCATTATTATTTTAAGGGGGGGGGGGGGGGGCATGTAGTCTGTACTGAGGTAGTGTTCAAACAGGTTGCGACTGTATGTATAATGATTGGTGGTGTCTTTGATTTCTTGTGGAAGATTGTTCCACAACTGAGTGGCAGAGTATGCTAAGCTTGTTTTATATAAGTCTATCCTAGGTTTAGGGACATGAAGCATATTTAGCCGTTCGCTATCTCTTGCGTTATATTTGAACAATGGCCAAAGGTGTCTTGAGCATTTTGAAATAGGATTTTGTGAATTAGTTTAGCCTCATTAAAAAGTAGGCGTTTGTGGAGTGGCAGTAACTAAAAACGTTCATATAGGTTAAAATTGTCGGTAAGCTTTTCACCATTAATTAAGCGCATTTTCCTTTTCTGGGGTGAATAAAGGCGTTTTGTTATTGATTTGGAGCATCCATCCCAGATTGTGGAGCAGTAATCAATATTTGTTTGTATGTGGGAAGTATAGAATATCTTTATTTGTGTTTTTATCAAGGAAATTTTTAATTTTGGCAAGTTGGTATACTTTTTTGGCTATTTGTTTAACTAGAGCATAAACATGGGAATTAAAGGTTAGATTTTGATCTATGATAAGACCCAGTGCCTTGTGCTCGGTTACACTTTCTATAGGTGTGCTACCAATGTGCAGCTGAAGAGTTCTCTGTGAGTGTATAGTGTGAAGTCTTTGCCTGGTTGCTATTAACATAGATTTTGTTTTAGAAATGTTAATTTGCATGCGGTTTGTATGTTTCCAGTTAATTACAGTATTTATTTCCTGTTACAAGGATAATTCTAACAAATTTCGATCAATAGCGTTTGTACATACTATGCAGTCGTCTGCAAATAGATCGCAGGACGACGACAGATATAAAGGAAGATAATTTAATAAATGGCAAATAACAGAGGGCCAAGAATAGATCCCTGAGGTACACCAATATTAATGGTAATGGCTTGAGATAAAGATTTATTGTGTGATACTACTTGTTTTCTGTCTAATAAAAATGATTTTTATTATTGTCACTATATTAAAGCTTACCTTCATTGTGTTTTTTTTTGTTTTTTAATTAGTATAGTATGATCTATCATATCGAATGCTGTTCTAAAGTCTATAAACACTGCGCCACATAGAGTATTGTTGTTAATATTTTGATGCCAGTTATCTATCATGTATGTTAGGGCTGTATGACAAGAATATTTTGGCCAAAATTCTGACTGATTGTCAACTATTAGTTTATGGCGAACTAAGTGCTCTAGATTTATTTTGTGAATGTGCTTTTTTCTAGAGGTTTTGATAGTGAGGATAATATAAAAATTGGCCTCTAGTTACACATGAGACGATCGTCTAATGAACCAGCTTTTAAATGAGGATACACATGAGCGATTTTGAAGGCTGATGGGAAGTGACCTTTGGTGAGACATTGATTATATAAAAGTTAGTGACTCGCAGATCGCTGGTCTAGCGTAGCGAAGGATTCGATTCCTGATTCCATCTAGTCCTGATGAGTTATTGTTTTTTAGGTTACTGAGATGAGTAAATACTTCAGTGGTCGTCATTAGCAGTTTGTTGGAGGAAGTGTCTCCATAGCATTTGTTCTCACAAAATGATGGCATGTCACATCCCCACCGACTTCATTCATAAACCGTTCCCACTTAATTAAAAATCCTGCATCTTTACTTTTTAATATCTTTCAGCATCCTCCAGTTCTGTGACAACTCAATTGGTTGCTCTCCGCACCCTCTGCCAATTCCTTATTGCAGCCCGCTTTTCCCTCCATGAATTCGCCATCTCTGGTGTCCATCGTGGTGGTTGGGTGAACATTCTTCTTGTTGGTTTAGATCTTCAATGTAATCTAAGGCGCCCCAAGAGCGAAGACTGGTCGCAGTCAGAGCTGAATGCCCTGCGAGCTCTTATAGCCCTAACTGTGCTGGACTTAGGTATCAGCACAGAACAGGGGAGATGGTCACTTCCATGGTCTCCAAGGACGCTCCATTTTATATCTGATGTCGCCTCTTGGGATACAAGCGCCAGATCGATGGCCGTGTCAGGGTCCCCCGGTCTATCATTGCCAGCCTAGTGGGTGTCCCGTCATTTAGACAGACAACATCTGTCTCAAGCAAGGCCTCAGCGAGAGCAGTACCTTGTCTGTTCTCTCCCGACCTGTCCCATTCCTTGGCGCGGAGCGTTGAAGTCACCACATATCAGATACCTGGTATCTGGAGTGTCAACTGAACCTTTTAACCAGTCCCAACACTCTCACTTATGCAAGATTCCACACTTACATATATATTTATCAGGTTCCAGCTGTATCGGTCGATTTGTATCCGCATTCCCTGCACATCTTTACTCTCCTGACCCCACCCACTCATATCTAGTATCGAATGCTGTTAACCATCCTTGGTCACCAGAGCCTGCCCATGTCTTCCCTGCCTGATTGGATTAATTCCAATTCAAATTCCAATTTTCGAAGAAAAAAAATTCCAAATTCGGTCTCGTCTAACCTGCTTCAGCAGCGTCGGTTATTGTTGAGAGCCGTGGTTGTGTGGACTGTTAGTCCTAATTCATACTGGTTTTATTGGTTCCGCTCTGTTTGTCGGATAAAGTTATTTTGTGCTGTCTGGTTATTTTCTTTCTGTCTTATGCTGGTCCTGATAAAGACCGGTCCTTGGGCGGGCCTACTAGGTTCCGCAGTCTTTCGTTTGTTGGTTTCTTTCTCTATCTGCACCTCTACGTGCTTGTTGTTTCTTGTGTTGTCCTCACCGGGGCTGGTCCCGGTCATGTCCAGTCTTTATAAGGACTCGATGTAGGCAAAGGCAGAGAGTTCAAGTGCTGACTCAAGTTATCCCCTCGGACAGCTGCCCGTCCTCTTCTACGTTCGCTTTCTTGTTTTCGTCATCGGTGTATGGGTTGGTGCCACAACAAGACGACCCGATCTCCCTGTCATCCCCGTTCAGGAGCTCATCATTAAGAGCCAACTCACCATCATGCCACTCACCCCGCCACACTCAGCTTTTTTTTAAACACACACACACACACACACACACACAACACATATATATATATATATATATATATATATATATATATATATATATATATATATATATATATATATATACACACATGCCATACATATAGATACATATACATGCTATACATATAGTTTTTTTTATATACATATAAATATATACAATGTAGAAAGGTTATAAGGCCTGCTATGATCTGCATAGGAACTGTATGACCAGTCGCTGTATTTCTGGGTTGCTGTTTGTGTGTAGGCACTCCGTCGTTGTCATTGGAGCCCCGGTTTTGACGAAGTGCTCTCTCAGGTCCCTTAGCTGACTATTGTACTTGTCGCATATTAGTAAATAGTGTTCGATGGTGTTGTTTTCTAGGCATGCTCTGCAGAATGGGTTTTCTCTTGCGTCTTTCCAGTTTCCAAGTCTGATTCTCCACAATTGTCTGCTTGCCGGTGCTTTCATGTTGGTTTTGGCTTGTGGTTTGTAGCTGGTTTGCCCAGTACCTGGTATGCATGACAACCTCTAGCGCTGTCTCTCCACTGTTTCCTCCATTCCTGGAGTATGTAGTTTTTGATGATACTCTATCCTTCTACTTTACCTAGGCCTGTACTGATTTTATTACTGCTGGTTAGTCCTCGTTTCGCCGCTCTGTCTGCTTGTTCGTTTTCCAGAATACCCCTGTGAGCTGGTATCCATCCGATGGTGACTTAACGTCCCATGTACCTGAGGTTGGTGGCTGTCGCTAATATCTCCTGTTTTATGTCGGGTCTGTTTCCTCTAGCGAAGTTCCCGAGCGTTTGTAGCGAAGACAGGGAGTCTGTTAATATACATAGTCTCAGCGGTGGTTTTTCGGCTGTAACCTCCAGCCCTTTCAGTATGGCTACCAGTTCGGTCGTGCATACAGCTGTCTGGTCTGTTAGTCTGACCTGTTTCTTCAGCTTACAGTCTGGGACCACTACTCCTGCTCCTACCTCTCCCTGTTCGTTCTTGCACCCGTCTGTGTATATTATGCGGTTGTCCTTAATGATTTCTTCTATGTACGCCTCGGCCGCGTCTCTTGCTTCTGTGTCCTCCGTGTCCTTGGTGATGGGCTTTGCTAGGCTCGTGTCTGTGAATGGGGCTGTTAGATCCCATGGTGGGATTGTTGGCTTGAACCGTCTTGTCTGTTTCAGGGTCTCTGCTAGTTCGGTTTCTTCCTTCATCTTCTCTGCTGCTTCCCATCCTGCCGGTCTTTGCAGTTTTACTATTGGGATACCTCCCCATTTGCTGCGGTTGTCACTGAATGTTTGGTATCCAGGTGTCGTATTTTATATAAGTGTCGTCCCTGGGGTGAGGGGAATCAACACCGACATCCTTTTAACCCCAAATCCTTATCCTGAGAATCTCCCAGCTTTCTGTCCACAACACCCCGTCAGTCCCTGGATCCCTCTCTCTCTCTTTCTCTCTCTTACCAATGGACCATGCCCCCTCTCATTCTTTTCCACAAACATACTCACACAACACTAGCTTTTTAAAAAAAACTGACAAAAACAATTTAATAAAGAAAAGTGTCAGGTGTGTGCAAAGTGTATGTGTAGAATGTCTGTCGTATAACCTAATGTGTATGTAGAGTCAGACCGAATAGCTCAGGAGCAAAGTCTGTTTCCTCACTGTACTGGCCACACAACAGCACCATATATGATGGACAGAAAACATCACCCAAATCATGTGTCTCTCAGGCCAAGTGTCGACTTCCTCCGATAGCTCTTGAACAGTCCGGATGCTTGGTCATCAATAGTGGAAACAGTCCAATATTGATCATCAATCTAAACCACACAGTGTAAATACTCTTTCATAAAAGTTCTGGGATCAAATAATCCTAAAAAATTAATGTTACTGTCACTTTGGGAAAAAACCCAATGTTAGTATTTTACTGTTCATAGGAATTCCCAAAATGTAACACACACAGCTAATCGGTAATGATTGGAATTCACCAATTGTAACACATACTGTTAAGTTTCCAGGAATCTAGATCTACTAATGTTCCTGGTACAGGTGTTATTGTCAGTGTCTTGATTTTAATGTGATGTAACCTATCACCTAGGAAACACTCTTACATTATCATCGTTTCCTGCTCAGCAGAAGCCAGGTTCCTGCAGACCCTCTGGGTTATGGGCCCAGTGCAAAAGCCTCTCAGTAAACTCTGCCTTCAATACTCGAGCCATGACTTTTCTTCCAGCTGGTGGTAACTATGGTGGAACCTGTTGAAGAGAAAACACACCTGGTGATAGCAACCCGATTCCAACCTTTATTAGGTGAGTGTAGGCCACTGGCCGCACTTAGAAATATAACAGAGAACCAAACTCTGTCATAAGGCCGAGGAGCTCATCACATCGGTGTCAAAGACCTACGTAAGAGCTCACAGTTCAGAAGAGCTAAAAAGAGCTAAGGAAAAGGGCAAGTAACATAATGATTTAGGAGACCAGACAGAAGAGACACAAACGCTATAAATAGCTATAACGGGACACACTCGTGTCAACAAGGAGGGCAACAAGTGTACATGAGCTGGGGTTACCCAAGAGACTGGGAAACCCGCAGCACGAGAAGTGACCATGTAACTCTAGTTACGATAACCAAGTGACCAGCGTGCTGGAACTCCAAGCACGTAAACTAGCGGATGCACGGAGAGCTAATTGCTTGTGGCTGAACACGCCACAGGAAGCTTGTTCAGACAGAGACTCGACGGCGTAGGGAACAGACTGTATATCCGCTGTGGATACTTTGTTGTTGAAAAGGACAGTATTAATAGTTAGGACTTAGGCTTAGCTTCAGTAGTTATTATCATTAACATCATCTCCTCATTCCATCTTCATAACGTACTATGATGTTTAATACCGATGTGGTATTCCGCTCATGGAGCTTATGTACGATCAGCTCCGAATAAAATGTATCCTTTTGCAAACAATACGAGTTGTCACTTTCGTGTAGTGCAAAAGTAGGGAATCCTTGTATGCCTGTCGCAAGTGAGTTGCTGACAGGCAGGATACCATTTGGTGTCAGAAGTTCCTTGAACCACCGTCCATTATCTTGGACCAGCACCACGTTATCATTTGTGGTCAAAATCGTGGGGCTTGAATCACCGCTCATTACCATTTGGTGTCAAAGTTCCTTGAACCAACGCACATTACCATTTTGTGTTAGAAGTGCCTGAACCTACCATTTGATAAACATATTAGGATACCATTTTTGTCAGAAATACTGTGAATCCATCTTCAAGTACCATTTGTTATCAGAAGTACTTAGTTCACCATTAATTACCATGTGTGGGGCTTGAACCACTTTCAAGCACGATTAATCTACCAATTTCCCACTTAATGTCATAAATTATACAAAATGTTAATTATGTTGATTTTGTAAATTTTTTTTGATGGAAATGTATCGAAAGTCCAAATTTAACCATCATTTGTGAACCATTTCGTGTGATACTATCATGATGTCAAGATTCATCAAATTCACGTATTTATCTGTGCAAAAGTAAATTCTTTTTGCACAACAGAAATAGATAGAGGTTAAGCTAAAGTCATACAGCGCAGCTCAGTCAGAGACAAGTGAAAGTGAAGACAAGACGACATTGACAGTCATTTGACGAATCATCTTACAGCTCATTGACGATTATTTATACTATCGTACATTCATCATTTACATCAATCATCATTATTTATATCACATTTGTAAGTTACCATCCGTATAAACTGTAATATTTGAAATTAATAACAAACATGTATTGTACATTACATGCATGTTTCTAAACTGTTGATGCTCTATTAAACAGAGACATCAGTTGTGAAAGCAAGTCGATCAGTTGTGTGTACGAAAGACAACGGTGGAACATCCCGAGTGCCGTATTTTTCAGCAGATTAGATGAGTATATTTTCCACTAATTTTGATAAATATCATTAACAGTGCATCTTCTTTTTCAGTGGAGATTGTAAATATTTAATACATAACAACTGCAAAATTATATTGTGGAATAACATAAAGCCATATAATGTCATCATTAAATGACTGCATCCAGGCTGGCAAAGAACTAGGCCATACTGGAGAGAAATTAGAGAAATGGGCAAACGAAAGATACAAAGAAGAAACAGACAAATTGAGAGATGAAAGGGCATTAGAAAGACAGCATCAGAAAGATATGAAGGAGTTAGAAGAAGCCACCTAATAAAAACAGTTGGAATTAGATCATGCCACAAAGCAAAAGCAGATAGAGATGGAAGACGCCAATAAACAGAAGGAAATGGAAATAAAACAGAAGCAAATGGAGATAGACGATGTCACAAAGCAAAAGCAAATAGAGGTAGAGTCACAAACAAAGTTAAAGATGAAAGAGATGGATATTTACTCTAACATCCAGATAGCCGCTACTAAACAGAAAAGTCATGAAGAGCAAAATAAATTTTCTAAGTATAAGGGGATCATCAAGCCCTTCAGTCAAGGAGATTCGATCTCAGCATGGACTGAAAATATATAATTCCAGCTCAAAAGTCATAAAATACCATTAGAAGATTGGGCCATGATCTACATGAGAAATCTCAGTGGGGAGCCATTAAAAGTTATCGAATCGATACCATCAGATCTAAGAAGTAACTATCAGTATATCCATGATAGGATTATGCAGCATTTTCTACTCGATGCTCCTGGATATCAGATCCAGTACTCTCAGATAAAACCAAAGCCACCTGAAACGTTCTTACACTATGTATCAAATGTCCAGAGTATATTCAATAAATGGCTTAAGGCGGCAAAAGCAGGGAAGAATTTTGATAAATTGCAGGACTTAATGGTGATGGATAAAGTCATATCCACAGTTCCTACTCCCTTTGCTAAGTTCCTTCTACAAGCAGACATTGAATCTGTTGAACAACTCGAAAAACGTGGTTCAGCGTATTTTTCCTCAAACAGGGACATATTTAAAACATCTTTACATGATACTGAGATCACTGCTTTTGTTAAGAACGTACCTAGCAAATCATACAACCAGAAAGGGTATCAGAAGAAAGATAAACCCTATCAGAAGCCACCACAGTGTGTATACTGCAAATTATTTCATCCGCAGTACTCGATGTGTGATAAAAGTCCATCTTATCCTGCTCATCTTGAAATGATGATGAAAAAGCAGGAAAACAAACGAAACTCATACAAACGAGCTGTTAAATGCTTCTTCTGTTCAAGTTATGGCCACTATTCTTCTAAGTGTTTGGGCAGGCAAAGAATGAAGGCTAGCAATGCTGTGCTCTTAGATACATCATCTGACGATGATAGTGTAGTTGATTCCGATCTTGAAAATGTATTACCATTCAATGAATGTGAGAGTGTGGCTGTAGTGACTGATATATTAGACTTTAATAAATGTGACACGTGTCACCAGTTTCATGCGGACGGGAAACTTAAATGTGGTCATGTTATACCATGTTCCAACGAAGATGCTAATGCAGCTGTAGCCTCCAGAGGTAATCTAAAGTTCCACGATGCACTGGTCAACGAACAACCATGCCAATGTTTACTTGATAGCGGCAGCACTTTACTTGGGGTAAGAAGAGAGCTAGTTAAGCCAGAAGATTATACGGGTGAGTTTGTTAAATGCCGTACTTTCTCTGGAAACATTGAGAAATACCCGCTGGCAAAAGTCCGCATAAACACCCCGTTCCTTTCCGGCACATTTACATGCGCGATTCTGCAAAATCCCTGTACGGACCTAATTATTGGGTGCTTGCCTTCATTAAAACAATGTACTGATGACGAAATATTAGCCTGGAAACAAACAAACACGGCTAATGCTGTAACGAGGTCAGATACTCAAACTCATTATACTGACCTACAAAATGAAATGTTACAGTTGTTAACACCCAGCGGTGCTAGTAACAATACCACTCGACAAGAGTTTATTGAGGCACAACGCACCGATCAAACTATCGCACCTTATTTTAAATTGTTAGGTGAGCGAGCGAAAGTAACTAAAAATGCATCTTGGTATTTTAAAATACACAACGGAATTCTCATGCGTTATTATACCACCAATAACCATGAAATTCAGCAGACGGTGTTGCCTTTAAAACACCGACAAAATGTGCTAAAGATTGCGCATGATTCACCGTTTGCTGGACATTTGGCCTATGACAAAACAAGAGCCAGAATTTTGTCACATTTCTATTGGCCTAAATGTTGTAACGATATTAAATTTTTTTGTCGGTCATGTACCATTTGTCAACATTTAGTAAGAAAGGGAAAGCATGTAACAGCCGAGGTTCAACGTTCAATATTGGCCTCTAGACCATTCGAAAGTGTAGCGGTAGATATTGTTGGACCCCTGAATCAGGTGTCGAACAAAGGAAACCGGTTTATACTAACCCTCGTGGATCTTTGTACAAGGTGGATCGAAGCGGTGCCACTCAAATACATTACCTCCAAAGATGTGGTAAATGTATTTTTACACCTTTGTCGATTTGGCTTTCCTCGAACAATTTTATCCGACCGAGGAACCCAGTTTATTTCGGCTGCTATGCAAGCCCTAACGAAATTGCTAGGAATAGAACAACACTTCTGTAGCCCGTATCACCCTGCGAGCAACGGGATTATAGAAAAAATTAACGGGGATCTAAAACACATGCTGGCAAAAGTAACAGCAGAGAACCCATCTGATTGGGACACTCTATTACCAGCAGTGCTGTTTGCCCATCGAGAAATTCCGCACTCAAGTACGGGTTTCTCACCTTTTGAGTTAGTTTATGGGGCGAACCCTCGTGGACCCCTAACAATTTACCATCAGCTAATCACTAGCTCAGTAGAGAGTCCAACCTCATTAACACCATACGAGATGGTAACAGAGGCACGCGATAAAATTATGAAGGCGTGTGTAATAGCCAAATCATCTTTGGAGAGAAAAGGCCAGATGTACCGCGATTATGCAAACAAGGGTGCCAAAAGCCTACACCTTGAACCCAATCAAAAGGTGCTACTTTTACTACCAGATAAACGTAACCTGTTACTAACATCATGGCAAGGGCCATTCAAAGTTGAACGAAAGATATCAGATGTCGATTATGAAATATCGATAAAGGGAAAATTAAAGATATTTCATATCAACATGCTGAAGCCTTATTTCTCACGACAAGAACTGATGACAGACGAACAGAATGCACCTACACCAAGCAATCGGACGACAGACGTACACAACACAACTACACTAGGTAGGGCGACAGAGGACGACGACAGCGCAAACACACCTAGCCAGGTAACAGAACACACAGCTAGTACAACGACAGTACTTAATCAGACAGATGACGACGGAATAGAATTACCAGTCCCGACAGTAGACACGACTGGGACAATTGATAGCATACGTTTAGAACCGAAACTTACAGACGAGCAACGACGACAGATCATAGAGCTAGTAACGGAGTACAGGGACATTTTTTCCGACATCCCAGGTAGGACAGACAGGATAGAACATTCTATTATTCTGACTGATAACACCCCGATCAAATGCCGACCTTATTCCATCCCATTAAATTACAGGGAAAGTCTCGACAAGGAACTTTTAAATCTTGAGTCGAGTGGAATAATTCAAAAATCACAGTCAGAATATTCTTTTCCTATCGTCCTGGTCAGAAAAAAGGACTCGACGATTCGCCTCTGCGTCGATTATCGCCGGTTAAACAACGTGACCAAAGTCGATGCAGAGCCTATCCCATCATGTGACGATCTTATCCTTGATATGTCAACATCACGTATCTTTTCTAAACTTGACCTTACAAAAGGTTATTGGCAGGTCCCGATGCAATCATTGTCTATTCCTTTAACAGCGTTCTCAACACCTCTAGGCCTATATGAGTGGCGTTTTCTTCCTTTCGGTCTTCGTAATGCCCCAGCCACTTTTGTCCGACTTACTAGGGATCTTTTGCACGGAATTAGTAATACATCGACTTATATTGATGACATTTGTATCCATACAGCAGACTGGACATCACACTTACAGAAACTGCGACATGTCTTCGATAGATTGCGATTATTCGGTCTTACAGTAAAACCCACCAAAGTGGAGTTGGGAATGGAAGAAATTAATTTCCTAGGCCATACAATCAGCAGAGGCCAACTCAGAACAGATGAGAGAATTGTGACCAAGATTCTCAATTTAACTATGCCAACGACCATGAAACAGGTCCGTAGTTTGCTTGGTCTTGTCAATTATTACAGCAAATTTATACCAAATTTGGCTGAAATCACCAGCGTTTTTTCTAATATTTTGAAAGCATCTGTAAAATTGAATGTTCAAGATGCACAGTTAATTGATGCTTTATCAAAATTGAAACGGATGTTTAGCGTTCCATCTATTTTGCGTTTGCCTAATAAGAATCTTACGTATTTCCTCCGTACAGACGCAAGTTCCATTTCCATTTCTGGCGTCCTAGGCCAGTTTTATGAAGGAATATTCCACCCGATAATGTACGTAAGCCGTAAGATCAGTCCTGCTGAAAGAAGATACTCAGCCTCTGAATTGGAAGCTTTAAGCGTGATCTATTGTGTCAGGAAACTTCATAGATTCCTAGCGGGTACAGAGTTTGTTATTGAAACCGATAATTCGCCGCTAACTGTCATGCAGTCTGGGGTCCATCGCAATAACAGGATCTACAGGTGGTCCTTGATTCTGCAAAACTATGCCTTCACTATTAAACATTTGAAGGGAAGCATGAACTCTCTGGCTGACACATTGAGCCGACCTTCTCACATTGAAATACCTGAAATACGAGAAGAGAGCGACCTTACATCACCAAAGACATTGACACTGTAATTACCTAGTGCCCTATGTGGTGATTGTGAACACTATAGTGCGTTACCATCGCCAGTCGCTTACACCTGTGTAATATAAACTGTGTCAGTATTAGTGAAATGAACAGACACTTTGTTAGTTGTCTACACCACTACCATATATACAACACGTGAGTGGATCGATGTGTCAGATTTGAACCTACACAAATTAGCAGCATACCATTAGTATGAACATTACCCAGGACGAGAGCGTAAATCAGACTTTGTCTAGTTGAACTCTATTTTCGAGGACATTCTACAGAGGACACTGCTCCGACATCACACCTGGATGTAATTAATTAGTGTAGTTAGTTAGAAATTATATGTGATATGTATATAACATGTTTTTATAAACAGTCGCGTATAACTTCATATTTTTGTAGTAATATTAGAATTATGAATGTAGATTTACCATATAACTTTATTTAGGACATTTTAGAGTTATAATTCACCTACATGTAGTTAAGAACTTATTTAATTTAACACCTACATCATATTACTTTAGTTTATCACCATTTAAACATATTTAGTTAGATGAGTTAATTAAAACATCACTTACAAATTAACCCGATCATTTCGTAATTTATATCATTCTATGTATTAAAACACTTTAAGGTAACTAACCCATTTTTCTTAAATGTAATCATTTAGTTAGATTAGTTCCCTTAGATGAATTTAGAACAGTGCACCAACTTACAATAGATTAGTTAGATCAGTTATTACCACAGGATTGGTAGCAAACAATCCTTACAACCATGTATATTTTTGTATAGATATGACGAGTGCAGAAGTACAGCACAGTCATTTGGCTTGAAAACCGATTGAAATTCAGCCAACGATTTAATGTACATATTTATTGTTCATCTATGCATTGTGTCGTAAACCATATTTTAAAGACGACCCAATATTTTAAAACCACTGTGGAATGAAAGATGAACGAAAGATGTGTGAATGAGAGAGAAGAATGAATTAAATCAGGAGAGTGAGAGAGATGTTGCGGTAATTTTTTTTCACCGCATAATACGACTTGTTGTAACTTGTCTGTGTCAATATATGTAAGCAATGTGTTGTTCAGAGTTTTTATAAATGTGTAGTTGCCATACTTTAGTGATAGACATAGGAAACATATTTTGAGCATCTTAAAACGGGACTGTAGTCATGAATCAGATAACACACTCGTTTGTGGCTACAATATACCGCTTTACGGCGCTCGAAAAAGTACATACACGTAAATTATAGACGCATACACATGTTAGTAAGTTAAATACACTTTAGTTTATTAGAAAACACGCAAACAACCAGAAAAACTAACACATAAAGTTGCATACATCATTTCTGCAAAGAACGATAACTACTCCAACAGGGGACACAATAACATCTCGAAAAACTTATTGTAACACTTAAATATTCCTTCACAAGCGGGAGCTAAAAGGTGAAGAGTAGCACATAAAGCATGTATACTAGTTGGGGCAATTATTATATGGGAGCATGAACATTTATTGTCCATGTTTTGCACTCGTAACAGAGGCAAGTTGTATGGGATTGTCAATTTTGGGCAATCGGAGGACAGGTCTTATGGCATCGGTTCCGGATCACACAATTCCCAGAAATATAATGACAGTTTATAGCCAACTGTACTAGTGTGGTGAGCTACTCAATTAGCCAAGTGAAGTGATACAACAGTGTGACAAAGGAAAGGAGAGATTTTGTCCTATCCCCAGAAGCGAAGTAGAGAACTTACGAAGTCTTTGACAAAATTAGACAGCCAATTTTTGTTGAGATTCCAACTTGTGTTACCCCCACAACTTAAAAGTTTGTAACACAACAGGGGAGGAAGGAGAGCCTGTCAGTGACCTACGTAAGAGCTCACAGCTCAGAAGAGCTAAAAAGAGCTACGGAAAAGGGCAAGTAACATAATGATTTAGGAGACCAGACAGAAGAGACACAAACGCTATAAATAGCTATAACGGGACACACTCGTGTCAACAAGGAGGGCAACAAGTGTACATGAGCTGGGGTTACCCAAGAGACTGGGAAACCCGCAGCACGAGAAGTGACCATGTAACTCTAGTTACGATAACCAAGTGACCAGCGTGCTGGAACTCCAAGCACGTAAACTAGCGGATGCACGGAGAGCTAATTGCTTGTGGCTGAACACGCCACAGGAAGCTTGTTCAGACAGAGACTCGACGGCGTAGGGAACAGACTGTATATCCGCTGTGGATACTTTGTTGTTGAAAAGGACAGTATTAATAGTTAGGACTTAGGCTTAGCTTCAGTAGTTATTATCATTAACATCATCTCCTCATTCCATCTTCATAACGTACTAGGATGTTTAATACCGATGTGGTATTCCGCTTATGGAGCTTATGTACGATCAGCTCTGAATCAAATTTATCCTTTTGCAAACCATACGAGTTGTCACTTTCGTGTAGTGCAAAAGTAGGGAATCCTTGTATGCCTGTAGCAAGTGAGTTGCTGACATACATAACACAACTACACTAGGTAGCCATGGTAAGACAAGGAAAGACTAAAGGAAAAGGGCAGAAACCCAGCAGATACCCTACTGGAAGATCCTACCATTTGACATTTCCTTCACCCCCCCCCCCCCAACCATCCTCAATCTCCCTAAATATAATCCCACTACATTGCCCTTAACTCACAGAGTTAAATGATATCTCACACCAGTTAGTTTAAGTTACGCGATAGGCTACTGTTGCCGACGCTCTTATAATACGTTCTATCAACGCACATTACTACACTCGATTCCTAAGAATAATCCAATGTAGGTTTATTTACTTAATTACCATATATGTATTCCGGTTTGAAAATTGAGACTATTGAATAACACAATGGTTAAATGTCCGCCGATGCAAATCAACATTAGACACTATAGTCTCTCTCTAGAAACAAACTAAGAATATTGCACACGCCCGCAGCGCTTCACAACATTTGGTCGACTAACCCCAAATTTGTTTACCTCAACTGGTTTAATATTGGGTCTGAGTGACGTCACAAAACTGTCTAGACACTAGACAGTCTAGAATCTATTTTTCTCTCTCCTGTCTAGACTGGGTGGAAACAACCCACCGTCTATTCCGCTTTCATCTGGGGACCTATCCCAGTACTTCAAAAAGTCTTGCCGGCCTGTGATCTAGAGAATTCTTGTTCCCACAACAAAAGATCCTGCCGACTTTTACCCATACAATCCGTCTACAACTTCGAAGGATGGCTGCCGCCAGCCGACGTATGGCGCGACAGTTTGTCCTCGATCAACAACACATTAAAGAATTGCCGGCTTTGTGGTAGACATTTGGCGCGACATTTTGTCATCGATCGACATTCCAAGATTTTATGTGACACCTGGGTGGTCTTCGTCTTGTGCTACTTTTAACCAGTAGTTATACGTCAGCTGTTTACGCCTCAGACTCAGTGGTAGGACACCCAGTGCTACCTCCATGGCTTCTTTGGATGTTCCTTTTCCAGCACCTAGGATGGTGTTTAGCGCTTGGGTCTAGCCTCCTCTTGTTGGCTTCTGATGCTGAGTCGTACACAATGCTGCCATATTCTAGCTTGCCCCTGATAAATGCTTTATAGAACATCAGCATTGTTTGGGTGTGGGCACCCCAACCGTTACCTTTTATCACCCGCAGTAGGTTGCTTGCTTTCTTGCATTTTTCTAATGTCTGGCATATATGTTTTGACCAGTTCATCTGTTCGTCCAGGGTCATTCCTAAGAAGACTGTGCTGCTTGTTCTATTAATGGTTTCCCCTTTTATCTCTATTTAACAGTCCTTGTTAGAATTTATCTTCTTCTTGTTACTAAATACCATGCTGACGGTTTTATTGGTATTGATTTTGAAACCCCATTTGTCCACCCATGCGGATAGTTTGTTCATCTGTTTTTGGAGGGGTCCTCGTGCGGTTTTTGCAGACTTTCCACAGGCAGGACTGGTTTGCAGCAAACAACCAGACACTGCAAACTTGATTGCAGCAGGTTAAAAAGAGGACGGTCGTGGATGGGTCAAGCTGAAGACATTCTTCAACAGGTGTGTTCACTTGAGGAATTAGAACCTGGCGAGGAGTGGGTACAAGTGCCAACAGATTTCTGCACATCCTTTTCAGTTTGCATCCAACTAGACAGAAAATTCAGACAAGAAAACCCGGCAGCTGTGGAGGCGGAGGTACAAGAGTTGATTTTCGAGAATTCCCTAGACGGTGATGCTGTCATCTACATAGATATGTCGGTCGTCCAACATGTGAGAAGCTCATGGGCCTTTACGGCTCAGGCCGGAGGGAGAATTGTGAAGGAGGACTCTGGTGCTTCTGCTGAGACCACAAGTAGCCTGACTATGGAAGTCATGGCAGTAAGTAAAGCAATAACATGGCTCGAGATACAGACACTCACTAGGGCATGTTTCCTTAGCGACTCAATGAACATGCTCAAGAGGATAGAGATGGGGAGTGAGGGATCCGAAGAGAATGGTTGCTGTCTCTGGAGCGGGTCTCGGCTGACAAAGATTAGTTTCATCTTCGTGCCAGGGCATGCGGGAGTACAAGGGAATGAGCGGGCTGACAAGCTCGCAGGTAACGCTACTGTGGAGGGCGGACGCGAGATGGACCAGGCTGACATTCTGAATGCTCTACGAGAAGTAAGACTTTTGCGAGAACCAAGTGATGACTGTGAATCTACAACCATGACCAGACTGCGAGAACAGCAAATTAAAAGAGGGGTGGCCAAACAAGAACACTACGCAGGAAGCGAAAGAAGACTGATAAACCAACACACGCTGCGGGATTTGCTGAGGAGGGGATCCGAGCACTTATGGACTGAGTGGTTCGATGTGCAATGAGGATGATCTGTCGACTAACTAACTAACTAAGATATCTCTCTTAAGAAATACGGAAAGAACAAGGCGTAGCACATTCAGTGATTTGAAGCAAGCTAGGAAGTATGTGCAAAAGGCTGCCAGGCAGTGTGCAAATGACTATTGGATCAAGTTATGTGAGTCCATTCAAAATGCAAGTGATAAGGGAAATATCAGAAGCATGCATGAAGGGATAAAGAAAGCCTGTGGGCCAATGATCAAATGAAGTGCACCACTGAAAACCTTGACTGGAGAAATAATCACTGATACGAAATAGCAGATGGACTAGATGGGTAGAGCACTATTTGGAGCTTTACTCAAGTGAGACTAAACTAGCGAATAATGCCCTCAACGCCATAGAGGCTCTGCCAACTCTTGACCACCTGGACACACTTTCCACCATAAAAGAAGTTAAGTGTGCTATATATTACCTTGCATCTGGCAAGGCTCCAGGTAAGGATGAGATTCCAATAGAGGTTATCAGGATTGGGCAAGACACACTCACTCTACAGATCCGCCAACTAATAGAGCTATGCTGGCGAGAAGGACAAGTTCCTCAGGATTTCAAAGATTCAAGTATAATAACGCTGTACAAGAATAAGAGCGCTCGGAGCGACTGCAGCAACTATAGAGGTATTTCACTTCTGTGTATTATTGGGAAAGTATTTGCCAGAATTGTTCTGCTAGACTTCAAGTCCTGGGAGATCAAGTCTACCCCGAATCACAGTGTGGCTTTCGACAGAACCGGTCTACCATTGATATGATATTCTCATTGCGACAAATGCAAGCAAAATACCGGGAACAAAGTCAACCACTGATTATTGCTTTCATTGATCTCACAAAGGCATTTGATTTGGTCAGTCAAAGCACTAAAGAAGATTTGCTGCCCATCAACTCTTCTGTCCATCGTGGAATCGTTTCTCACAGACATGCAGGGTATAATCAAGTTTGATGGTGCAACTTCAGAAGAGTTTGAAACCAAGAGTGGAGTTAAGCAAGGTTGTGTATTAGCTTCCACCCTCTTTTGAATACACTTTTCACTTCTACTGAAATATTCCTATCTTCGAATTCCTATCTTCATCTTGGAAGATGTTAAACACATTTTGAAAAAGGCAAAAGACACGGCACCAGGGCCCGATGGGGTCAGGTATGGCCACATGAAGGGTTTGAGCGATGCAGACCTGGAGGAGATGACCGACTGCTTTAACCAGAGCATTAGGAGTGCAGCAGTACCGCAGGATTGGGTGCACAGCTATCTCATTCCTCTCCCAAAACCATTCAAGGATCATTCAAAGCTTAGCGGCTTTAAGATCATCACCCTTCAAAATACATTTGGGAAGGTTTTAGAGAAGATAGTCACTGCTAAGCTGCAGGATTTTTTGGAAAGGGGGAAGCTTCTTCCAAGAGGCCTGGGGAGCTACAGGCCAGGAAAAGATACCTGGTCAAATGCAGCCACGTTTTATGTTTATGAGGGGTTCCAGAGTAGACAGGAAACGATGGCGGTAGCGCTTGATCTCGAGGATGCGTACAATAGAGTTCGATATGATATTTTGATGACCGCACTGATGGAGAAGGGGGGCAATCCCTGGTTGGTGAACTGGATCGTCGGGTTGCTCTCCGTCTGAGTGCATGGACCTCAGAGCCACATATGTTAACCCTTGGACTGCCACAGGGATCTGCAATCTCACCGGTGCTCTTTAATGTGTATACGAGCAAGATTGCAAACCTAGAAGCACCAGGGGTTGGAAGAATACTAACATTTGCAGATGATATTCTTGCATATAGGCAGGGGAGAGATAGGGAGCAAACAGCCCAGGAGTTACAGGCGACAGTAGATAAAGTGATTGACTGGTGTACAGAAATGAGGGCTGTCATCCACCCGGAAAAGGCGGCTGTTTTGTGGTGCTCCCTGGACAACAGGATTGTAAGAGCTGATGTCCCAAGCCTCGCGATGGATGGTAGAAATGTCAGCAGAGAGAACAAACTGAAGTATCACATTTGACAGGAACCTATCCTTTAAGGACCATGTGGAGACGGTTGTGACAAGATCTCAAAAGGGGCTCAGTGCACTTAAAACTGTGGCTGCAATGGACATAGAGCAGAGAATGCTTTTCACACTATACCAGCACTTGATCCTCTCTGTAATTGATTATGGATTAGGTCTGCTCACTGTCTCAGACAGTCAGCTGGTGAAG
The DNA here is from genome assembly GCA_014155875.1 of Cepaea nemoralis. Classification (NCBI taxonomy): domain Eukaryota; kingdom Metazoa; phylum Mollusca; class Gastropoda; order Stylommatophora; family Helicidae; genus Cepaea; species Cepaea nemoralis. The sequence continues at coordinate 17,156 of JACEFZ010009300.1, read as the reverse complement.
TTAGAGCGCATACAGAACGAAGCTATGCGGGTCATTCTGGGATGCACTAGAGACACCCCAGTAGTGTGTATGCGTTACATCCTTGGTCTGCCGACTGTTGCTGGTAGGCTCAAGGTGATGCAGGCGAAGGCATACCTCAGAGAAGCTGCAGACACAGACCAGCCACTGCATGAGGCGCTGGACGCAGTTAAGGGTCAGCGACTGATAAGAGGGAAATCATGGATGGCTCAGGCGGAGGATACGATCAGACAGGTGTGCCCCTTGGAGAACATTAGGCGTGGAGAGGAGTGGGTCAGAGTGCCAGTGGAGCAGTCAGACTTGTGCAGAGTTATAATCACATTGAGTCGGGAGTGCAGGGAGTGGCCAGCAGGGGCCACGGAAGTGGAAATCCAACTAATTCAGGACAATGCTCACTCGGGTGATGTGATTATCTACACAGATGGTTCGGTGTCAAGAGGTGAGAGAAGTGGCTGGGGAATCATAGCCAAAGCTAATGGTTGACGTTTGGGGCTGGAGAGCCTGGCATATGAAACCACAACATCCAGCTTAAGACTGGAGGTGGAGGCAGTCACTGCGGCTCTCCGCTGGATGGAGAATACGAACACACACACACACACACACACACACACACACACACACACACACACATCGTGATTGTAACGGACTCAGAAAGCATGCTGACGAGGGTGAGGACGGGCAGGCTTCGTGCAGAGTGGCTTGCTTCGCTTCGAAGGTCACGGGTGACAAGCATCGCCTGGATCTTTTCTCCGGGGCATGCCGGTGTGCTGGGAAATGAACAGGCAGACAGATTGGCTGGCTCTGCAGAACTTGGTGGAGTATTGATACATGACAAGGCAGACGTGGTTGCGGCCTTGTGGGAGCACGTGAACACCTCGGAGGAGCAAATGGATTACCATGGTCTGGCAAGAATGAGACAGCGAGGAGTGACGAGGGGATCTGGCCGACGCTCAACGCTCAGAGGAAAGTCGAGACGGACTTATAATCAGATTGCTACTGGTACTATTAGTGTTGGAACTCTTCGCTGGCTGCTGAGGATGGGGACGGAGCACGTATGGGAATGCCCCGAATGCTGTGATGTCGATTCCTAAATCAATCAATCAATCAATCTATTCCTATCGCGATCAGGATGGTGGTATATACATTCACTCACAATCAGATGGCGGCCTCTACAATGTTCAGAGATTGAAGGCCAAGACCAAAATTAGGAGGGTACTGATCAGAGAGTTGCTTTTTGCAGATGATGCTGGAGTTACGACCGACTCTGATGAAGACTTACAATGTCTATTATGTGTATTCTCCAGTGCTTGTTCTGAATTTGGTTTAACAATTAGCAAATAGAAGACACAGATTATGCCACAAGGTGCACATGGGGTACCATCAATCTTTATTGACGACGCCAAAATGGAGATGGTAGACAATTTTACATATCTAGGATCAGTGGTAAATAGAAAATTGTCCCTAGATCAGGAAATAAACATCAAGGTTGGTAAGGTAGCAACAACAATGAACATGTTAACAAAAAAGAGTATGGGAGAGCAGGAAGATTACTGTCAAAATAAAAGTCCTTGTCTATCAGTCCTTAGTACTGTTCTTTATGGACAGTGAAGCCTGGACAACTAACTCACACCAAGAGAAGCGTTTAAACAGCTTTCATATGCGGTGTCTGCGAAGAATTCTTGGTATTAAGTGGCAAGACAAAATCACTATTTCTGAAGTATTGGAAAGATCAGGATGTGTGACGGTTTATTCCATGCTCAGTCTTCGTAGACTTAGATGGATAGGGCACGTTAGGAGGATGGGTGATGGTAGAATACCAAAGGACAACTTTTATGGTTAATTACAGATGGGTAAGAAATCTCAGGGTCGGCCTCTACTACGATACAAAGATGTGTGTAAGTGGGACATGATTGATACAGGCATTGATAATGCACATTAGGAGCAAGTAGCCGCTGAACGTGTTGCATGGAGGGCACACTATCAGAAATGGAATAAAGACAAAGGAGAAAATTATTGCAGATAAGTCTCACATCGAGCGTGTGAGACGTAAGATGATGCATGATGGTGGAAATGGCCATGTGTTCACTGTATACGAACATTTACAGAGCGAATTGGCTGTAGTTATTATGCCTTTTTGA
>JACEFZ010009300.1:0-10000 GCA_014155875.1 Cepaea nemoralis | reverse complement strand
GTATCCTTCTACCCTGGTCGGTAAAGAAAAGTTTATCAAGTCTTTCTTCTTTCTCTTTCAAGTTCATCATCGCTTTACCTTCCATGGCAGAAGGACACATACAATTTGATGAACTTTTCTTTACTTTCCAGGGTAGAAGGACACACATGACTTCGTGTACCAATGTTGTTGATCTTTGGGTATGTGAAGTGTTAGAACTATCACAATGTTGTAGATCTGTAGCTATGTGAAGTGTTAGAACTATCACAATGTTGTAGATCTGTAGCTATGTGAAGTGTTAGAACTATCACAATGTTGTAGATCTATGGGTATGTGAAGTGTTAGAACTATCACAATGTTGTAGATCTATGGATATGTGAAGTGTTAGAACTATCACAATGTTGTAGATCTATGGGTATGTGAAGTGTTAGAACTATCACAATTTTGTAGATCTGTAGCTATGTGAAGTGTTAGAACTATCACAATGTTGTAGATCTAAGGGTATGTGAAGTGTTAGAACTATCACAATGTTGTAGATCTGTAGCTATGTGAAGTGTTAGAACTATCACAATGTTGTAGATCTGTAGCTATGTGAAGTGTTAGAACTATCACAATGTTGTAGATCTATGGGTATGTGAAGTGTTAGAACTATCACAATGTTGTAGATCTATGGGTATGTGAAGTGTTAGAACTATCACAATGTTGTAGATCTATGGGTATGTGAAGTGTTAGAACTATCACAATGTTGTAGATATGTGACTATGTGAAGTGTTAGAACTATCACAATGTTGTAGATCTATGGGTATGTGAAGTGTTAGAACTATCCAATGTGTAGATCTATGGGTATGTGAAGTGTTAGAACTATCACAATGTTGTAGATCTATGGTATGTGAAGTGTTAGAACTATCACAATGTTGTAGATCTATGGTTATGTGAAGTGTTAGAACTATCACAATGTTGTAGATATGTGACTATGTGAAGTGTTTAGAACTATCCACAATGTTTGTAGATATAAGGGTATGTTGAAAGGTTTTTTATAAACTATCACAGATGTTGTAGATCTATGGGTATGGTGAATGTTAGAAACTATCACAATGTTGTAGTCTATGGGTTATTGAAGTGGTTAGAACTATCACAATGTATGTAGATCTATGGGTATGTGAAGTGTTTAGAACTATCACAATGTTGTAGATCTATGGGTATGTGAAGTGTTAGAACTATCACGATGTTGTATATCTATGGGTATGTGAAGTGTTAGAACTATCACAATGTTGTAGATATGTGACTATGTGAACTGTTAGAACTATCACAATGTTGTAGATCTATGGGTATGTGAAGTGTGAGAAATATTACAATTTGTAGATCTGTGACTATGTGAAGTGATAGAACCATCACAATGTTGTCGATATGAGTGCACACGTGACTAGGTTGTCAGTTTTTCCGTTGACGTAGCAAACTGCAAGAGCTGGGTTCCAACCCTGGTCAGACTTTCTCATGCTATTGTTACAGTAACGTTCTAACAGCTACACCAACACACTCTCTCAGCGGTGTGAACAAAATATGATAGATTCAGCACTACAAACCGAAAGTGACCAATGAAGAAACTGGACAGAAGAGACTTGAGGTTTCGTGCACTGGTGTGCAAATACTTGGATCATGTGTAGTCGGACGTCGACGTGCAAAACGGGACTTCAAGCTTGTAGGATTAAATACTGGACATGCTAGGCCATGTGGGAACACGGGACTTTAAGTTTGTAGATTAAATACTGGACATGCTAGAACATGTGGAAATACGGGACTTTAAGTTTGTAGGATTCTAAATACGGGGACATGCTAGAACATGGTGGAAATAAGGGACTTTAAGTTTGTTCAGATTAAATACTGGACATGCTAGACATATGTTGAAATCCGGGTACTTCAAAGTTTGTAGATTAAATACCGGGCACATGCTAGAACATGTGGAAATACGGGCCATTTAAAGGTTTTGTAGGATTAAATACTGGGACATGCTAGAACATGTGGGAAATACGGGACTTCAAGTTGGTAGTATTAAATACTGGACATGCTAGAACATGTGGCAATACGGGACTTTAAGTTTGTTAGGAATAAATACTGGACATGCTAGAACACTTGTGAAATACAGGGACTTTCAAGTTTGGTCTGATTAAGATACTGGACCTGCTAGAAACAGTGGAAAATCACGGGACTTTACGTTTGTAGATTACATACTGGACCATGCATTGAACATGTGGGAAAAGTACGGGACTTCAAGTTTGTAGGATTTAAATACTGGACATGCTAGGAACATGTGGAAATACGGGAACTTTAAGTTTGTAGGATAAATACTGGACATGCTAGAACATGTGGAAATACGGACTTTAAGTTGTATGATTAAATACTGGACATGCTAGAACATGTGGAAATACGGGACTTTAAGTTTGTAGGATTAAATACTGGACATGCTAGAACATGTGGAAATACGGGACTTCAAGTTTGTAGGATTAAATACTGGATCATGCCTAGAACATAGTGAAATACGGGACTGTAAGTTGTAGGAATAATACTGGACATGCTAAACATGTGGAAATACGGGACTTTAAGTTTGTAGATTAAATACTGGACATGCTGAACATGTGGAAATAAGGGACTTCAAGTTGGTAGGAATTAAATACTGGACATGCTAGAACATGTGGAAATACGGGACTTTAAGTTTGTAGATTAAATACTGGACATGCTAGACATGTGGAAATACGGGACTTAAGTTTGTAGATTAAATACTGGGCCATGCTAGACATGTGGAAATACGGGACTTTAAGTTTGTAGATTAAAAACCTGGGACATGCTAGAACATGTGGAAATACGGGACTTCAAGTTTGTAGGATTAAATACTGGACATGCTAGAACATGTGGAAATACGGGACTTTAAGTTTGTAGATTAAATACTGGACATGCTAGAACATGTGGAAATACGGGACTTTAAGTTTGTAGATTAAATACTGGACATGCTTGAACATGTGGAAATACGGGACTTTAAGTTTGTAGATTAAATACTGGACATGCTAGAACATGTGGAAATACGGGACTTTAAGTTTGTAGATTAAATACTGGACATGCTAGAACATGTGGAAATACGGGACTCTAAAATGCTCCTAAAATCGCAATCCTTTTGAGAGCTCCCATGATTACTTGTACCAGAAGTATTCTTATAGAGAACACTATTTCTGGATTGAAGACCAGAACCAACGGAAATAGCCTGTGAGCAAGATGGTTATCCAAGAGAAAGCAAAGTCTCTCTATGAAGATCTAGCTAAGAAAGTAGGTGAGAGCTGTACTAGTAGTGCCGATGATAGGTTTAGAGAGAGAGTCGTGGTTGGTTTGAGCGCTTTAAGAAGCGTTCACACCTGCACAACATTCAGACAACAGGTGAAGCGGCGAGTGCTGATACTGAGGAGGGTGGTTTTTTGTTCAAGCAGAGAAAAGCCAGGAAAAGAAGCAGGAAGAAGTTACAGTTTCATCCTCAGATGAAGAGGCAGAATTTAATGCCCCTACATCCCAATAACTCTACTACTCGCCCTCCAGCCCACCTATATTTAGCCAATAAATATCAACAACCGTCAAAATAAACATTACTGTGGTACATAATACACTGTATTTCATTTAGTTCTATGGGAAACAGTGTTTCGCTATACGTCGTTTCACTTAACGTCGCGTTTTCCAAGAACGTAACCCCGACGTTAACCGGGGACTACCTGTATATTGTTGTAGAGTAAACGGTTAGAACGAAGCATCTACACGAAGTCTCGATGATATTTTCACAAGGGTTTTATTTATAATAAGTCCACAAGTATAAAGTATGTTGTAAGATGATCTCAGAATAACAGGGATGTTGACATGTTCGGATCCCGGTGGTAACTACCCAACCACCAGCTACGTCACGACTTGAGCATCCTTCTTTCTGTTCTATATGGATGCTCAAGCGTGCTGTAGTCTTGCACCCCTAAGCTAATACAGATATGCTATTCATTCTGCTACACCTCCTTGTCTTTTAAAAGACTTTTCTTCTTCAAAAGTCTTAACTCCTAACCCCTTTATCCTACACCTTCTCTCCTTACCTCCCATATTTTCTCTAGGCCGCCCCAAACTAACTCTATCTTAAGTAAATATTTCCTTCTAATTGTACCTCGTCCCCGTGTCACATAGCAAATCACTATGATGTTATATTTCTTCTTCGTTTCTGGCCCTTCAAAAAAAAACATAACATATATTATTTACATATCCTCAATAACATTTAAATCTCAACTTTATACAATACATCATAACACATATGGTTACCTTTTTGAAATACTTCTTCTTCTCTTCATAAGCAATCCGCTTAACTCTTCTTATCACGAACTCAACAAATTCAAAACTCTTCTGATACTACCTCAACTCCCTATTGTCATCACTAACTGTATTACCTCCACATTACTGCTTCTCCACTTTCAACTAACCTGAAATCACTTGCACACGATAGAAAGACAAAGAATCGGTGCGCACCGGAGATTCAAAGAAGTAGAACTCTTCCACACAAAAACCACACTCAGCTAAATCACACACACCTTTACAAAAACCACACTCACCTAAATCACACACCTTTACCCCCCTATGTCATTTGAGACTTTATGTAATAAAGTCTAACACAATTATATCTTCTACAGTTCACTTATACCACTTATTATGGTAACAGTTTACGCTGCTATCTACAGCATCAAATACTAACCATCAAAAATATTATTCACTCCCCAAATGTCTATATATTACAGACCTCTTTCCCTCATCATCTCACATAATTAATCTTCTCCTTTTAATCTTGCCGAAATTTTCAGCGACCCCTTAATGCCGTTATCAACAGCAACAATATACTACCCCTGAACTCATGTCTGTGACTGCCTACAATCAACGTTATTCTATTACAGTCCATATATCACGGACCCTCAAAAACCCCATGTCATTTTGTCTCCACAGTGACAATATTCATTTCTCATTAACACACTTACACCCCTTTTCTATTGTACTGCTATCCACAGTATCTAATCACTAATCATTCTTCGGAGTCAAACATGGATTCAATTCATGTTTTGCTAACTGCCTTCACACTGTCTGTTACAGCACGTTACTGACTTCTTCTTCTACAATCTCGTGGCTCCATGTTCACTTCTTTCCCCTCATTTACCCCACTGCTTTATTCACTTTAATCTTTTCTTCCCCAATATGGCGTCCAATCCATATATCTTCAATTAATGCTCACTTAAATTCCCCATAACCATTTTACTTGTGTAGTAACCCGGTATGGCATATGTTTCCACAACTTTGCAGCCCTTATATCATTGATTTATCAACGCTGACTATCACAGCAATCCCACCAACAGGATATGCTTATTATTCACAAAGAGAATGTGTCTCTCTACTAGTTCTCAGTAGTTTATTAACTCTTTTCTGAACGAAGGGTCCTAAATAAAGCCCCATGTATTGCCTTTATTCTAGCCAAAATCATAACTGTTTGTAAATTAAACTTAACTTAACTAATTTCTAACATATTTATAAACAAGGCAATTCTTATTCAACATACAAGACAATTTAAGTTAAAATATGAGTCAACCAAAATAAACAACAGGATGTCATACCCCCCCCCCCCCCCCCCCCAGGTTTTGAACTGTTTATCCCCAACAATAAAACATGCATCAATTTAAATTAGAAGAAAATATCTAGTGTTACCTAACACTACTGGTCTCTTTTACGGACCAGTAGTTTGTACGCAAAAGACTAAAAACACAATAATCCTATTTTAAAATCAAATAGTGACAATCATTTTACAAGACCAAATCAAGCAAAAATAATATAACATACCATACATATTCAATAAACATTGGTCTCTTATACTAACCAATGAAATATATATCTATTCACACAAGTCATGCCTATTCCGTTATTCTCATAACAGAGAAAAAAAACAACTCAATGCTAAGTATTAACCCCAATATATATATGGGTACAATCTTCAACTGCTCCAACATCATAAGGGAAGAAATACAAACTAGAATCAACTCTGGAAATAAGATATACTATGCACTACAACATCTACTAAAATCAAAGGCGCTATCTCGTAACACCAAATCACAATATACAAAACACTGATCAGACCAGTTGTGCTGTATGGCTCTGAAACCTGGAGTACAACGAAAGGAGACGAAGCCTTGTTACAAACCTTTGAGAACAAAATTTTAAGACGCATCTATGGACCCATTAGGGATACACAAAGTGGAGAGTGGAAAAGAAGAAGTAACAAAGACATTTATGATTTGTTTAAGTCCCCGCTAATCACTGGTATCATGAAGGCTAATAGACTACAATGGCTGGGGCATATAGAAAGAATGGAAGATAATAGGGAAACAAAACTCGCTTACACTCAGGAAATAAATGACCGTAGACCCCGAGGTAGACCAAGAAGGCGGTGGAGAGATAATATACATACAGACCTACAAGCACTTGGAATCAACGACTGGCAAGAGAAGGTCCACCAGAGAGACGAATGGAGACAGATTGTATTTGCAGCAAAGAACCTCAATGGCTCGGAATGCTGAAGAAGAGAGAGAAGAGATATATATATATATATATATATATATATATATATATATATATATATATATATATATATATATATATATATATATATATATATATATATATATTCCATTGGCACCTTGCCGTCTTGACAGACGATAGTTTGTGCTTTAAAAAGGCATAATAACTTTTAACTATGGCGGTAGCGAGTGTGACTGATAAGGCCAATTTGCGCTGTAAATGTCCGTTCACAGTGGGTGCATGTGAACACGTGGTCATTTCCACCATCATGCACCATCTTACGTCTCAAACGCTTGGTGTGTGACTTTTCTGCAATAATTTTCTCCTTTGACTTTATTCCATTTCTGATATTTGCCCTCCATGCAACACGTTCAGCGGCGACTTGCTCCCAATGTGCATTATCAATGCCTGTATCAATCATGTCCCGCTTACACACATCTTTGTATCGTAGTAGAGGCCGACCCTGAGATCTCTTACCCATCTGTAATTCACCAAAAAAGATATCCTTTGGTATTCTACCATCATCCATCCTCCTAAGATGTCCTATCCATCTAAGTCTACGAAGACTGAGCATGGAATAAACTGTCACACAACCTGATCTTTCCAATACTTCAGTATTTGTGATTTTGTCTTGCCACTTAATACCAAGAATTCTTCGCAGACACCGCATATGAAAGCTGTTTAAATTGTTCTCTTGGTGTGAGTAAGTTGTCCAGGTTTCACTGCCATAGAGAAGAGTACTAAGGACACAGGCTTGATAGACAAGGACTTTTGTTTTGGCAGTAAGCTTCCTGTTCTCCCAGACTCTTTTTCTTAACCTGTTCATTGTTGTTGCTGCCTTACCAATCCGGATGTTGATTTCCTGATCTAGGGATAATTTGCTATTTACCACTGATCCTAGATATGTAAAATGGTCTACTATCTCTAGTTCGGCGTCGTCAATAAAGATTGATGGTACCCTCATGTGCACCTTGTGACATAATCTGTGTCTTCTTTTTGCTAATTGTTAAACCAAATTCAGAACAAGCATTGGAGAATGCAGATAGTAGACATTGCAATTCTTCCTCAGAGTGGGTCGTAACTGCAGCATCATCTGCAAAAAGCAACTCTCTGATCAGTACCCTCCTAATTTTGGTCTTAGCCTTCAATCTCTGAGCATTGTAGAGGCCGCCATCTGAGCGTGAGTGAATGTATATACCACCATCCTGATCACGAAATGCATATTTCAGTAGAAGTGAAAAGTATATTCCAAAGAGGGTGGGAGCTAGTACACAACCTTGCTTAACTCCACTCTTGATTTCAAATTCTTCAGAAGTTGCACCATCAAACTTGATTATACCCTTCATGCCTGTGTGGAACGATTCCACAATGGACAGAAGAGTTGGTGGGCAGCCAATCTTCTTTAGTGCCTTGAACAGACCCTCACGACTGACCAAATCAAATGCCTTTGTGAGGTCGATGAAGGCAATAAACAGTGGTTGATTCTGTTCACGGCATTTTTCTTGCATTTGTCGCAATGAGAATATCATATCAGTGGTAGACCGGTTCTGTCGAAAGCCACACTGTGATTCGGGGTAGACTTGATCTCCTAGGACTTGAAGTCTGCGCAGAACAATTCTGGCAAATACTTTTCCAACAATACACAGAAGTGAGATACCCCTATAGTTGTTGCAGTCGCTCCGATCGCCCTTGTTCTTGTACAGTGTTATGATGCTTGAATCTTTGAAATCCTGTGGGACTTGTCCTTCACGCCAGCATAGCTCTATTAGCTGGTGGATCTGTATAGTGAGTGTGTCTTGCCCACTCCTGATAACCTCTATTGGAATCCCATCCTTACCTGGAGCCTTGCCAGATGCAAGTTCATTTATAGCACACTTAACTTCTGTTATGGTGGGAAGTGTGTCCAGGTGGTCAAGAGTTGGTAGAGCCTCTATGGCGTTGAGGGCATCATCCGCTAGTTTGGTCTCACTTGAGTAAAGCTCCAAATAGTGCTCTACCCATCTGTCCATCTGCTGTTTCTTATCAGTGATGACTTTCTCCAGTCAAGGTTTTCAATGGTGCACTTCTTTTGATCACTGGACCACAGGCTTTCTTTATTCCTTCATACATGCTTCTTATGTCTCCCTTATCACTTGCGATTTGAATGGACTCACATAACTTGATCCAATAATCATTTGCACACTGCCTGGCAGCCTTTTGCACATCCTTCCTAGCTTGCCTTAGCTCACTCAGAGTGTTACGCGTTGGTCTTTCCTTGTTTCTTAAGAGAGCTTTCTTCTTCTTATCAATCAAGGGCTGCAGAGTCTCGCTGTTGGCCGCAAACCAGTCCTGCCTCTTATGATCCACAGTGCCGTAAACCCCTACGGCAGTTTTATAAAGAGTTTCCTTAATTTGACCCCACTTTTCATTTACTGTACAATTTTCTGGTGTATCAGTGAAAGCGTCTTCAAGTTGCTGTTGAAACTGAAAGCACTTTTCAGGATCATGAGTGTTAATAATATTAATCCTGGGCTAGATTTGTGTTTAGCTGTGTAGATTCTCTTTGGTCTCAGTCTAACCCTTGCAACAACCAAAGAATGATCCGTATCACAGTCAGCACTGTGGTAACTACGAGTCAATGATATATGGTTCAGATGTTGTCTCCGTGTGATGATGAAGTCCAGCTGGTGCCAATGGCCGGATCTTGGATGTTTCCATGTGACCTTATGCATCTCTTTTGTTTTAAAAAAGAGTTTGTAATACATAGGTCATTACTGGTGCAATGCTCCAGCAGCCTTTGCCCATTTTCATTCATGCGACCGATGTTGTATTTTCCAAGGCACACTGGCCATGAACTCGAGTCCTTGCCCACACGAGCATTGAAATCACCGAGCATATAAATGTAGTCAGATTTTGGAACTGCCTTGATCACGGAGTCTAACTCCTCATAGAACAAATCCTTCACATCATCAGAGGAATCGAGTGTCGGTGCATATGCAGTAATAATGGTGGCAAACCCACAAGAGGTTGCCAAGCGCAGGATAATAGTCTTTCATTTCCTCCTGCTGGAATTTCAATCATTCCCAGTAGCGAATTCTTCACTGCAAAGCCCACACCGTGTTGCCTTTTTTCTGCCTGCCCTCTACCCTTCCAGAAAAAGGTGTTGTTGTTTTCCCTGAGTGACCCTTCCTCAGCGGGGCGAGTCTCCTGCAGGCCAGCAATATCAATGTTAAGACGATTGAGTTCGGCATCAATCACAGCCGTTTTTCTCACATCGTCAATATTGGTCAAGTCAGTGGAAAATCCTGGACACATGGTTCTCACGTTCCAGGTTGCAAGCCGTAGCTTGAGGTTTCTATTTTTATTTTTGTTTGTACCTGGTGCATTGGTTTTACAGCCTGCGATTCAGATTTTGTCCTAG
>JACEFZ010009299.1:35000-100866 GCA_014155875.1 Cepaea nemoralis | reverse complement strand
TTTCAGCAGTGTTCACTTCATTGTCCAGACTGACAACTCCCCAATCACGGTCATACAAAGTGGTGTGCATCGGAATGACCGTATATACAGGTGGTCGCTTATACTCCAAAACTATACTTTTAGTATAGAGCATATCAAGGGTAAGGACAACATTCTGGCTGATACCCTTAGTCGACCATCTGAGGTAGAAATACCAGAGATTCCACATAAGAATGTAGAGTAATAGAGTAGTAGTACATTAGAATATTCTATTTGAAATGTTTATGCTAATACATAGATATTACAGCTGAACTATGTACTAAGAACAGTGATCTACCATGTGTCCGTAGACATCAAAAGAAGAACTGTGCTCCGAATAACAAATATATCACCGTGTGAACTGGAACAGCTCGTTACTTACTAAGCTCCATATGTGTTCCGGTGAATCATTTGTGTTAAGCAGAGAAAAACAGTGTCAGAACAGTGCATAAATACAGACACGAAAAATATTGGTCTACGACACAAGCGAACTCTACAGGTGCAATACCCATAGGACACAAGTATGACTGTGTAATGTATTTAAAATACCCAGGACAAGTGTAAATATAGAATATGCCAATGAAAGCAATTTCTGAACATTGGGGCAACAACTAACCTGGGGTATTTGAATACCATGTATATAAATACTTATTGTGATATGTATTATAACATTTTAATATAGTGATAAATTATAGATAGATTAGGTAACTTTAACTTACATTTAGAGTTAGGAAATAAAATAGTTTTCATTTTTTTTGAGTAGTTTACGTAATTCATTATTTTACCCACTTACCTACCTTAAAAGTAGAATACATAGTAGTTTAGATAGGAATAGTACCATTTAGTTTATTACATTCCACCCCGTTTCATTTCAGTTCATTTCATTCCATCTTAATGAACCATTCCATTTAACAAACGTGATCAGTTAGTAGTATGATTAGTGTACACCGTAATAGGATAAAAATATTGTACAATTAAACATACATCATTTACACAATTTAGATAAGAATATCAGCCATATATTTTTTGTTGCAGCTAAAAACATTAGATATAATTTCATTACATTTCAGATTACCCATTTCAGAAAGGTACATAACTCATCTCACATCAATGCCATCTTAAATAATTAGATTACATCCCTTAAATTAGATAAATATTAGGATTAAGGTAAGGAGTAGGAGTAGTCTTAGGAGTAATGTGGCAAAATAGATTAAAATAGTTAACACATTAAATACACATTTATAGAAGTAGTATTAGTATGTGAGTAGTTAGAGTAATATTACAGTAAAATATAGTTGGTCATAATACAAGGGTACAAACCATCAACCCTTGCTCTTACATGTAAATATGTTATAAATACATGACTCGTGCAGCGATTTACGCACAGTCATTGAGCTCAACTTTCTCAAACTGAGCCAAACTTGTACAGTGTCACTCCAAGGTTTTTAAATAATTGGGAGGGTTAAAGATGTGTGACTGAAGAATGAAAGTTAAAGATGTGTGACTGAAGAATGAAAGTAAAAGATGTGTGACAGAAGTGTGAAAGTGAGAGCGAATGTAAATTATACGAGAGAAAGTGAGATCGGTCAGCAGATGTTTCTGCCGCTCAACGCGACTTTTATTTTTTGTCTGCGTCAAATGTTTGCTTTCAATGTTGAAAAGGTGCTGTGATGAATGTGTTGTGTGTAGTTTAGTTTAGAGCTGAGAGAAAGTATTTTAAGTCTCATAAGACGGGAACGTAGTCACAAATTAGTGTTATACACTTGTTTGTGACCGCATTTAACCGAATTATGGCACTTGAAAACTAACTTGCATACACATGATAGTTAGATACACATGTTAGAAGTTAGATTATAGTATTAATTACATCCAAACACGCAAACAACCAGAAAAACAAACATATAAATTACATACATATTTTGTAGATCAAAGGGAGATAACTCCGGGTCAGGGGACATAATAGACAACGAAACACTAACTTAACAGTGAAAGATATACTTTACACGCGGAAGCGAGATAGGTAAAGCCTGTCGCACACAGCTTGGGTAATGGTTGTTTAATATTATATGGGAGACATGAAGCAATTCATGTGTTGACCCTAAGAAAGTCAACTTTGTATGGGTAGTGAGTTAATTTACTATTTGAGGGCAGGTCTTATAAGACAACGGTCCGGTTCAGACATACCTCTAATTAATATAATATTGCGATTGAGAATAGGGCTCACGCCAACCAGACAGGTTTGTGGCGATTGCCAGTAGCCAAGTAAAGTGATACTACACTGTGACAATAGTCAGTAGAAGTCTATGGAGTTACCCAAAGCCAGGTTATCTACAGTCTTTGACAAAAATTAGATACACTAATTTTTTTAGAAACCCCTTGCGTCACAACCAACGAGTCAAAGTTGATGACGCAACACAGGAGGGGAGGGTGTGTGTCAAAGACCGGAATATAAAGGCCGAAGGTCTGCCTCAAGATAGAATACCAACGGGAAGAGTGGTCAACTTCAAGTATAGTAGAGGTGATACAGTGCCCCGATATGAGGGCAGGGTAGGTGATAGAATGGGGGACTATTAACTAGTTCTCTCATGAGACACGGAGACGTTGACCAGATAGTTAGCACTCTGGTCACGACAGAATCACGGCGCCTACATGATAGCCACGAGTGCCACTCAACAGAAGACAACTAATGTAAGCGTGGCAGTTGTAACGGCACGCAGAAAGCCGAAGGACACACCAAGGTCCTTCCGCGTGGTGTGTAGCCACGCGAGAAAAACTCGTCAGACTGGGGACTGACTTTGTAGAGAGCACTTGGTTTAGTGGTGATAGGAGTTTTGTGTAACCAAATAGATATAATTAGCATTAGAGTTTAGGAAACTAGTGATAGGCAATTCTGTGGCTTTGTGTGTGGTTTTGATAGCGACTGTTATGTACTTGTAAAGAGCCTACGGCAATAAAATGTACCATTTAATTCCTCTCACACGACTTGCAAGTTTCTTGTATGGTGTGGGAGAAGTAATCTGATGATGCCTTACACATGAGTTGTTGACACTACTGCTCTACGATCTGGGACGGTTGTTCTAATTCAAACACCAAGCGACTTTACTCACTCCAGAAACGGGCCATGAGTCTAATTTATAGCAAACATTTAACTGACAATCCTAGCCTGTATAAACGCCTTCAGTTACTACCACTCCGTAAAACGCCTGCTTTTCAATAAAGCTAAACTAATTCACAAAATCCTGCATCGGAATGCCCCAAATTCCATCCATCCATCATGTGCCATGCCGGTAAGCGTGGGCGGTCATGTTCTGCCATCTCACTCGATCAACAGAGTCGTGGATCAGTTCCGTGTTTCTGTCTCGACCATGCCACAAGGCCAAGCCATCCAGATACTTGTTTCTAGGTCTTCCCCTTGGTCTGTTCCCCTCGATCTTACCAGTTGTCACCAAGTTCTCCAAATCATTTCTTCTCATAACATGCCCAAAAAATTGTGACTGTCTACGTCTAATGTCTCTGATCAGTTTACGATCTTCATTTGTTTCTTGAAGGACTTGTTTATTGGTCTTTCTGGCTGTCCATGGTATTCTTTGCATTTTCCTCAGAAACCACATTTCTACCGCCATCAGATGTTTTTCAGCCTGGCTGCTCATTGTCCAAGCTTCACATCCATATAAAAGTACAGGTTCTATGTAGCATCTCAACACTCTTTTCCTCGTTTCAATTGACATCTTTTTATTGGTCAGTATGTTGTTCATCTTGCTAAAGGCTACTTTTGCCATGGCGATTCTTGTTCTAATCTCTTCAAGGCATCTCCCATCAGATGTTATTACTGTTCCGAGATAATTGTACCTATTCACTTGTTGAAGAATATTCCCATTTACTTGTATATTACACTGTGGTATTTCGTTCTTCCTAGTGACGACCATAATCTGTGTCTTTTTACAATTTAATTCTAACCCTTGTTGTTCACTGTGTGTAACAACCGCATCTACTAAATTTTGCAGGTCCTGTTCATTGTCTGCAATCAAGACTGTATCACCTGCATATCTAAGCCCCAAATTACCTTTGGCCATTGTTTAAATATAATGCTAGACACAGTAAACGTTTAAATATATTACACATTCCGAAGCCTAGGATTGACTTATAAAAAACAAGCTTAACGTACTCTGCAGCTCAGCTGTGGAACAATCTTCCACAAGAAATCAAAGACATCACCAATCCCTTTTCATATAATCGCAAATTATTCGAACACTATCTCAATATGGATTACCTTCCCCCTTAATAATAGAGATAATAATAATAATAACAAAACCCTAGTATAACAGCCTTTTGGTAGGCCAGTATATTCCACATGGCTAACAACAAGTGTCAGATCATTATCTAATATTACTGTGTCGTGTAGTTTTGATGTTCGCATTTTGCCCATGCCTTTATAATGTATATCCTTTATATTGTTGTTGTTCTCTGTTAGCCTTGAATGATGTGTGAATGAAATAACGTATGAAAGAGAGTGATAGAAGGGCAGAATGTTAGACGGGCCTGCGTGCCCAATTCTTAACCCTTTGAAAATAAAGTTTGTTCGTTCCTTTGTTCGTTCGTTCGTTCTTGGTGGGGTCGTGTGAGTGTTCATGATGGGGGTCGTGTGTGTTTTCTTGGTGGGGTCGTGTGAGTCTTCTTGGTGGGGTCCTGTATGTGCATTTTACGGTTGTGAGTGACAAGTAAGTGGGTTTTTTTTTTTGGGGGGGGGAGGGGGGGAGGGTGTAATGTGAAAAATTAGTGCTGTAGGTGAGTTGGGGGTGGGGGGGGGGGTGGGGTCATGTAACAGATCAGTTCTGTTAGTGGAGGCACTGTGACAGATTAGTGTTATTGGTGGGCGTGTGACAGACTAGAACTGTTGGTGGGGTGGTGGGGGGGGGGTAGGTCATGTGCCAGGTTAGTGCTGTTGGTGAAGGAGAGGGGAATACATGTGACAGATCAGTGATATTGGCTGGGAGTAATTCATGTGATAAGTCAGTGTTTTTTGGAGCGGGGGTCATGTGACAGGTTAGTGCTGTTGGGGGATCATTTCACAGTTCAGTGGGAGTCATGTGACAGGTTAGTGCTTATGGTGGGAGTGGGGGGTCATGTGACAGCTCAGTGCTGTTGGTGGGGGGTAGGTGGGAGGAAGAATTCATGTGACAGGTCAGTGCTGTTGGTGGGAAGTCATGTGGCAGGTCAGTGCTGTTGGTGGGGGTCATGTGACATGTAAAGTGGTGCAGGTTGAAAAGGTGTAACAACATATATTAGTGTGTTTGTTTATGTGTTTATGCAGAGACCGGGACTACCACAGCTGTATTATTTCATGGTTGATGTGTATGTGCAGGTAAGAAGAAGAAGAGGAGGGAGAAGAAGAAGAAGAAGAAGAAGAAGAAGAAGAAGAAGAAGAAGAAGAAGAAGAAGAAGAAGAAAAAGAAGAAGAAGAAGAAGAAGAAAAAGAAGAAGAAGAAGAAGAAGAACAAGAAGAAGAAGAAGAAGAAGAAGAAGAAGAAGAATAAGAAGAAGAAGAAGAAGAAGAAGAAGAAGAAGAAGAAGAAGAAGAATAGAGAGGAGGAGGAGATAGCATACATACTGTTGCCGTACACGAAGATGTGAGTGAGCCGTACGGGAGATCTGAAAGTGAGTGTGAAAGTCTGGTTTGTTGATGACGTGGCTCTACTCCTGGCGCAACCAGCAAATTCACCGACAATGCCATCCACTGCCAGAGAAGACTGACTGGGTGACATCTGACGACTGGCAGCCGTGCCGACGCTGGAAAGGAACGTCTGTTGCATCAGCGCCAGGTTTTGTCCTGCAAAAAATCGTTTGCAATATGATGCTGGAACTACTCTCTACAGTTGATGGAAAAACGTCTATGTCAACAACTGTTATATAACATCTATGTCTACAACTGATATATAACATCTATGTCTACAACTGATATATAACATCAATGTCTACACCTGTTATATAACATCTATGTCTACACCTGTTATATAACATCTATGTCTACAACTGATATATAACATACATGTCTACAACTGTTATATAACATCTATATCTACAACTGTTATATAACATCTATATCTATAACTGATATATAACATCTATATCTACAACTGTTATATAACATCTATATCTACAACTGATATATAACATCTATATCTAAAACTGTTATATAACATCTATATCTACAACTGTTATACAACATCTATATCTACAACTGTTATATAACATCTATATCTACAACTGTTATATAACATCTATATTTACAACTGTTATATAACATCTATATCTACAACTGTTATATAACATCTATATCTTCAACTGATATATAACATCTATGTCTACAACTGTTATATACCATACATGTCTACAACTGTTATATAACATACATATCTAAAACTGTTATATAACATACATATCTACAACTGTTATATAACATCTATATCTACAACTGTTATATAACATCTATATCTACAACTGTTATATAACATCTATGTCTACAAATGATACATAACATCAATGTCTACACCTGTTATATAACATCTATGTCTACACCTGTTATATAACATCTATGTCTACAACTGTTATATAACATCTATATCTACAACTGTTATATAACATCAATGTCTACAACTGTTATATAACATCTATGTCTACAACTGTTATATAACATCTATGTCTACAACTGTTATATAACATATATGTCTCAACTGTTATATAACATCTATATCTACAACTGTTATATAACATCTATGTCTACAACTGATATATAACATCTATGTCTACAACTGATATATAACATAGATATCTACAACTGATATATAACATATATATCTACAACTGATATATAACATCTATATCTACAACTGATATATAACATCAATGTCTACATCTGTTATATAACATCTATGTCTACAACTGTTATATAACATATATATCTACAACTGTTATATAACATCTATGTCTACAACTGTTATATAACATCTATGTCTACAACTGTTATATAACATCTATGTCTACAACTGTTATATAACATCTATGTCTACAACTGTTATATAACATCTATGTCTACAACTGTTATATAACATCTATGTCTACAACTGTTATATAACATCTATGTCTACAACTGATATATAACATCTATGTCTACAACTGTTATATAACATCTATGTCTACAACTGTTATATAACATCTATGTCTACAACTGATATATAACATCTATGTCTACAACTGTTATATAACATCTATGTCTACAACTGTTATATAACATCTATGTCTACAATTTTATATAACATCTATATCTACATCTGTTATAAAACATCTATGTCTCCAACTGTTATATAACATCTATGTCTACAACTGATATATAACATCTATGTCTACAACTGTTATATAACATCTATGTCTACAACTGATATATAACATCTTTGTCTACAACTGTTATACGACATCTATATCTACAACTTTATATAACATCTATGTCTACAAATGATATATAACAGCTATGTCTATAAATGATATATAACGTCTATGTCTACACCTGTTATATAACATCTATATCTACAACTGTTATATAACGTCTATGTCTACAACTGTTATATAACATCTATGTCTACAACTGTTATATAACATCTATGTCTACAACTGTTGTATAACATCTATGTCTACAACTGTTATATAACATCTATGTCTACAACTGTTATATAACATCTATGTCTACAAGTGTTATATAACATCTATGTCTACAACTGTTATATAACATCTATGTCTACAACTGTTATATAACATCTATATATACAACTGTTATATAACATCTATATCTACAACTGATATATACCATCTATATCTACAACTGTTATATAACATCTATATCTACAACTGATATATAACATTTATATCTAAAACTGTTATATAACATCTATATCTACAACTGTTATAAAACATCTATATCTATAACTGTTATATAACATCTATATCTACAACTGTTATATAACATCTATATCTTCAACTGTTATATAACATCTATATCTACAACTGTTATATAACATCTATATCTACAACTGATATATAACATCTATGTCTACAACTGTTATATAACATACATTTCTACAACTGTTATATAACATATATATCTACAACTGTTATATAACATACATATCTACACTTGTTATATAACATCTATATCTACAACTGTTATATAACATCTATGTCTACAACTGATATATAACATCTATGTCTACAACTGTTATATAACATCTATGTCTACAAGTGTTATATAACATCTATGTCAACAACTGTTATATAACATCTATGTCTACAAGTGTTATATAACATCTATGTTTACAACTGTTATATAACATCTATGTCTACAACTGTTATATAACATCTATGTCTACAACTGTTAGACAAATATCTATGTCTACAACTGTTATATAACATCTATGTCTACAACTGTTATATAACATCTATGTCTACAACTGACATATAACATCTATGTCTACAACTGTTATATAACATCTATGTCTACAACTGTTATATAACATCTATGTCTACAACTGTTATATAACATCTATGTCTACAACTGTTATATAACATCTATGTCTAAAACTGTTATATAACATCTATGTCTACAACTGTTATATATCATCTATGTCTACAACTGTTATATAACATCTTTGTCTACAACTGTTATATAACGTCTATGTCAACAACTGTTATATAACATCTATGTCTACAACTGTTATATAACATCTGTGTCTACAACTGTTATATAACATCTATGTCTACAACTGTTATATAACATCTATGTCTACAACTGTTATATAACATCTATGTTTACGACTGTTATATAACATCTATGTCTACAACTGTTATATAACATCTATATCTACAACTGTTATATAACATCTATGTCTACAACTGTTATATAACATCTATGTCTACAACTGTTATATAACATCTATGTTTACCACTGTTATATAACATCTATGTCTACAACTGTTATATAACATCTAGGAGGGTAAGTTAATAAGTAAGTAACAAATGGCTGTTGAAAAATAACTAAATATGATAACAACTTGAAACCAGTTTATTTTTATACATACATTGTCCCTTTATTTCTGAACATAATTTCCGCCAACATTGATGCATTTATCCAATAGTTTTATCAGTTCTGCGTAGCCCTACCACAAGAAACATAGACTTACCACCAGAAACATAGACCTACCGCCAGAGACATAGACCTACCACCAGAGACATAGACCTACCACCAGAAACATAGACCTACCACCAGAGACATAGACCTACCACCAGAAACATAGACCTCCCACCAGAAACATAGACCTACCACCAGAAACATAGACCTCCCACCAGAAACATAGCCCCTCCCACCAAAACATGCCCTACCACCAGAAACATAGACCTCCCACCAGAAAAAATAACCTCCCACCAAAAACATAGACCTACCACCAGAACATAGCCCCCCCCCCAAAAACCATAGACCTCCCACCGGAAACATAGACCTCCCACCAGAAACATAGACCTACCACCAGAAACATAGACCTCCCACCAGAAACATAGACCTACCACCAGAGACATAGACATAGACCTACCACCAGAGACATATACATAGACCTACCACCAGAAATATATACATAGACCTACCACCAGAAACATATACATAGACCTACCACCAGAGACATATACATAGACCTACCACCAGAAACATATACATAGACCTACCACTAGAAACACGGACCTACCACCAGAAACATATACATAGACCTACCACTAGAAACATGGACCTACCACCAGAAACATATACATAGACCTACCACTAGAAACATATACATGGACCTACCACCAGAAACATATACACAGACCTACCACCAGAAACATAGACATAGACTTTCCACCAGAAACATATACATAGACCTACCACTAGAAACATGGACCTACCACCAGAAACATATACACAGACCTACCACCAGAAAAAATACATAGACCTACCACCAAGAAACATATACATAGACCTACCACCAGAAACATATACATAGACCTACCACCAGAAACATATACATAGACCTACCACCAGAAACATATACATAGACCTACCACCAGAAACATGGACCTACCACCAGAAACATATACATAGACCTACCACCAGAAAGATAGACCTACCACCAGAAACATATACATAGACCTACCACCAGAAACATGGACCTACCACCAGAAACATGGACCTACCACCAGAAAGATAGACCTACCACCAGAAACATATACATAGACCTACCACCAGAAACATAGACCTACCACCAGAAACATAGACCTACCACCAGAAACATAGACCTACCACCAGAAACATATACATAGACCTACCACCAGAAACATATACATAGACCTACCACCAGAAACATAGACCTACCACCAGAAACATATACATAGACCTACCACCAGAAACATGGACCTACCACCAGAAACATAGACCTACCACCAGAAACATGGACCTACCACCAGAAACATAGACCTACCACCAGAAACATGGACCTACCACCAGAAACATAGACCTACCACCAGAAACATAGACCTACCACCAGAAACATACATAGACCTACCACCAGAAACATGGGCCTACCACCAGAAACATAGACCTACCACCAGAAACATATACATAGACCTACCATTAGAAACATGGACCTACCACCAGAAACATATACATAGACCTACTACCAGAAACATGGACCTACCACCAGAAACATATACATAGACCTACCACCAGAAACATGGACCTACCACCAGAAACATATACATAGGGACGCAGAGGTGTTTCCAAGGCACCAGGGCCGGGTTATATACTGGCCAAGACCTATTGACGCGTCCTCGTCGAGCGTCCTGGGCAACAGGTCCCTTCGGATTCCTGGCTAAAGTCAATAGGATCGCCGATTCCGCCGAAGTCGGAGAGTGTCTGCCTGTACGGCGAGGAACCACCAGTCTGCACACCAATAAGCCAGACATGGGACAACGGATACTCACGCAAACCTCAGGTCCTGTATGACATCACACTGATGTTGGACAACAGGATGCCTTCATCCGATATACAGGACTTCGCGTTGGAGCTCAAGCCAACGAACACAAACAAAACAAACAAACATATACATAGACCTACCACCAGAAACATAGACCTACCACCAGAAACATATACATAGACCTACCGCTAGATACATGGACCTACCACCAGAAACATAGACATAGACCTACCACCAGAAACATAGACATAGACCTACCACCAGAAACATAGACATAGACCTACCACCAGAAACATATACATAGACCTACCACCAGAAACATATACATAGACCTACCACCAGAAAACATGGACCTACCACCAGAAACATATACATAGACCTACCACCAGAAACATATACATAGACCTACCACCAGAAACATGGACCTACCACCAGAAACATATACATAGACCTACCACCAGAAACATGGACCTACCACCAGAAACATAGACATAGACCTACAACCAGAAACATGGACCTACCACCAGAAACATATACATAGACCTACCACCAGAAACATAGACCTACCACCAGAAACATAGACCTACCACCAGAAACATAGACCTACCACCAGAAACATATACATAGACCTACCACCAGAAACATAGACCTACCACCAGAAACATAGACCTACCACCAGAAACATATACATAGACCTACCACCAGAAACATAGACCTACCACCAGAAACATATACATAGACCTACCACCAGAAACATAGACCTACCACCAGAAACATGGACCTACCACCAGAAACATAGACCTACCACCAGAAACATAGACATAGACCTACAACCAGAAACATAGACCTACCACCAGAAACATAGACCTACCACCAGAAACATGGACCTACAACCAGAAACACATACACAGACCTACCACCAGAAACATAGACGCTGCAGAGATAGCCAACTCCTTTCCCCATCAATAGAATCGTGCTGACTGGCTCCAGGACGTCGCACTCAATGTCAGTCGTTCTTGTGTCTACAATGTATCGTCTGCCATTTGTGCAAGGCCCGCGTCTCTCGTTAAATGCAAGTTGCAATTGTGCTAGGTTGTCCTCAGCTGTCAGACAAAATGTATACCCAAGTAGTCAATGTCAGATTGTTTCACTGACACACAAGGACAGTCTATTAATTCACACAAGGACAGTCTGTTAGTTCACACAAGGACAGTCTATTAGTTCACACAAACAACATGAGTACATGAGGGCAAACCAAGGTCCAGTCTAGCGTGTTTGTTCATGTAGTGCCATCTCCCACGTTGAAGCTGCCACCTTCTCACTTGATGAAACAGTCACCCCAGCTGTAATCGTGTATGCTCCACTTACTCTCACTTGATGGCACAGTCAGCCCCGGCTGTAATCATGTGTTCCACTCACTCTCACTTGATGACACAATCAGCCCCAGATGTAATCGTGTGTGCTCCTCTCACTCTCACTTGATGACACAATCAGCCCCAGATGTTATCGTGTATGCTCCACTCACTCTCACTTGATGACACAATCAGCCCCAGATGTTATCGTGTATGCTCCACTCACTCTCACTTGATGACACAATCAGCCCCAGATGTAATCGTGTGTGCTCCACTCACTTTCACAAAGAACCACACTCGTTACACAATCTTACATTTCCGATCTGACATACGTTAGGCGGTACACTTTTGACCCCAGGACGTTTGTGATGGAGACAAGACAGTCCTACATGGTAGACTTCCACACATGTCCTCTGTGAGATATAGTCCTACATGGTAGACTTCCACACATGTATGTGAGATATAGTCCTACATGGTAGACTTCCACACATGTCCTATGTGAGATATAGTCCTACATGGCAGACTTCCACACATGTCCTATGTGAGATATAGTCCTACATGGTAGACTTCCACACATGTATGTGAGATATAGTCCTACATGGCAGACTTCCACACATGTCCTCTGTGAGATATAGTCCTACATGGTAGACTTCCACACATGTCCTATGTGAGATATAGTCCTACATGGTAGACTTCCACACATGTCCTATGTGAGATATAGTCCTACATGGTAGACTTCCACACATGTCCTATGTGAGATATAGTCCTACATGGCAGACTTCCACACATGTCCTATGTGAGATATAGTCCTACATGGTAGACTTCCACACATGTATGTGAGATATAGTCCTACATGGCAGACTTCCACACATGTCCTATGTGAGATATAGTCCTACATGGTAGACTTCCACACATGTCCTATGTGAGATATAGTCCTACATGGTAGACTTCCACACATGTATGTGAGATATAGTCCTACATGGCAGACTTCCACACAAGTCTTCTGTGAGATATAGTCCTACATGGTAGACTTCCACACATGTCCTATGTGAGATATAGTCCTACATGGTAGACTTCCACACATGTATGTGAGATATAGTCCTACATGGTAGACTTCCACACATGTCCTATGTGAGATATAGTCCTACATGGTAGACTTCCACACATGTCCTATGTGAGATATAGTCCTACATGGTAGACTTCCACACATGTCCTATGTGAGATATAGTCCTACATGGCAGACTTCCACACATGTCCTATGTGAGATATAGTCCTACATGGCAGACTTCCACACATGTATGTGAGATATAGTCCTACATGGCAGACTTCCACACAAGTCTTCTGTGAGATATAGTCCTAAATGTCTTCCGTCATCCATTTCTTTCGTCCCATCATCTTCATTTGTGAGATACCGTAATTGTTTCTACAGCTTGGGTGACTGGTTTCTTTAATATTTCCCATTGGTCGCTGACATCTTGAAATAATATTTCCATATGGGACAATGCATCTTTACCACAATGTTGAATTGGTGTATAATAGACCTTTAAAAAAAAAAAAAAATTAAATGGATGCATCACAAAAAGCAAAAAAAAAAAAAAAAAAAACGAGAAGTAGATTGTCAGCTTTTCTAGAGCACGATTACAAGTAATACATTTGGCGTTGCGGCTAAAGCCTTCGTCAGCACATAACAAACAGAGACACACAACTACACGAAAAACACTACATATAATTACAAAGGTTACTTATCTGAATCCTTACTTGGTTAAAGCGTTTGATGTGAATGAAATGAACCGGGTATGTGGTTCAAGCGGGTCAATGGACTAAAGGTCAATAATGTCAGAAGCTCAGGGATTGGCTTAGCCACTCCATGAGAGGAATGGGGAGACGCCCAGGTGAGCGAATGGTATAATGGGGATTAGCAGTGAACTATAGCCGGCTCTGTGGCAAAGGTGTCACGGACGTAGTTGGCAATTCCGCTTACCGCGTTCGAAACACAGCTGCAGGCGTTTTGAATGCAGACAGTCTTGCGTTGGTCTGCATAAAATGATATGAGTGTCGGACGCTCAGAAAGCAATGGCAAGCTAGTGAACGTAAATTTGCCAAGAAATTCACAAACAACAAAATTAATGATAGGGTTGATGACGGCGTCCTGTAAAGAATATGCTACCACCTTTTTTTCTAGTGCACTTTACATCTGTGGGGATGGGAATGGGGGAGGCGGAGTTAAATAAACCTATGTTGGACATTAATACCGTGAAGGGGAGAGTGAAACCAACTGAAAGATGACAGTTTTCCAATGTCTTAAGACCGCGTTCGTGAGATGCGCACGTTTTCATTTCCGTGACCTGCATGTTGGCCACACCACAGTGGTCAGAACTGTTGAAGTGTATGGATACCGGTTTCTGGGCACCACTGTTGATACCAGCGAGGTGTTGACTAACCCTGTCAACAAGACGTAGACCTATTTCTTCGATATATCTCCTGTCACAACGTGTGCAGAAGATCGCATAGATACCATTTGGAGGAAATGTGAGGAAATCACGGCTCGTGCATGAGAATCCCTCACAGATGTGGAAAGTGGTCTTAAGGAAAGCCAGACTCTGGGTTTGAAGTACATGTGGACAGGTCTTACAATGTGATCGAAGACAAGACACAGTGCCAGGAAGAGACTTGTGAGGTTGGGGTAGACTGCTATGGACCATCACATCACTGCGGTTACGATCCCGCCTGCAAGCCACCAGGGATGCCTCTGAGAAGACATCGCGAGTGACTGGGTCTGTCTGGAGAATGGATAGGTGCCTTAGAAGGATATTATTTGCAGCAATATTATGAGTATGGTCGGTTATCGAAAGGATCGACCTATTGTTTCGTGGTTTCGGCCTGGCGGAGAGAGCCTCGGCACGACTGATAGACTGACAGCGGTAAAGAGCTGTAGAGAAAACTTTTTCAGGATAGCCACGAAGGCTGAAGAAATCCATCATTTTGTGGGTTTTTTGGACGGAAGTCGTTATTATCCTGACAAAGCCGTCGGAGACGTAACAGTTGTAAAAAATGAATAGAACCCTTACTGGGTGGGGGGGGGGGGGGAATGGGAGGAGATATAGAGAAGAAATGCGTGGGAGTCAGTTGGTTTATAATAAACCGTCGTGAATATGCCAGCGGAACCTCCAGAGACTGTTAGATCTAGAAAATTGACAGCCGACGAAGAGATAGTGGAGGTGAGTCTGATGCTAGGATGAAAGTTGGAGAAAAAGGCAATGAAGACTAGCAACCAACTGCTGAAATATGTTATATTTGTTTACGACTTTTAAGGCATTTTGAAATCTTCCGTTGATGAAAATGTAATAAATCTGATATCTAATCTTATGGCCAGGACTCCACCATGTTGATACCAAGTATTTCCAATAATCATCTCATGCTCTTTTGCCCACTTTACAAGCCTGCAACCTCTTTCATTATGTTCCCCTAGTCCATACTTGCCTACTGTGCATCCGCCCTGTTGATCTCCAACTGTAGCATTCAAGTCACCCATTATGATATTCAATTATGAATGCTTGCCTTTCTTGAAGGTATTGTCCACATTATTATACAATTATTCGATGTTGCCATCACTGCTGTCTGTTGTTGGTGCATGTCATATATTTTTGAAGGGAGTGGGAGATCACTGTAGTGCATGCCCCATCTCTAACAAAAGAAGTAGAGCCCCATCCTCTTCTATCTTCAATAACCCCAGAATATGAACCTTGAGTTATCTGCAGGCCTCGTTCTATTAAGTATGTCTAGGAGATATAGATTATGGCCCTGGTGAGAATGGTAATTACTAACTGGGAATCTGCCCCTTCTCCAATGATTCTGATAGCTCTGGAGCCCCCTTATTGGTTATCAAATCTGAGGAAAGTCTGGAGAATTTTCTTAGCCTGATTTAGATGAAGAAAACATGGATATTGAGCAGTTGATAGATCTAGAGTCTTCTCTCCCCTTTTAGTAAGTCATTATGAGTTAATTTATTTTTAAACAATCAAACACATAATCAATCACATTAGATTCTGACAACATGATGTACAAAGAAGTTGTTGACTCACAGATAGGTTTGAACTGATAAATTAACAGAAGGTCAATTCATGTTAATCATTTATTGACTGGCCTGAGCCTTCTGGCCAGTACATACATCTCTATTGTGATTTACACAAGATAATAGAAAAGTTGCACATTGGACCATTGTCCCAGACAATCAATCAAGCATCAATATATGAGATGTCAACAAGTGTGAAACATAGTAAACATTTTGATGTTGTACATATTAAGTGTGATGGTGATGAATCAACAATTAACTATCAGTTTCCTGAAATTGGGTGTGGTGTGTACCAAGGAAAATGTAACCTGGTGACTGGAAGATTAGGTAAGCCAGGGTCCATTGACTGATGGATCCACTTCAGGTCTGCCCGTATAGCTCCACTGAAGGCCTCCCCATACTCTGCTCATGGCCAAGTCATCCTCCATCTCACTTGTGGTTCATCTCTTTCTCTCGGCTTCCCTCTTTCAGGTCTGATTTAGGTGGTTAGTTTGCTGATGTGTTGGGTGGTTGTTGGTATGGAGCCACCAAGATCACTGATGAATATTCGCATAAATATATACATTCTTACCAATACAATCTTTTAAAAGTAGGTAACAGAAACCTAAATTCCTGAAGTAGGAACTAGTTCCCCTCCCCTCCTTTTCTCTCTAAGCTAGTGTTGGGTTAATTTGGGGTGGTCAGAGTTTATCACACGGTGTACGCCTTGTCTCAGTTGGTACCTGCTGTATGTAAGTTCTCATTTGACCTGGGGTCCGTGAACGTGTACAGTAAGACAGTGACAAGAATGAGAATATGTCAAGATGCATGTAAATAAATGACATACATTTATAACATTTCTTCCACTCAGTGGTGGTTATCGCGTGTATAAATAATTCTCTGTGTTTTCCCAATTAACTTCTTCTTCTTCTTCTTGTGTCTAATAACTCTCTCCCATTATCTGTTGTTGTTGTGTTGAGTGGTGTGTTGTGTGGTGATGAGTGGTGTTGAGTGGTGTTGTGTTTTAAGTTATGTTGAGTAATGAGTTAAGTTCACTTCGTGTGATGGAGTTCCACGAAGCACAACTTTCTCATGTAATGCAGTTCATGTGTGCCCTTATCTAATTAAAATTTGACAAAAACATAAATATTTATTCCGTCAAACCCTATTAATTCAATAGATGAAGGAGAAAGGAAAGATTGATTTCTCTTTCAGCTTTCTAGATTGTAAATAGGCATGGATAAGTCTGTTTTTGAACAAGGCACTTATTCTAGTACACGAACTGTCATTTCAGCTGTAGGTAGTGATAGCATCTTTTATCAGTGTTTCTGGTGAAATGCACAAGATTGCTTTCGAATCATCACTTCTCACAGTTGTTTAGAATAGAATGTAGTAGTATAATGCACTTCTTAAAGTTAATAATTATCTCTAAGAATATCAGAGATTGCAGTCTTCATCGAAGAGAGGATTGGAGAGTCATTTTGCCCGGGAACGGCTCTGCGTCGTTAGAATCTACAGTCGAGCATTTTTACATTTCAGAGGTTTTAATTAATAATAATACATTTCAATTGACATTACAAACACGGGTTACCATTACTTGATACTTGATACATCGGGTTCTTAGTCTAATCTCGGGACTAACAAGCTCACCTGGGATCCAGACATTCTGCCTCCTCTATTTGAAAATTTGGTCACACAATTTCTGACTGTCTGTTCGCCAGGCATGTTTTCGCAAGAGTGCGCTGCTTATCATAATCTATACCGGCGTTGGCGCGAAAGCCGTGTCACGTGTCTGTTTCGTCCAATAGTTTTTTAAGCCTGGGCTGATGAAATCTTTCTAAGAATCCACGTCATCTGTCACTTGTTCAGTTCCAGTTTCGATGTTAAGTTTTAAGTCCTAGTCTCCGTTTGCGGTTGTGAAGTCAATTTCTTTTAATGTTGTTTCCTCTTCTTGCGGCATGTGTTGGTAAATGAATAATGGTGGTTAGCGTTATGCTACAGTGCATAAACTTGTATTATGTTGATATCGAAAGGTCTTCCACACAACTTTACTAGTAATATTATGTTTGGCACAGTATAATATCCTTTTATTGATTTTGATCTCCCTATATCCATTATAATTGCTACCCCTCGCTGTTGTTTCTCTCCACCAGAATAGATTATTCTATATTCCTCAGATGATATAATGCCCATTCCTGTCCATCTGGTCTTACATATAACTAACATGTTAATATTCAGTCTTCTCATTTCGTTCTTAATGTTATCAAATTTTCCATCCCCACTCACGGTTCTAACATTCCAAGTTCCCACTTTCAATGATGGTAATCGTCTGTACTCAGTCGCCTGCTGACGGTCTGGAATCACCTGGTGCACATGACTACCCCTACTGGGCGAGGCTGCTCCTATGGAGCACCTATTTACGTCGTTTCTCTGATTTCACTGGTCTACAGACCTTACATTTTATAGCTGTTCTTTTGTAATTTTGTGTTGCTGATTCCAAAAAATGTAATCAGATTTTCCCCCATATTAGCTCTAGTTGTTGAGATAACTAAGAATGACCTTCTTGGTAGGGCAATTGTTATGTACAAACCTACATTTATGTGCCATCTTGACTGTAATCTGCATAATATTACATGTAATTACTGTGCATTTATCGCCTTCATATAAAACACACACAAAAAAAAAAAAATGTATTAAAACTTTATCAATAGCATTTTTGTAATTTGTAGTCAACACACAAAAAGCTGTTTTTTTCGAGGACTTGCTGGGATGTGATATGTCCGGACAGTCATGCAGTAAGCGTCCAACAGTAATCTACTATCACGTGGGCATCCCAGAGTCCCTGGCATCTCTCTTCCATTTGTTAATATCTTGGTGAAATCTTTCACCTTGCTCCTCACTAAAGTCACAAAGTTTCTCGGGAAAGGAATGTAAATGGTTATGGAGGTAGTGCAAGTTTATGCGCATGTTGCATCCAAGCTTACAAAAACTCGACAGCATGTTTTCACCTAATTCAGAGTAATTGTCTGCTTTAAAGTTACCCAGAAATAATTCCACAACTAAAACAAATAATGACCAGGCTTTAGACTCTGTTTTGTTCATCAAATCAATACAATGTGGATCTTTTATTAACTTTCTAATGTGAGGTCCATGAAAAATTCCAGCTTAAAGCTTTTCTATACTCTATTCCGAAATCCTTCTGCATAAATAATTAAAACAGGTACTGTCTTTGTTCAGTGCCTTAACAAATTGCTTCATCAAGCCAAGCTTTACATGTGATGGTGGCAGTAGAACTATTTTTCGATCAATGAGAGGCTTGTTGACAATAGTTGTTTTCGCCAACTTTAAATTCATGCCTCAACAGTCACTGTTTATGCGTTCAATGCGCATCTTTTGCCCTGCTATCCCACAAGCATATAAAGCATGGATATTTGGTGAATCCTCTTTGCTGGCCAAGCAAGAAGTTCATCATTTTAAGATCTACACAAACCATCCAGTTATATTCTACATATTTACATTGTTATTTTTGAGAGCTGTGCTTATTGTAGCATACACCTCTTTCAATGTAGAATGAGCAATTGGAATTGAGTCATATTTGCTACCATTGTGTAAGAGAACACCTTTAATACTTCTTTTAAAGCTGTCAATGAAAAGTCGCCAATCATCTGGTGTATAGTAGCATATCCTTTGCAGAAAGTCGCAGTCAACATCAGCATTGTTTCTGTTGTGATCTCTTGGCAAGTTTACCTTCAGTAGTTTGCCATTGCTTTATGAACGACCTGCATCCACACCATTTCGTAAAAAAAACCAACACAAGGTGGTCTGCTGCCAAATCGCCCGCAGCTGTGTTTCGAAACGCGGGTATATGGGATTACGAACTGCGTCCAAAACCCCTTCGCCACGGAGCATGCCTGGTGTATAATGTACACCCGTTTGTTTACGAGACCTCCTACATTAGTACAACACACAAAGTTGTTTTCTGTACAGAAGAATGGAAGAAAACCTGGCTCTCTGCTGCGATAAAATGTAACCTTTGTTTCAGCAGTCAGTAATTTCTTTTCTTTCAATGTTCAAGCCAAAAGTTCTGAAGATTCCATGGAGAGATAAAGATCTCGGATTAGATGATTCAGTTCACGCTGGTCGAAGCGTTGAGCAGCTGGAAAATCATCTTCGAAATCACTATCGCTGTATTCCTCCGAAGTCGGAGAGTGTCTGCCTGTACGGCGAGGAACCACCAGTCTGCACACCAATAAGCCAGACATGGGACAACGATACTCACGCAAACTTCAGGTCCTGTATGACATCACACTGATGTTGGACAACAGGATGCCTTCATCCGACATACAGGACTTCGCGTTGGAACTCAAGCCAACGAACACAAGCAAGCAACTATCACTGTCACTTGTCGTTCAACATACCACTGCCATTTCACGTCGTCTAGCAGATTCTAAGTCTGGATATTTCAATTTTTTGTGACCCCCCCCCCCCCCCCCCCCCCCAAAAAAAAAAAAAAAAAAAAATAAAAAAAAAAATAAACATTAATTCTCATAATACTGACAATACAGAAATAACAGTCATCAGAGTGGTTCTTGGGCATTGGAATTCCAAATTTTGTAAGGGATTACTATAGCAATAGCCCCCCCCCCCCCCCCGCCCCTAACCTTACATAGAAAAACAGTAATAATATTAATTAAATACACAAATGCTTGTAGCTCTAAAACTAGAATTGCTACAAACAAGTACATCTGATATTTGGATTTAGCAGGCCTCGTTTATGCAAAATCAAATATTTGACCAAAAAAAAAAACAAACAATTGTAGGGTTGATATTTCGATGAAATTGCAAATCATTTTCTTGGCATCCGTTAAGATGGTAGTTTGCCATTGATTTCCATCTTAGCAGTGACCATGACCATATCTACTAACTCCCAACAGGAGATCCTCTAGCTCTCAAAACACAAACAAACTGTCATTTACTGCCAATAGATCTCAGTCTATGCGGTGTATGGCAAGGTGGGGGGAGGGGGATTGAGGGGGGGGGGGAGGAGGAGGTTTGAGCTTGAGGAATTAAGGTCGCCTGACTAGTGCAGTCCCCGCAAACTGTGCAGATTAGAGGTTTTTGGCCCCTGACAGAGAAAAAATACACACCTTACCGAGGATTCGAATCCGGGTCTCCCAAAGGAGAATACGGCATTCTAGCCACTCGGCCAGCCGCTCCTCAGTCGCCGTGAACTGTTGTGTCTTAGCCTCTTTTTAATGTTGGTGATATATTTTCTGTGTGTTTTAGCCTCTTTCTGGTGTTGGTGATATGTTGTAGGTGTGTTTTAACCTCTCTCTGATGTTTGTGATATATTGTAGGTGTGTTTTAACCTCTCTCTGATGTCTGTGATATGTTGTAGGTGTGTTTTAGCCTCTTTCTGATGTTGGTGATATGTTGTCTGTGTGTTTTAGCCTCTTTCTGGTGTTGGTGATATATTGTAGGTGTGTTTTAACCTCTCTCTGATGTCTGTGATATGTTGTAGGTGTGTTTTAGCCTCTTTCTGATGTTGGTGATATGTTGTCTGTGTTTTAGACTCTTTCTGATGTTGGTTATATGTTGTAGGTGTGTTTTAGCCCCTTTCTGATGTTGGTGATATGTTGTAGGTCTGTTTTAGCCGCTTTCTGGTGTTGGTGATATATTGTCTGTGTGTTTTAGCCTCTTTCTGATGTTGGTGATATGTTGTCTGTGTTTTAGCCTCTATTTTGAATGTTTAGGTCACTCATTTTTGCCGGTCAAGGAATTGTCAGTATTCAACGTAAAGCCACATTTCTGTGTATTTACTAATTGCCCATGAATCACAGCCATATGTTAAAACTGGTTGCACATAACATGGAAGGACTCTTGTTCTAACAGACAATTGCAGGATGTAGTGCACACGTTCTTCATTTGATAAAATGCAGATATTTCCTGTCCTATTTTACTCTTTATCTCTGTCATACATCTTCCAAATGTTATCCATGTGCCTAGATATCTGCATTTCTGTAGTCACACTAGACTAACACAATTTATTTTAACTGTACATGTAGGTATGGTCTGTTTCTTTGATATTTATATTACGTCTGTATTTCTGTTTATTATTCAAGTCGTGATTCATTTTTTAATTTTTAAAAAATATTTAAGCACATCATCTCCTGTAAACCCTTCTGACTTGTTGCTATCAAGATGGCGTCGTAACATGTCGTTATTTACATTATGACCACTAACTGCGGTCACTGGCATATCTTATTTATGTCTATAAAAAAGGATGTATGTATGTATGTATGTATGTATGTATGTATGTATGTATGTATGTATGTATGTATGTATGTATGTATGTATGTATGTATGTATGTATGTATGTATGTATGTATGTATGTATGTATGTATGTATGTATGTATGTATGTATGTATGTATGTATGTATGTATGTATGTATGTATGTATGTATGTATGTATGTATGTATGTATGTATGTATGTATGTATGTATGTATGTATGTATGTATGTATGTATGTATGTATGTATGTATGTATGTATGTATGTATGTATGTATGTATGTATGTATGTATGTATGTATGTATGTATGTATGTATGTATGTATGTATGTATGTATGTATGTATGTATGTATGTATGTATGTATGTATGTATGTATGTATGTATGTATGTATGTATGTATGTATGTATGTATGTATGTATGTATGTATGTATGTATGTATGTATGTATGTATGTATGTATGTATGTATGTATGTATGTATGTATGTATGTATGTATGTATGTATGTATGTATGTATGTATGTATGTATGTATGTATGTATGTATGTATGTATGTATGTATGTATGTATGTATGTATGTATGTATGTATGTATGTATGTATGTATGTATGTATGTATGTATGTATGTATGTATGTATGTATGTATGTATGTATGTATGTATGTATGTATGTATGTATGTATGTATGTATGTATGTATGTATGTATGTATGTATGTATGTATGTATGTATGTATGTATGTATGTATGTATGTATGTATGTATGTATGTATGTATGTATGTATGTATGTATGTATGTATGTATGTATGTATGTATGTATGTATGTATGTATGTATGTATGTATGTATGTATGTATGTATGTATGTATGTATGTATGTATGTATGTATGTATGTATGTATGTATGTATGTATGTATGTATGTATGTATGTATGTATGTATGTATGTATGTATGTATGTATGTATGTATGTATGTATGTATGTATGTATGTATGTATGTATGTATGTATGTATGTATGTATGTATGTATGTATGTATGTATGTATGTATGTATGTATGTATGTATGTATGTATGTATGTATGTATGTATGTATGTATGTATGTATGTATGTATGTATGTATGTATGTATGTATGTATGTATGTATGTATGTATGTATGTATGTATGTATGTATGTATGTATGTATGTATGTATGTATGTATGTATGTATGTATGTATGTATGTATGTATGTATGTATGTATGTATGTATGTATGTATGTATGTATGTATGTATGTATGTATGTATGTATGTATGTATGTATGTATGTATGTATGTATGTATGTATGTATGTATGTATGTATGTATGTATGTATGTATGTATGTATGTATGTATGTATGTATGTATGTATGTATGTATGTATGTATGTATGTATGTATGTATGTATGTATGTATGTATGTATGTATGTATGTATGTATGTATGTATGTATGTATGTATGTATGTATGTATGTATGTATGTATGTATGTATGTATGTATGTATGTATGTATGTATGTATGTATGTATGTATGTATGTATGTATGTATGTATGTATGTATGTATGTATGTATGTATGTATGTATGTATGTATGTATGTATGTATGTATGTATGTATGTATGTATGTATGTATGTATGTATGTATGTATGTATGTATGTATGTATGTATGTATGTATGTATGTATGTATGTATGTATGTATGTATGTATGTATGTATGTATGTATGTATGTATGTATGTATGTATGTATGTATGTATGTATGTATGTATGTATGTATGTATGTATGTATGTATGTATGTATGTATGTATGTATGTATGTATGTATGTATGTATGTATGTATGTATGTATGTATGTATGTATGTATGTATGTATGTATGTATGTATGTATGTATGTATGTATGTATGTATGTATGTATGTATGTATGTATGTATGTATGTATGTATGTATGTATGTATGTATGTATGTATGTATGTATGTATGTATGTATGTATGTATGTATGTATGTATGTATGTATGTATGTATGTATGTATGTATGTATGTATGTATGTATGTATGTATGTATGTATGTATGTATGTATGTATGTATGTATGTATGTATGTATGTATGTATGTATGTATGTATGTATGTATGTATGTATGTATGTATGTATGTATGTATGTATGTATGTATGTATGTATGTATGTATGTATGTATGTATGTATGTATGTATGTATGTATGTATGTATGTATGTATGTATGTATGTATGTATGTATGTATGTATGTATGTATGTATGTATGTATGTATGTATGTATGTATGTATGTATGTATGTATGTATGTATGTATGTATGTATGTATGTATGTATGTATGTATGTATGTATGTATGTATGTATGTATGTATGTATGTATGTATGTATGTATGTATGTATGTATGTATGTATGTATGTATGTATGTATGTATGTATGTATGTATGTATGTATGTATGTATGTATGTATGTATGTATGTATGTATGTATGTATGTATGTATGTATGTATGTATGTATGTATGTATGTATGTATGTATGTATGTATGTATGTATGTATGTATGTATGTATGTATGTATGTATGTATGTATGTATGTATGTATGTATGTATGTATGTATGTATGTATGTATGTATGTATGTATGTATGTATGTATGTATGTATGTATGTATGTATGTATGTATGTATGTATGTATGTATGTATGTATGTATGTATGTATGTATGTATGTATGTATGTATGTATGTATGTATGTATGTATGTATGTATGTATGTATGTATGTATGTATGTATGTATGTATGTATGTATGTATGTATGTATGTATGTATGTATGTATGTATGTATGTATGTATGTATGTATGTATGTATGTATGTATGTATGTATGTATGTATGTATGTATGTATGTATGTATGTATGTATGTATGTATGTATGTATGTATGTATGTATGTATGTATGTATGTATGTATGTATGTATGTATGTATGTATGTATGTATGTATGTATGTATGTATGTATGTATGTATGTATGTATGTATGTATGTATGTATGTATGTATGTATGTATGTATGTATGTATGTATGTATGTATGTATGTATGTATGTATGTATGTATGTATGTATGTATGTATGTATGTATGTATGTATGTATGTATGTATGTATGTATGTATGTATGTATGTATGTATGTATGTATGTATGTATGTATGTATGTATGTATGTATGTATGTATGTATGTATGTATGTATGTATGTATGTATGTATGTATGTATGTATGTATGTATGTATGTATGTATGTATGTATGTATGTATGTATGTATGTATGTATGTATGTATGTATGTATGTATGTATGTATGTATGTATGTATGTATGTATGTATGTATGTATGTATGTATGTATGTATGTATGTATGTATGTATGTATGTATGTATGTATGTATGTATGTATGTATGTATGTATGTATGTATGTATGTATGTATGTATGTATGTATGTATGTATGTATGTATGTATGTATGTATGTATGTATGTATGTATGTATGTATGTATGTATGTATGTATGTATGTATGTATGTATGTATGTATGTATGTATGTATGTATGTATGTATGTATGTATGTATGTATGTATGTATGTATGTATGTATGTATGTATGTATGTATGTATGTATGTATGTATGTATGTATGTATGTATGTATGTATGTATGTATGTATGTATGTATGTATGTATGTATGTATGTATGTATGTATGTATGTATGTATGTATGTATGTATGTATGTATGTATGTATGTATGTATGTATGTATGTATGTATGTATGTATGTATGTATGTATGTATGTATGTATGTATGTATGTATGTATGTATGTATGTATGTATGTATGTATGTATGTATGTATGTATGTATGTATGTATGTATGTATGTATGTATGTATGTATGTATGTATGTATGTATGTATGTATGTATGTATGTATGTATGTATGTATGTATGTATGTATGTATGTATGTATGTATGTATGTATGTATGTATGTATGTATGTATGTATGTATGTATGTATGTATGTATGTATGTATGTATGTATGTATGTATGTATGTATGTATGTATGTATGTATGTATGTATGTATGTATGTATGTATGTATGTATGTATGTATGTATGTATGTATGTATGTATGTATGTATGTATGTATGTATGTATGTATGTATGTATGTATGTATGTATGTATGTATGTATGTATGTATGTATGTATGTATGTATGTATGTATGTATGTATGTATGTATGTATGTATGTATGTATGTATGTATGTATGTATGTATGTATGTATGTATGTATGTATGTATGTATGTATGTATGTATGTATGTATGTATGTATGTATGTATGTATGTATGTATGTATGTATGTATGTATGTATGTATGTATGTATGTATGTATGTATGTATGTATGTATGTATGTATGTATGTATGTATGTATGTATGTATGTATGTATGTATGTATGTATGTATGTATGTATGTATGTATGTATGTATGTATGTATGTATGTATGTATGTATGTATGTATGTATGTATGTATGTATGTATGTATGTATGTATGTATGTATGTATGTATGTATGTATGTATGTATGTATGTATGTATGTATGTATGTATGTATGTATGTATGTATGTATGTATGTATGTATGTATGTATGTATGTATGTATGTATGTATGTATGTATGTATGTATGTATGTATGTATGTATGTATGTATGTATGTATGTATGTATGTATGTATGTATGTATGTATGTATGTATGTATGTATGTATGTATGTATGTATGTATGTATGTATGTATGTATGTATGTATGTATGTATGTATGTATGTATGTATGTATGTATGTATGTATGTATGTATGTATGTATGTATGTATGTATGTATGTATGTATGTATGTATGTATGTATGTATGTATGTATGTATGTATGTATGTATGTATGTATGTATGTATGTATGTATGTATGTATGTATGTATGTATGTATGTATGTATGTATGTATGTATGTATGTATGTATGTATGTATGTATGTATGTATGTATGTATGTATGTATGTATGTATGTATGTATGTATGTATGTATGTATGTATGTATGTATGTATGTATGTATGTATGTATGTATGTATGTATGTATGTATGTATGTATGTATGTATGTATGTATGTATGTATGTATGTATTTGATGCGTTGATGTATTATGAGATGAATTTTAATGTTTTTTTATTTTTTGAGATGTATGTTGTATGAAATTTTTAGATTATTATTAAATTATTTGTATTAATGAGTATTAGAGTTTTTTAAGGGTATTTTGGGTAGTTGTATTTTAGTAGTTGGTATGTAGTAGTAGTGGGTAGTTTAGTTTTGTAGTAGTATTTAGATGGGAAATTAGATGATGGAGGGATGATGAGGGTAGATGAGGGATGATGGATGGATGATGTAGTAGTAGTAGTTTAGTAGTAGTAGTAGTTTTAGTTTTAGTTTTTAGTAGTTTTAGTAGTTGTTTTATTAGAGAGGGGTTGGATAGATGGAGGAGAGAAGAAGGAAAGGGAGAGAGAGAAGAGTTTTAGATATTTTTAGATATATGGGGATGTTTTTAAAGGGTTGATAACGGCCACCGAAGACAACAGCCCCCGGCGCCAACGCAATTTTGGACGAAATTTTTTATTTACAAACTTTAATTTTGAATTAATGAGTCAAAAAAAAAAAGTTCAAAAGGGCTAACAGACAGCAACGGGAACCCCCGGCAAGAAGAAGATAGAGAAGAAGAAAAGATAGTAGATGGGTTTAGATGGTGGGAAGGGGAGGGGAAATTAATATGAAAATAAAAATAAAATTAAATAAAAGATGTCCCCAAAAGGATGGGTAAAAGGGGGGGCCGGGCCGGGGGCGGGACAGACAGACAAAAAAAAGAAAAAGAAGAAGACAAAAAACAGACAGAACAGACAAAAGGGGGGGTCGGGAAACGGGGAAGGGCTTATATGACTACTTATATGAATTAAATGAGATGCTCCTCACCAGGAGCTGGGCGAAGCCGGGCCGGGTCAGACAGACAGTCAGACAGACAAACAAGCAGACAGAGAGACAGATAGGATAGATCCCCGCCAGGGCCTGGGCGAAGCCGGGCCGGGTCAGCTAGTATATATATATACACACACATACATACACGCACACACACAGACACACACACATACACGCACACACACAAGCACGCACGCACGCACACACACACACACACACACACACACACACACACACACACACACACTCACACACATATGTATATGATCCGGCAGAACAGCATCTATCGAAATGAAACATTCGGCTGTAAGGAGCAAGCGGTATACGGATAACGTACAATCAAATTTCAGACTGAATTCATACAAAGATCCCAGGTAACCAGAAATTGTAGATAT
This sequence comes from Cepaea nemoralis, assembly GCA_014155875.1. Lineage (NCBI taxonomy): Eukaryota > Metazoa > Mollusca > Gastropoda > Stylommatophora > Helicidae > Cepaea > Cepaea nemoralis. Next base: position 71,649 of record JACEFZ010009299.1, on the reverse strand, counting down.
AAGCCAGATCACATACATCTGCCAACATCACTTGTTCACTTGAATATTTCCGAGTTCTCTTTTCGAAATGACAACGCTGCGTTATGTTGACTTTGGTGATAATCAAATCAAGGAGACTCCCACCACCACCAACAACTGTAAGCTACGCCTATCTTCTATAGCAGATCATAACAAGATGAAATATGTGCCTATGAAGATGCTACATAAATCCGTATATAAACTGCAAGCCAAAGTCAAACTATACTACAACCAGATTCAGAAACGACCGTGCAACCACCGAGATAAATGGACAGTTCTGCAGCTGAGCAGAACGGGGCACTCACTTGTCCTGACAGTTGGAATTGACTGTCAAAGACTGAAGTAAGAAAACTACACGTGAATTTGGAAATCAAGGGGAAACCACTACATTATCTTCCCTAAACTTCATGACAAAACACATTTCAATAGCAGTAAACGACGTCAATGACTGTCTTAGAACATCTGTGTCCTGTCGGGGCAGTCAGTGTCACAGGTGCCACCAAACCGTCACCCAGAGACTGAAGACAACACTTTAATTAAAACACATAAATTTAAAATAATTGCATAGAATGCTAGAACGTTAAATGAGCTTGGAAAGTTGAACAATGTTGTAAGTAACATGGAAAGCGTGAAACTGAACATCCTAGGCATAAGTAAGATAAGATGGAAGGGATCCGGCAAAATTATAAACGACAAACACATAATAATTTATTCTGCAGAAGATACACACGAAAAAGGAGTAGGGTTAATATTTGATAAACAAACAGCCAAATCACTTAATGGTTACTGGTGTATTTCAGATAGAGTTATTATGGTCAAATGAAAGGCAAACCAATAGATATAAATATTGTACACATATACGTACCAACAACAAGCACTAGTGATAAAGAAATACAACATTTTTACGATGAAGTAGAAATGGCGATGTCTCAAATTAAATATAAAAATAATACTAGGTGGTTTTAAAGCAAAAGTAGGAAAAGGAAAAATGGAGGATACAGTGGGGAATTATGGTTTAGGTACAAAACATGAAAGAGGAGAGCAACTAATAGAATGGGCAAAAGTCAATGCTATGATAATTGGAAACACCTGGTGTAAACACCGTAAACTACGACTTTATACAAGGAAAAGCCATGATAAGAAAATACTACATACTTATTAATAAAAGGTTTAGAAATGCGTTAATTAATGTAAAGACAATGCCGGGTGCAGACTGTAATAGTGATTTTGTACCACTATGTGGAATAATAAAAGTAAGACTGAAGAGAGAGAAACAGTGGTTAAGAACATGAGACTTAATAAAGAGGTTTCGAAGGTAGATAAAGAAATTCAAGAGCTATACAGAGTGATTGTGAAAAATAAGTACAATACAATAGCTAAATTACAGAATATAAACGAACAATGTAAAATGTTAAGGGACTCCATTCATCAAAAGAGCAAAAGAAATATTACCGGTTGAAGCCAAAAAGCTAAGAAAAAATGGATAGCTGAAGAACTCTTAAAGTTGATGGCCAAAAGAAAGCAGAGTAAAAATGAAAAACAAGAATATAAAGAGATAAATAAAGAAATAAGAAATAATTGTGTGAAGGGAAAAGACAGTTGATGCCACGAGCAGTGCAAAAAGATTGAATTAAGTTCTATTAACAGATACAAAACATATACAATGACAAATCAGTGAGCTCACAGGAAGAAAAATAAGAATAAATACAGAGTGTTTAAAATCAAAAACAGGAAAGATATTATTGGAGGAAGATGCTATAATGAAGAGGTGGAATGAGTATATAGGAGAATTATTTGATGGAGAAAGGGCAGAATTAACAGAAGAAAGTAACTTAGAAAGTTCATCTATTCAACAAGAAAAAGTCGCTGGCGCTTTCAAACATATGAAGAAAGAAAAAACATCTGGGCCAGATGGAATCACAATTAAAGATATGCTGAAATCTGTATTTATAGCTATTCCAAAAAGACCAGGAGCATTTGAATGCGGAAGGGCACAAACAATGCAATATATACATTACGGGCACTATTAGAAAAGATCAATAGAGACACATAAATACGTATATGTGTATTTCATAGATTATACTAAAGCCGGGCTCCCTGGCCTAGGGTTTAATGACTTTCTCCGTAATCCCGTTTATCCACGTAGGGTAACGCAGCGCGCGAGAATTGGAAGCGGTTCTCGCCGCGATGGTAACTTACAGGATAAGTGAGTCTGCCGCTCAGAAAGCAAAGGCAAACTACTGAGCGTAATTTTGCCAAGAAATCAACGACAGCGGTAAAATGCTGGTGTTGACAGCGATGTCATGTAAAGGATATGCGAAAAAAAAAGGATTATACTAAAGCATTTGATAAAGTGAAACACTATGACATGAATAAAATGTTGGAAGATATTAACATTGATGGGAAAGATATCACAATAATAAAAATATGTACTGGAGCCGAGTAGCAGCAATTAAAATGGGAAATAAGGAAGGAAATTATGAACAGATAAGGCTGGGAGTACGACAGGGATGTGTTTTGTCACCGGGTCTCTTCTACCTCTATAGCGAAGTAATAATGAAAGAGATCAAAGAGAAGCCAGAAATAATATTCGGAGGTTATAATATAAACAATATACGCTATGCTTATGGCACAGTATTGATGGCGGATAAGGCAAAAGATCTAAAACAATTGTTGAACATTGCTGTAACAGAGAGTGCAAATAAATGACACTCCTTGAATATTAAGAAAACAGTAACAATGGTGATATAAAAGAAAAAGGTGACACCCATATGTGAAACAGAGATAGGGGGGGGGGGGATTTCTCCACCAAGTGGATAGTTTGAGATACCTAGCGGCATTTATAACATCAAAAGCAACATGCACAGCATGAATTAAGAGCAGAATATGGCAAGCAAAGGCTGAATTTCAGAAAATGAAGAATATCTCTCACGCAATAAGTCACTATAATTGAATGTAAGAAAGAGAGCGCTGAAGTGATATATAGAAATGTGGTTCCGTCGCCCTGCTACTGAGTGAGTGCGTGGCGGGACACTGTGAGCTGTGAGTTTCGTGTGAAATGCTTTTGAATCTGCCCGAGGTTTTTTGGAACGTGAGCGCATGTTCGGAGCGATGGTAGCTGGCTATGTCCCAGCGTTGACCGGTTTTTGCCTTATGCAGAAATGCGTGGCTGCTGGGCTTCTGGTTGACTGCCACTGCCATCGACGATGAACTGTATTTTCGTGGACTGTGTGGGTGAACATCTAGGAAACATCCAGATGGGGAAATGTCTGCCGTTTCCATCAGAGATAAACTGGATGTTTCGTGGGGGACTATTGTGTTGACATTCTGGCGGCGGCATTATGCCCAGTGTATCTGTGCGGGCTGTTGTTTGTCAAGACTCCTGTCTTTTCCACCTTTCACATTGGGCAGTGGGGAGCGTTTTGTGTGATATTCACTGGCACAGGAACGGAGCATAATGGGGACGACCCGTTGCTGTGAAATTGGAACCTCGACTAACTAACTAACTATAGAAATGTGGTTTCTGAGACGAATGTTGCGAATTCCTTGGCCTGCCAACGTAACTAACGACGACTGCATACATATAAATACACACATGCGTGATTCTATAAATGCCCCTAGGTATCTTCAACTATCCACTTGGTGAAGAATTTTTCTTTCTTTCTCTATTTCACATTTAGGTGTAAACAAACAAACAAACAAACACACACGTAATCAATTCTGTTGTTTCAAGCTCTTCCTAATTTGTTCATTTACATTCCAAGATTCACATCCATACAGCAAAACATGTTCTATGGGTGCAAACACACAAACACACACACACACACACTAATCACATACTCATAACTACACACATATATACGAACAGACACACGCACACACACTCATACACATAGATACCTTGTATACTGACAATGAACCGGAACCAGGAGACATGGACGGGTGTGGTGAAGCTCAGGCGAAGCTGTGTCAGGGCGGGGTCCGATAGACAAGTGTTGTCCATGTTGTCGGCTATAGTGTTTTCTGTGGAACTGTCCTTGAACTTGTAGAGGAGGTCACCTGGTGGGACAGGACGTGGATAGCACAGGCTCTCTAGCACAGTGGTTCTCAACCTTGTTTGGCATGTGCCCCCTTCACCATATTTTCAGAACGTCATCCCCCCCCCCCCTCTTCGTATTTCCTCCCTATAAATCCCCCCTCTACACAGTATACGTAATAATGGAAGCTAAGTATAATAGCACATACTAAAACAAGTTTAGACGTCTACATAAAGCGTGATTTGCAGGTCTACTTACGTTATAAAATGAATTTCAGAAAGGTGAGACGTACAGAACCGTACAGTATGAAGGGAAAAACAATATCAAGTAATCGGTTCTTGTATTAACCCGATCTTGAAATAATCCTAAAACCCTAAAATTCTCCCCTGGGGGGGGGGGGGGGGGGGGAGGGGGAAAATTCCCCACCGGCTGAGAACCACTGCTCTAGGAGATATAACAACCAATGGGATGTCTTCTTTGCTGTGTAACTGTATAGAGAAGGAGTTGAAGAGCTGCAGATTGTGTGACTGTAGACAGACAGTGGCATCTGACCCAGCTGCTGTCTCACAAGAATGTAGACAGACAGTGGCAGCTGACCCACCTGCTGTCTCACAAGACTGTAGACAGACTGTGGCTGCTGACCCACCTGCTGTCTCACAAGACTGTAGACAGACTGTGACTGATGTCCCAGCTGCTGTCTCACAAGACTGTAGACAGACAGTGGCATCTGACCCAGCTGCTGTCTCACAAGACTGTAGACAGATATTGTCAGCTGACCCAGCTGCTGTCTCACACGACGGTGTTCTGTCGCTGCAGAGCCCACGGTCAATAATGTTCTAGTGACAACCGCCCACCCATCTGCACTCTAGACACGTCACAGGAGAAGTAGATGGATGTAACTTCCGGGTCACAGAGACACTGACACGATCAAGGATACACTGTACAGGTCACGGATACACTGTGCCGGTAAAGGATACACTGTCCTGGTCAAGGATATACTGTACAGGTCACAGATACACTGTGACGGTAAGGATACACTGTCCTGGTCAAGGATATAATGTACAGGTCACGGATACACTGTGACGGTAAAGGATATACTGTCCTGGTCAAGGATATAGTGTACAGGTCACGGATACACTGTGACGGTCACAGATACATTGTCCTGGTCACGGATACTCTGTCATGGTCAAGGATATACTGTCCACGTCATGGATTCACTGTGTGGGTCAAGGTTATGCTGTCTGGGTCACTAACAATCTGCCGGGTCATACGAGAGTGTAAGGCAAGGGCAATTGAGTCATTGCCTTCAGAGGCACCATCATTTGGAAGCTCACAATGGACTAAATGAGGATCACGAATACTGACCGACTGCTGGTTGAACACAGAAAATACAGCTGAAGCAACATACGTAATGGGTGACTGAGCATAGATTGAAGTGTAGTATCAGATGTATCACGGTACGTGTCAGATACCTCCAGCATGTATGGCTGTATCACGGTACGTGTCAGATAGAACCAGCATGTATGGCTGTATCACGGTACGTGTCAGATAGAACCAGCATGTATGACTGTATCACGGTACGTGTCAGATAGAACCAGCAGGTATGACTGTATCACGGTACGTGTCAGATAGAACCAGCATGTATGACTGTATCACGGTACGTGTCAGACACCTCCAGCATGTATGGCTGTATCACGGTACGTGTCAGACACCTCCAGCATGTATGGCTGTATCACAGTACGTGTCAGATAGAACCAGCATGTATGGCTGTATCACGGTACGTGTCAGACACCTCCAGCATGTATGGCTGTATCACAGTACGTGTCAGACACCTCCAGCATGTATGGCTGTATCACAGTACGTGTCAGACACCTCCAGCATGTATGGCTGTATCACGGTACGTGTCAGACACCTCCAGCATGTATGGCTGTATCACAGTACGTGTCAGACACCTCCAGCATGTATGGCTGTATCACGGTACGTGTCAGACACCTCCAGCATGTATGGCTGTATCACAGTACGTGTCAGACACCTCCAGCATGTATGGCTGTATCACAGTACGTGTCAGACACCTCCAGCATGTATGGCTGTATCACGGTACGTGTCAGACACCTCCAGCATGTATGGCTGTATCACAGTACGTGTCAGACACCTCCAGCATGTATGGCTGTATCACAGTACGTGTCAGATAGAACCAGCATGTATGGCTGTATCACGGTACGTGTCAGACACCTCCAGCATGTATGGCTGTATCACAGTACGTGTCAGTCACCATCAGCATGTATGGCTGTATCACAGTACGTGTCAGTCACCATCAGCATGTATGGTTGTTTCACGGAACGTGTCAGTCACCATCAGCATGTATGGCTGTATTACGGTACGTGTCAGTCACCATCAGCATGTATGGTTGTTTCACGGAACGTGTCAGTCACCATCAGCATGTATGGCTGTATTACGGTACGTGTCAGTCACCATCAGCATGTATGGTTGTTTCACGGAACGTGTCAGTCACCATCAGCATGTATGGCTGTATTACGGTACGTGTCAGTCACCATCAGCATGTATGGTTGTTTCACGGAACGTGTCAGTCACCATCAGCATGTATGGCTGTATCACAGTACGTGTCAGTCACCTCCAGCATGTATGGTTGTTTCACGGAACGTGTCAGTCACCATCAGCATGTATGGCTGTATCACAGTACGTGTCAGTCACCATCAGCATGTATGGCTGTATTACAGTACGTGTCAGTCACCATCAGCATGTATGGCTGTATCACAGTACGTGTCAGTCACCATCAGCATGTATGGCTGTATTACGGTACGTGTCAGTCACCATCAGCATGTATGGTTGTTTCACGGAACGTGTCAGTCACCATCAGCATGTATGGCTGTATTACAGTACGTGTCAGTCACCTCCAGCATGTATGGTTGTTTCACGGAACGTGTCAGTCACCATCAGCATGTATGGCTGTATCACAGTACGTGTCAGTCACCATCAGCATGTATGGCTGTATTACAGTACGTGTCAGTCACCATCAGCATGTATGGCTGTATCACAGTACGTGTCAGTCACCATCAGCATGTATGGCTGTATCACAGTACGTGTCAGTCACCATCAGCATGTATGGCTGTTTCACGGAACGTGTCAGACACCTCCAGCATGTATGGCTGTATCACAGTACGTGTCAGTCACCATCAGCATGTATGGTTGTTTCACGGAACGTGTCAGACACTAGTGCGCTAGTGGACATATCTGATACTACATCTAACCACATTCACTGAGCGAGACTGAGTATGCATGGGATGCCCGGAGTGGTATCAAGTCTATTCATGGGATGCCCGGAGTGGTATCAAGTCTATTCATGGGATGCCCGGAGTGGTATCAAGTCTATTCATGGGATGCCCGGAGTGGTATCAAGTCTATTCATGGGATGCCCGGAGTGGTATCAAGTCTATTCATGGGATGCCCGGAGTGGTATCAAGTCTATTCATGGGATGCCCGGAGTGGTATCAAGTCTATTCATGGGATGCCCGGAGTGGTATCAAGTCTATTCTTACAGGAAGACAGACAAACAGAAGTAGTGTTCATTGTTTGTGCAGACAATTGCTGCAGCTCCAAATATCCTGGGAGGAAACTGTACATTAATACAGGTGTAATACAAGTTGCTACAGCAACAGCCATATGGGACAACAAGAGTGAAAGTAACAGCTGTGATAGAGTGGATGTATATAACAGCTGGACAAGACAGAAGACAGTAAGAGTTAAACTACCGGCTGTGATAGAGTGGATGTATATAACAGCTGGATAAGACAGAAGACAGTAAGAGTTAAACTAACAGCTGAGATAGAGTGGATACATGTAACCGCTGGACAAGACAGCAAGATTTAAACTAACAGCTGTGATAGAGTGGATACATGTAACCGCTGGACAAGACAGCAAGAGTTAAACTAACAGCTGTGATAGAGTGGATATATGTAACCACTGGAGAAGACAGCAAGAGTTAAACTAACAGCTGTGATAGAGTGGATATATGTAACCACTGGAGAAGACAGCAAGAGTTAAACTAACAGCTGTGATAGAGTGGATATATGTAACCACTGGAGAAGACAGCAAGATTTAAACTAACAGCTGTGATAGAGTGGGTATATGTAACCACTGGAGAAGACAGCAAGAGTTAAACTAACAGCTGTGATAGAGTGGATGTAACGTAACCACGGGGCAAGACAAAATCAGTTAACAACAGCATCTGCTGCAGGATAAGTTATTCGGAACAGTGCTAGTTAATGTTCTCAACCTCTGTTCTCTGGTTACGTCAGCTGTGAAACTCCTAGAGTCCCGTTTCAGTCATTCACAACCCCTCACCTCATCTCTCTCTCTCTCTCTCTCTCTCTCTCTCTCTCTCTCTCTCTCTCTCTCTCTCTCTCTCTCTCTCTCTCTCTCTCTCTATGTACGCACAAGAAGAAGGCTTGTGGTCACATAACACGTCCCTTTAATGTCAAATAAAATAAACTCCTTTTTGCACTTTTTGTCACACTTCCTTTTGCACGTCATGTCACAAGTCATTTTACTCGTCTTGTCACAAGTTATTTTAAACGTCTTGTGACATGTCAGTTTACACGTCTTGTGACACGTCAGTTTACAAGTCCTGTGACACATCAGTTATATGTCCTGTGACACGTCAGTTTACACGTCCTGTGACACGTCAGTTTACACGTCCGGTGACACGTCAGTTTACACGTCCGGTGACACGTCAGTTTACACGTCCTGTGACACGTCAGTTTACACATCTTGTGACACGTCAGTTTACACGTCTAGTGACACGTCAGTTTACACGTCCTATGACACGTCAGTTTACACGTCCTGTGACACGTCAGTTTACACGTCCTGTGACACGTCAGTTTACACGCACTGTGACACGTCAGTTTACACATCCTGTGACACGTCAGTTTACACGTCCTGTGACACGTCAGTTTACACGTCCTGTGACACGTCAGTTTACACGTCTTGTCTCAAGTTATTTTAAACGTCTTGTGACACGTCAGTTTACACGTCCTGTGACACGTCAGTTTACACGTCTGAACGCGCCTTGAGAATTTGTTGCTAGACCCATATTATGGGATGTGTTGACCTGGCAGAACAAGGTCAATAAAAAATGGGAATGTAGGTCAATGTGGACAGAACTCCTGACTACCCGTATAACCAGCCACTACGCCACCTGGGCTGGCCCGCTTTCCAGGGATCGTTGATTGTCCAGCTGACCCCATGGACGTGTGTGGTTTGTCTGTTATTACAATGGGATGGAACAAGAAGAAAAAGAAGGAAGAAGAAGAAGAAGAAGAAGAAGAAGAAGAAGAAGAAGAAGAAGAAGAAGAAGAAGAAGAAGAAGAAGAAGAGAGGAGGAAGAGAAGTAGGAAGAAGTATATAATGAAGAAGAAGAAGAAGGAGGAGGAGGAAGAGGAGGAGGAGGAGGAGGAAAAGAAGAAGAAGAAGAGGATGAAGAATAATATGAAGAAGCATAAATGTGGAGGAAGGTCAGGATGTGGAGGAATAAGAAGAAGAAGAAGAAGAGAAGAAGAAGTATTTAATGATGAAGAAGAAGAAGAAGAAGAAGAAGAAGAAGAAGAAGGTGTTGCTGGTGGAGGAGGAGGAGAATTAGTGGAAGAATAAGATGATGATGCTGAACTTACTATATTGACATGCAGTGTGAAACCATCCAGGCGTGCAGGATGACCGTCTCAAGCACTGACCCATGGCCCCACAGGGTGGATTCGGACAGTTACAGAAGAAGCTGCAGCTGGTTCCAAACCAGTCGCGATCGCATGCTAGGCAACAAATGTCACAAAAGGAGGATATCATTATGGCTGGATGCTTGGATGTGCTCGATCACCTGCCTTAAACTCTCGGATAACTCCTAATTGCTCGTTCCACCATACACATCATGCACCATCTTACGTCTCGCACGCTCGGTGTGTGATATATCTGCAATCGTTTTCTCCTTTGTATTTATTCCATTTCTGATGTTTGCCCTCCATGCAACACGTTCAGCGGCGACGTGCTCCCAATGTGCATTATCAATGCCTGTATCAATCATGTCCCGCTTACACACATCTTTGTATCGTAGTAGAGGCCGACCCTGAGATCTCTTACCCATCTGTAATTCACCAAAAAAGATATCCTTTGGTATTCTACCATCATCCATCCTCCTAACGCGCCCTATCCATATAAGTCTACGAAGACTGAGCATGGAATAAACCGTCACACAACCTGATCTTTCCAATACTTCAGTATTTGTGATATTGTCTTGCCACTTAATACCAAGTATTCTTAATACCAACCTTATGCTACCAATCTCAAACCTGGACTTTATCGAAATTACACCTTCGCAAAATCAACACCTGCGAAATGAGATGCCTGAGGAGAGCTGCCAACTTAACAATCCGAGACCGAGTAAGAAATGCTACTATCAGACAGACTGTGGGATCAACACCTTGTGCCACATTTATTGAAAGACAGAAAATCAAGTGGTTTGGCCATGTTGTTAGAATGCAACATCAGCAACTACCATCACTGGCCTTACATCAAACATCATCTGCGACGAGACCACGAGGACGTCCAAGAAGAAAATGGATTGACGACATCAGAGACATTGTACAACCACACGGAGCAACACCGGGCGCTGGAACGCAAATTATTCCTCCCCACGACGCTTGACGGCAGAAGTGGAAGATGATGATGATGATGATGATGATGATGATGATGATTCTTCGCAGACACCGCATATAAAAGCTGTTTAAACGTTTCTCTTGGTGTGAGTAAGTTGACCGAGCTTCACTGTCATAAAGAAGAGTACTAAGAACACAGGCTTGAAAGATAAGGACTTTTGTTTATTGATACAAATACAGGTCACATTACTAATACATTTTTCCTTAGGGGTAAGATAACTTGGATACAAATACAGGTCACATTACTAATACATGTTGTTGAGACCTGATAACTTTGATAAAAATACAGGTCACATTACTAACACATTTTGCCATAGGGGTAAGATAACTTGGATAGCAATACAAGTCACATTAGTAATACATGTTGTCATGGGGTAAGATAACTCATATACAAATACAAGTCACATTAGTAATACAAGTTGTCATGGGGTAAGATAACTTGGATACAAATACAAGTCACATTAGTAATACATGTTGTCATGGGGGTAAGATAACTCATATACAAATACAAGTCACATTAGTAATACAAGTTGTCATGATGGGGGTAAGATAACTCATATACAAATACAAGTCACATTAGTAATACATGTTGTCATGGGGTAAGATAACTTGGATAGCAATACAAGTCACATTAGTAATACATGTTGTCATGGGGGTAAGATAACTCATATACAAATACAAGTCACATTAGTAATACAAGTTGTCATGATGGGGGTAAGATAACTCATATACAAATACAAGTCACATTAGTAATACAAGTTGTCATGATGGGGGTAAGATAACTTTCACACAAATACAAATCACCGTGATGAAACGTCTCATCAATATAAGGATGTATCCCATGCCACCAGAAAGAATAAGTCCCCAAGTAAAATGACATAAGTCCACCTAAAAAGTATAAACTCAAGAGGAAGGAAAAGAGTGGAAAATACAGTTTCACCGCGGGCCAGCGCCATCATTTCTATAACTCCAAGTCTGAGGAACCTCAACTTTGATGTACCGATCAAACGTCAGGTTAATATCTAGACTTAACACCTAACGCCCAGATAAAGCAGAACCAATCTGGTTTCTATCAAAGGTTGGAAACTCGTATTGTCTCAGCAGAAGAGAAGGGACCGGAGAGGTGCGACCTTCCGACTTAATAAAATACGCTGGTTAACACGCCGTAAAAATCCCGATTGGGGGTTAAGATTCTCAGCTAGAAAAATGTGTGAACCAGCAACTGCGATAGGAGGCCTGACACTTCTTTGCAAAGCGAGTTAAAATCCCCGAATGAGAGATAAGATGGTCAGCCAGACCCGTATGAACTAATCCACTGCGGTTGAAATAGACAACATGCCTGATACCTTTGGAACACGAAAGCGAGGATGAAACAGCAGATTGAAAGGCATGTGTGATGCAACATCATCGCATTCCGAACAGCGACCAGAGCATGTTTGAGACGCATAGCAAGGTGAAAGTTAGTTCATAGTGAAAGCTGGTCAAAGCGTGTTAGAAGCGTAAGTCAAACTGATTGACAGGTGAAAGTTAGTTCATAGTGAAAGCTGGTCAAAGCGTGTTAGAAGCGTAAAAGCAGGTGAATGCGTGTTTTAAGACGCATGGTGTAGAGTCATTCAAATTGATTGACAGGATTGAATCACAGTTCGTAAAGAAAAACCGAGAAGGGGTTAAATGTAGACGTGACATAAGTAATCTGATAATAAAATAAAATAATATTTGGTGAAACTGTAATAATAAAATAATCTGATAAAAAATAAATAAAAAATTGTGGGAAGGGGAGCAGTGAACACGGAAATCACGCCATGCACGAACATATTTATGGACGGACACTGCCAGCAACCCCTCAGACGCAAATGCACGTATAGCGAAAGGATACCTACTCGGAAAGATATTAACATCTTGTTCCGTCCGATTGAAGACTAGGTCCAGTGACATAATTTCCCAAGCTATAAACTCAGGTTATACCAACATATTATTTTGATCCATTTGTATGCTGTTTGAAGGTTTGCGTTAGGTTCGCATTTAACTCTTCTTAACTTCAAGCTTGTGGATTTTCTGGGTTACTCATTGTTCCAACTCTAGCCTTTACTATTTCATTGTGAACTGTGTTTTCTTCTTATTCTTTCGTTTGCTACTTTGTTTTCTGAATTGTTGTACGTGATAATTTGGAGAAATCCAACATTATACAAGCCACATGAGTGTGTGGCCTGTTCACATTTTTTAAAATTCGCATATCCTTTACAGGACATCGCTGTCAACATCAGCATCTTTCAGCTGTCTGTTGAATTCTTGGCAAGATTACGCTCAGTAGTTTGCCATTGCTTTCTGAGCGGCCGGCTCAGTTATGCCGCAAGTCACCAGCGGGGGATGAACCGCTCCCAGCTCTCGCCCCGCTACGAGACTCTGCGTGATAAACGGGATTACGGAGAGAAAGTGGTGTAACCCCTCAGCCAGAGAGACCGGCGGCCTGTTCACATACAGGATAGAAGTTTAGATTCATCCTGCACACACTGGAGAGATGGACTACTCAGAAGGAATTTCTTAGGGTGACCATCCTATTGATAGCATCCAAATTAACGCTTATTCTTTGGATCAACCCTTTGAATGCTTACAAAGATTGGTGTGAAACCAACTGGAAAAGAAATGTCACCAATTCACCTGATGATGTCTGCATGTGGACATACAGAGGACAGACAGAGGGCAGACAGGCGGACAAATCTACAAATCTTTGATTAAGTCCTTTTAATAGATGTCAAATTAAACTTTTATATTTTGCAAAGCTCAATGAAAATTCTCCATTTTGATCGTTGGTTCTTTGCAGATAGTGAAATGGGCCAAAATTTCATTTGAAATGTGTGACTTTTATATATTTATTGTGTGAAACCTCTGATGTAATTGTACAGCTCTGTAATAATTCTGGGTTATGCTTTATAACTTCAGATTGAAATGTAACAAGTGTCCAGTGATGTCCACTACAGAAGGTAGACCATGAAATCAGTTTGCGTCTCTCAATTCATCACTGCTAGCTTTCTACATCTGTAAACAGAGACTAAATCACCTCCCAGAATGCAGAATCTGGCTAACACTTTGTGACATGACAACCAGCAATCTCAACAACTACCTCTTCTTATTTCTTCTACTTGTTTTCTTTCTGTTCCTTCTCCCTCTCCTTGTCACTCCCTTTTCCCGCATTCCCTACCATCGACAAATATTTGTAGCAACAGGTATCCCATCAATCCATTGCTTACTGGAAGCACCCCTGGTCCTGATTTTGTCTTCTTGTTTGTGTCATATTCAAGTTGCTTGACAGCACTGCCTTGTGATAATCTTGTTAGATGACCAAACCATCGTACATTCGTTATTTGACTATAGTCTGGAGGTGAGCTTAGTAAAAGGGCAATGGGTGTGGATAGAGTTGTGTTGAATTGAGTCAAGAACCAACCCCACAGCACTCAGGACATTCTCATACGTGCTCCGTCCTCATCTCCAACAGCCAGCGAGGAGTCCCAATACTAATGGTAGCAGTAGCAGTCTGGTTATATTTGTCCGTCTGGCCTTTCCCCAAAGTCCTGAGTGTCGGACAGATCCTCTGGTCACTCCCTGCAGCAACATTCTCTCTAAGCCGCGATTATCTGCCCGTTCTTCTGCGCTATACACACGATCCCGAAGGGGCTCGACCACATCTGCTTTATCATGCACCAATAATCCACCATCCAATGCAGAGGGAGCCAATCAGTCCGCCTGCTCGTTCCCCACCAGACCAGCATGTCCTGGGGACACAATCCAACAGTTGCTCTCTATTGTCTTGTATTGTTGAATACAAAACTGCCACTCTGCCAGAAGCATGTCTATCTTCACCTTTCTCTTGTCTTGTATTGTTGAATACAAAACTGCCACTCTGCCAGAAGCATGTCTATCTTCACCTTTCTCTTGTCTTGTATTGTTGAATACAAAACTGCCACTCTGCCAGAAGCATGTCTATCTTCACCTTTCTCTTGTCTTGTATTGTTGAATACAAAACTGCCACTCTGCCAGAAGCATGTCTATCTTCACCTTTCTCTTGTCTTGTATTGTTGAATACAAAACTGCCACTCTGCCAGAAGCATGTCTATCTTCACCTTTCTCTTGTCTTGTATTGTTGAATACAAAACTGCCACTCTGCCAGAAGCATGTCTATCTTCACCTTTCTCTTCATACTTTGTGAGTCTGTCACAATCACCACATGCTTGTGCTGTTTTCCAGCTGTCTTCCAGCAAGTGCATCACTGCTGTGATTGCCTCCATCTCCATTCTCAGACTAGATGTTATGGTATCATATGCCAGGCTCTTCTGCACCACACACTGTCCACCAACCTTCGTTAGAAACTCCTGGGCACTCCTTTCTCCTCTTAGCACAAAACCATCCATGTAGATGATTAAATTGCCTGGTCGCGAATTGTCACAGATCAATTGTTGCACCTCCCATTCAGCAGCCGGCCGGCCAATCCCAGCATTCCTCATCCAATGTTATTAAGACCCCTCACTGGTCTGGCGTTTTCTCTGACATTCTGACCCACTTGTCCCCTCTCCCAATAATCCCAAGCAGGCACACGTCTCTGATTGTGTCCTCTGCCTGAGCCATCCATGATATTCTTCTGATCAGCCTGTGGCCCTTTACTGTGTCCAGGGCTTCATGCAGGGGGTGTTCCATGTCTGCAGCCACGTTAGCCTGCAACACGTTGCCTTGAGCCTGTCTGCGATCGTGGCTAAGGCTAGGATGTGTCACATAAACACTACTGGCATTTCCCTTGTACATCCCAGAATGACCTGCATAGTTTCATTCTGTATACATTCTAGTTTCACCAGCTGACTGTTTGACACTCCGAAGACTTGAGACGCCAGCATTAACACTCATATTGTCCAGAGAGCACCTTAACACAGGCGCCTTATCAGGGTTAATGAGACTACCTTTCTCTGTACGCCAGTCAATCACTTTATTGACTGTCTCCTGTAACTCTTGTGCTATTTACATGTTGTCTTCCCCCTGCCTATATGTAGGGACATCATCTAAAAATGTCCCTGGTGCTTCAAAGCTTGCAATCTTGCTTGTGTACACGTTGAATAACACAGGCGATATTGCAGATCCTTGTGGTGATTCCTGGGCAATCTTGCACGCCGCGGAGGTTCATGAACCTAGGTGGAGAGCAACGCTACGAGAGTGCAGGGTAGCTGCTATCCAATTCACCACCCAAGGACTAACAGCCATCTCCATCAGAGTGCAGTAAGAGTTTAGTAATAATATCTAACACTGTTATATGCATCCTCAAGATTCAGTGCTGCTGGCATTGTTTCCTGTCTATTCTGGAACAACTCATAACCATCACAAGCAAATATCGCTGTGTTTCACCAAGTGTTATTCCTTGGCCGGTAACTCCCCAACCATCAGGGCAGTAGTTTGTTTTCTTTTCCAAGAATTTCTGCAGCTTAACAGTAACAGGTCCTTGCCTTCTTGGAGCGTGGGGTTGCTGTGCACTCACTCTTGGGGCACTGATGCTGTACTAATGCTCTGACTTGGGGCACCTGATGCTGTCCTAATGCTCTGACTTGGGGCACTGATGCTGTCTTAATGCTCTGACTTGGGGCACTGATGCTGTCTTAATGCTCTGACTTGGGACACTGATGCTGTCCTAATGCTCTGACTTGGGGCACAGATGCTGTCTTAATGCTCTGACTTGGGGCACTGATGCTGTCCTAATGCTCTGACTTGGGGCACTGATGCTGTCTTAATGCTCTGACTTGGGGCACTGATGCTGTCTGAATGCTCTGACTTGGGGCACTGATGCTGTCTTAATGCTCTGACTTGGGGCACTGATGCTGTCCTAATGCTCTGACTTGGGGCACTGATGCTGTCCTAATGCTCTGACTTGGGGCACTGATGCTGTCCTAATGCTCTGACTTGGGGCATTGATGCTGTCCTAATGCTCTGACTTGGATCACTGATGCTGTCCTAATGCTCTGACTTGGGGCACTGATGCTGTCCTAATGCTCTGACTTGGGGCACTGATGCTGTCCTAATGCTCTGACTTGGGGCACTGATGCTGTCCTAATGCTATGACTTGGGGCACTGATGCTGTCCTAATGCTCTGACTTGGGGCACTGATGCTGTCCTAATGCTCTGACTTGGGGCACTGATGCTGTCCTAATGCTCTGACTTGGGGCACTGATGCTGTCCTAATGCTCTGACTTGGGGCACTGATGCTGTCTGAATGCTCTGACTTGGGGCACTGATGCTGTCCTAATGCTCTGACTTGGGGCACTGATGCTGTCCTAATGCTCTGACTTGGGGCACTGATGCTGTCCTAATGCTCTGACTTGGGGCACTGATGCTGTCCTAATGCTCTGACTTGGGGCACTGATGCTGTCCTAAGGCTCTGACTCCTTAAAATCTCCATCATTCATACGTGATCCCGTCAGGTCCTGGCACAGTGTCCTTGGCTGTTTCCAACTTGTTCTTCTCAAAGTATATACTGGGTGTGGATGGCATCAAAAGAACTGCAATTAAGGTAATGAATTTGTTAACTGTGTGCTATAATTAAAAGCAATATAACGGTAACTTACACTGACTGTGATTGCCTGGTTGAGCGACCAGTACCAGGAAACAAATGTTCCACAAGACAGGGCTACGGGTCATCATCATTTGTAGGGCCGGAAACGTGTCTCTGGTTCAACAAACAACAGAAGACATCCATCATTGGAGAACAACTGTATCTGCTGCAGTATTTTATCATTGTGTTCATGTCTAGTTTGAGAACATCTGTAACTATATAATTATTCAATCATAGTGTTCATGTCTAGTTTGATAACATCTATAACTATGGAATTGTTCAATCAAAGTGTTATTGTCACCTTTGTGAACATGTGTAACTATTGAATTGTTCTATCATAGTGTTCTCATCTAGTTTGTGAACATCTGTAACTATTAAATTGTTCTATCATAGTGTTCTTGTCTAGTTTGTGATCTTTAACTATTGCAAGCAGGAAATGTCTAGAGATAACTTTACCCGACATACAGCAGGACATGTCTAGAGATAACTTTACCCGACATAGAGCAGGACATGTCTAGAGATAACTTTACCCGACATAGAGCAGGACATGTCTAGAGATAACTTTACCCGACATAGAGGACATGTCTAGAGATAACTTTACCCGACATACAGCAGGACATGTCTAGAGATAACTTTACCCTACATACAGCAGGACATGCCTAGAGATAACTTTACCCGACATACAGCAGGACATGTCTAGAGATAACTTTACCCGACATAGAGGACATGTCTAGAGATAACTTTACCCGACATACAGCAGGACATGTCTAGAGATAACTTTACCCGACATAGAGCAGGACATGTCTAGAGATAACTTTACCCGACATAAAGCAGGACATGTCTAGAGATAACTTTACTCTAGATAACTTTACCCTACATAGAGCAGGACATGTCTAGAGATAACTTTACCCGACATAGAGCAGGACATGTCTAGAGATAACTTTACCCGACATAGAGCAGGAGGACATGTCTAGAGATAACTTTACCCGACATAAAGCAGGACATGTCTAGAGATAACTTTACTCTAGATAACTTTACCCTACATAGAGCAGGACATGTCTAGAGATAACTTTACCCGACATAGAGCAGGACATGTCTAGAGATAACTTTACCCGACATAGAGCAGGAGGACATGTCTAGAGATAACTTTACCCTACATACAGCAGGACATGCCTAGAGATAACTTTACCCGACATAGAGCATAAGAAAGTCCTGAGATAAAATAAAACAGATCTCTCCCCTCTCCGACTTCTGACTGTCGCCTGTAAACATTAGCAAGCTATAGTGACGTACTACACATAGAAAAGTCGGACTTCCTTACGGAAAATAGTTTACAGAGGAAAATTAGCTGCCATAAGTTACCTGCCACAATTTTTTTTGCATATCGTTTTTACAGGACATCGCAGTCAACACCAGCATTTCTGCCGTTGTGATCTCTTGGCAAGTTTACGTTCAGTAGTTTGCCATTGCTTTCTGAACAACAGGCACCCATACCAATGCGAAACCAACACAACGATGTCTGCTGCCAAATTGCGCGCAGCTGTGTTTCGAAAGCGGATTACGAACCGCGTCGGCAGCTCTTAGCCACGGAGACCGGCTTCCACAAATTTTGTTTTAAAGTTGCATAACCTTCACAGGACGTTGCAGTCAACACCAGCATCTTACAGTCAAAATTTGTTGGGCATGTTATGAGAAGAAATGAATTGGAGAACTTGGTGACAACTGGCAAGATAGAAGGGAAGAGACCAAGGGGAAGACCTAGAAGCAAATACCTGGATGGCTTGGCCACGTGGCATGGTCGAGACAGGAACACCTGAGTTGATCCACGACTCTGATGATCGAGTGAGATGGCAGAACATGACCGCCCACGCTTACCGGCATGGCACATGATGGATGGTTGATGTATTGGCAAATTTTCTTTTACGTTCAGTAGTTTGCTATTGATTTCTAAACGACCGGCTTCCATAAAAATCAGCGCGACACGGTCTGCTGCTAAATCGGTCGCCGCTGCGTTTCGAACGCGGGTAATCGGGTTTACGAATCGCGTCCGCAAAGCCATGGCCACGGAGACCGGCCACACATGACCTGCCTCAAATTACCTGCCAGGATGCACAGAACCGTTGAGTTAAGTGCTGGATACCTTTTACCTGTTGAGTTGAGTGCTGGATACCTTTTACCTGTTGAGTTGGGTGCTCGATACCTTTTACCTGTTGAGTTGAGTGCTCGATACCTTTTACCTGTTGAGTGCTCGATACCTTTTACCTGTTGAGTTGAGTGCTCGATACCTTTTACCTGTTGAGTGCTCGATACATTTTACCTGTTGAGTGCTCGATACCTTTTACCTGTTGAGTTGGGTGCTCGATACCTTTTACCTGTTGAGTTGAGTACTCGATACCTTTTACCTGTTGAGTGCTGGATACCTTTTACCTGTTGAGTTGGGTGCTCGATACCTTTTACCTGTTGAGTTGAGTACTCGATACCTTTTACTTGTTGAGTTGAGTACTCGATACCTTTTACCTTTGTGAGAACTGTTGCAGGGCATGGTGTCTAGACTGAGCTGGTCTGGCAATTATACGATTGTAAACTCACATTAGCGAGGTCATGGGCTGGCCATATTTTATGAGAGAGAGCTCGACGTTTAAATTATTAGAAGGCAAAATTCAGGGGTAGAAAATAGACGATAACACGAAACCACTGTGTCATGCATGAATGCAACAACTGAGGAGTTGAAGCACACGCAACCATAAACAGAACCTCCTACCATACGATACGTCAACCCGGTACACAATCCTATTCGGAAACTACTACTATACGAATGTCATCTGGTGCACAATCCTAAACGGAAACTCCTACCATACGAGACGTCACCCGGTGCACAATACTAAACTAAAGCTCCTGCCATACGATGCGTCAACCGGTACACAATACTAAACTAAAACTCCTGCCATACGATTCGTCAACCGGTACACAATACTAAACTATAACTCCCGCCATACAATTCGTCAACCGGTACACAATACTAAACCGAAACTGCCACCATACGACACAGTCAACCCGGGACACGTCTCAAGGTGAACATGTTGTGGGGTTACTGCGGGAGCCATCTCTAGGTCAAGCACCATATTGTCAGACTAAACCGGGACACGTCTCAAGGTGAACATGTTGTGGGGTTACTGCGGGAGCCATCTCTAGGTCAAGCACCATATTGTCAGACTAAACCGGGACACGTCTCAAGGTGAACATGTTGTGGGGTTACTGCGGGAGCCATCTCTAGGTCAAGCACCATATTGTCAGACTAAACCGGGACACGTCTCAAGGTGAACATGTTGTGGGGTTACTGCGGGAGCCATCTCTAGGTCAAGCACCATATTGTCAGACTAAACCGGGACACGTCTCAAGGTGAACATGTTGTGGGGTTACTGCGGGAGCCATCTCTAGGTCAAGCACCATATTGTCAGACTAAACCGGGACACGTCTCAAGGTGAACATGTTGTGGGGTTACTGCGGGAGCCATCTCTAGGTCAAGCACCATATGTCAGACTAAACGGGACACGTCTCAAGGTGAACATGTTGTGGGGTTACTGCGGGAGCCATCTCTAGGTCAAGCACCATATTGTCAGACTAAACCGGGACACGTCCATCAAGGTGAACCTGTGGGGTACTGGGAGCATCCACTCTAGGGTCACGCACATCGCAGAAACGGCGACACGTCTCAAGGTGAACATGTTGTGGGGTTACTGCGGGAGCCATCTCTAGGTCAAGCACCATATTGTCAGGACTAAACCGGGACACGTCTCAAGGTGAACATGTTGTGGGGTTTACTGCGGGAGCCATCTCTAGGTCAAGCACCATATTGTCAGACTAAACCGGGACACGTCTCAAGGTGAACATGTTGTGGGGTTACTGCGGAGCCATCTCTAGGTCAAGCACCATATTGTCAGACTAAATCCGGGACACGTCTCAAGGTGAACATGTTGTGGGGTTACTGCGGGAGCCATCTCTAGGTCAAGCACCATATTGTCAGACTAAACCGGGACACGTCTCAAGGTGAACATGTTGTGGGTTACTGCGGGAGCCATCTCTAGGTCAAGCACCATATTGTCAGACTAAACCGGGACACGTCTCAAGGTGAACATGTTGTGGGGTTACTGCGGGAGCCATCTCTAGGTCAAGCACCATATTGTCAGACTAAACCGGGACACGTCTCAAGGTGAACATGTTGTGGGGTTACTGCGGGAGCCATCTCTAGGTCAAGCACCATATTGTCAGACTAAACCGGGACACGTCTCAAGGTGAACATGTTGTGGGGTTACTGCGGGAGCCATCTCTAGGTCAAGCACCATATTGTCAGACTAACCGGGACACGTCTCAAGGTGAACATGTTGTGGGGTTACTGCGGGAGCCATCTCTAGGTCAAGCACCATATTGTCAGACTAAACCGGGACACGTCTCAAGGTGAACATGTTGTGGGGTTACTGCGGGAGCCATCTCTAGGTCAAGCACCATATTGTCAGACTAAACCGGACACGTCTCAAGGTGAACATGTTGTGGGGTTACTGCGGGAGCCATCTCTAGGACAAGCACCATATTGTCAGACTAAACCGGGACACGTCTCAAGGTGAACATGTTGTGGGTTACTGCGGGAGCCATCTCTAGGTCAAGCACCATATTGTCAGACTAAACCGGGACACGTCTTAAGGTGAACATGTTGTGGGGTTACTGCGGGAGCCATCTCTAGGACAAGCACCATATTGTCAGACTAAACCGGGACACGTCTTAAGGTGAACATGTTGTGGGGTTACTGCGGGAGCCATCTCTAGGTCAAGCACCATATTGTCAGACTAAACCGGGACACGTCTCAAGGTGAACATGTTGTGGGGTTACTGCGGGAGCCATCTCTAGGTCAAGCACCATATTGTCAGACTAAACCGGGACACGTCTCAAGGTGAACATGTTGTGGGGTTACTGCGGGAGCCATCTCTAGGTCAAGCACCATATTGTCAGACTAAACCGGGACACGTCTCAAGGTGAACATGTTGTGGGGTTACTGCGGGAGCCATCTCTAGGTCAAGCACCATATTGTCAGACTAAACCGGGACACGTCTCAAGGTGAACATGTTGTGGGGTTACTGCGGGAGCCATCTCTAGGTCAAGCACCATATTGTCAGACTAAACCGGGACACGTCTCAAGGTGAACATGTTGTGGGGTTACTGCGGGAGCCATCTCTAGGTCAAGCACCATATTGTCAGACTAAACCGGGACACGTCTCAAGGTGAACATGTTGTGGGGTTACTGCGGGAGCCATCTCTAGGACAAGCACCATATTGTCAGACTAAACCGGGACACGTCTCAAGGTGAACATGTTGTGGGGTTACTGCGGGAGCCATCTCTAGGTCAAGCACCATATTGTCAGACTAAACCGGGACACGTCTTAAGGTGAACATGTTGTGGGGTTACTGCGGGAGCCATCTCTAGGACAAGCACCATATTGTCAGACTAAACCGGGACACGTCTCAAGGTGAACATGTTGTGGGGTTACTGCGGGAGCCATCTCTAGGTCAAGCACCATATTGTCAGACTAAACCGGGACACGTCTCAAGGACGAGCAGCTGTGTATAGAGTAAACCAGTGTCACGTCTCAAGGACATATATTGAGTCCACCGGCGTCACGTCTCAAAGACGTGTATAGTCAACATCTGTCACGTCTCAAGGATGTGTATAGAGTAAACCCGTGCCACGTCTCAAGGACGTGTTTAGAGACAACATGTGTCACGTCTCAGGGACGTGTTTAAAGACAACCCATGCCACGTCTCAAGGGCGTGTTTAGAGACAACCTGTGCCACGTCTCAAGGACGTGATTAGAGACAACCTGTGCCACGTCTCAAGGACGTGTTTAGATACAACCCGTGCAACGTCTCAAAGACGTATTTAGAGACAACCCGCGCCACGTCTCGTTGTGAGTGCTTCAGAAATGCAAAGATGTTACCCTTAAGTAGGCTGTAACATTAGTGCTGACTTGTTGCCCATACCTGATGCACATTTGTATGTCCTATTCTGTGTTGCTCATGTTTGATGTGTAGTTGTATGTTCTACTCTGTGTTGCTCATGTCTGATGTGTAAGTTGTATGTCCTACTCTGTGTTGCTCATGTCTGATGTGTAAGTTGTATGTCCTATTCTGTGTTGCTCATGTTTGATGTGTAAGTTGTATGTCCTACTCTGTGTTGCATTTCAGTACTTTACAACAGCACTTTTGTTTTGGCTGTGACTGTTTTCTTTAATGGAATGTTTATATTTACACTGACATGTTTATTTCCGGCTTAGTGGTTCTCGGTTGTCCACTTTCAGCCTTTGCATTGTGTGACTGATTACGTCACCATTGTCATAGTTCTGTTTAGTAATTTGATGTGTGTAATTGTCTCGCTAAGCAGCCATGTTGTTTCAACCACTGACAACCAGCTCCTCGCTGTCACCTGCGTGGACAGTTGATGGGTTTAACTCGGGCTCCTCACTGTCACCTGCCTGGGCAGGCGATAAGTTTAATTCTGGCTCCTCACTGTCACCTGCCTGGATAGTTGATGGGTTTAACTTGGGCTCCTCACTGTCACCTGCCTGGACAGGCGATAAGTTTAATTCTGGCTCCTCACTGTCACCTGCCTGGACAGTTGATGGGTTTTACTTGGGCTCCTCACTGTCACCTGCCTGGACAGTTGATGGGTTTAACTTGGGCTCCTCACTGTCACCTGCCTGGACAGGCGATAAGTTTAATTCTGGCTCCTCACTGTCACCTGCCTGGACAGTTGATGGGTTTAACTCTGGCTCCTCACAGTCACCTGCCTAGACAGGCAATAAGTTTAATTCTGGCTCCCCCAGCGTT
The DNA here is from genome assembly GCA_014155875.1 of Cepaea nemoralis. Classification (NCBI taxonomy): domain Eukaryota; kingdom Metazoa; phylum Mollusca; class Gastropoda; order Stylommatophora; family Helicidae; genus Cepaea; species Cepaea nemoralis. Next base: position 47,413 of record JACEFZ010009299.1, on the reverse strand, counting down.
CCGTCCCCTGGAGATCATCTGTCAGCACCTTTTAGCCAGAGCTTCCACACATTTCAACAGAGTGTATGGCGCTAATGTGTGACGTCCAGGCCACGACTATGAAATCTGGCCTATTCCACGAAAGAGACAGCAAGACAGTGACAAACTGCCTAATTTTGTAATGGGCTCTCTCTCACTCCTGGCACAGAGGCAATATTACACCCAGACTCATTCAACTCTAGTTGTATGAAAGTTGTTTTCCTTGTTCCCCTTCATCCGTCTTTGATCACAACCTCTCTGTCTGCACACACCCGATGCGTGTCTTCGATGTGCTGATTTAACAACCCCCCCCCCCCCCCACACACACACACCATGCCACCCTCACTTTCAGTCAACATTTCAGTCCAGCTGTCGGTGTCTGGAACAAACACATTACGCGGTTACACGAGACAGTTCAAGCGCCCCCGCGTTAACCTTTCAGCCACGCAAGTAAGTGGCACCTTGCCGTCTTTACAGACGAAAGTATGTAGGATGGAACTAGAGCTAGAATTCTATCACACAATGCCTGGGCTTGGAATGAGAGAACATGTTAATTCTATCACACAATGCCTGGGCTTGGAATGAGAGAACATGAGAATTCTATCACACAATGCCTGGGCATGGAATGAGAGAACATGAGAATTCTATCACACAATGCCTGGGCTTGGAATGAGAGAACATGTGAATTCTATCACACAATGCCTGGGCTTGGAATGAGAGAACATGAGAATTCTATCACACAGTGCCTGGGCTTGGAATGAGAGAACATGAGAATTCTATCACACAATGCCTGGGCTTGGAATGAGAGAACATGAGAATTCTATCACACAATGCCTGGGCTTGGAATGAGAGAACATGTGAATTCTATCATACAATGCCTGGGCTTGGAATGAGAGAACATGAGAATTCTATCACACAATGCCTGGGCTTGGAATGAGAGAACATGAGAATTCTATCACACAATGCCTGGGCTTGGAATGAGAGAACATGAGAATTCTATCACACAATGCCTGGGCTTGGAATGAGAGAACATGTGTTGTCTACGCAGCATGTTCCCTCTCTCGGCCTTGCCTTGCTTTCTCCACCTGGGCCAATGCTGCAACTTTTGCATTTGATGTCTACGAGGGCTTCCAGGATAAACAGGAGACAGTGGCGGTAGCTCTTGACCTGGAGGATGCGTATAACAGGGTCAGGTATGATCGGTTGATATACACACTGTTGGACATGGAGGTCTGCCCTTGCCTTGTTAGATGGGTTGCGGCAGTCCTTTATGAGCGTAAGGTTGCATTGCGCATGGGTTCCTGGACTTCTGATCCCTGTACTATTACACCTGGGTTGCCGCAGCGATCTGCCTTGTCCCCAATGCTCTTTAATGTCTACACCAGCAAAATCGCAGCTATTTAGACACCAAGTGTGGGTAGAATCTTCTACTTCTTCTTCTTCTTCTTCTTCTTCTTCTTCTTCTTCTTCTTCTTCTTCTTCTTCTTCTTCTTCTTCTTCTTCTTCTTCTTCTTCTTCTTCTTCTTCTTCTTCTTCTTCTCTTCTTCTTCAGCTTTCCGAGCCATTGAGGTTCTTTGCTGCAAATACAATCCGTCTCCATTCGTCTCTCTGGTGGACCTTCTCTTGCCAGTCGTTGATTCCAAGTGCTTGTAGGTCTGTACATGTATTATCTCTCCACCGTCTTCTTGGTCTACCTCGGACTGGGACTGGGACTGATGGAATTGCTGCTGAATTTATAAAGGCAGGTGGCCATGCATTACATCTAAAGCTATACGAACTAATAATAAAAATCTGGAGGACAGAAGAATTACCCCATGACTGGAAAGAGTCATTATTGATACCTAAAAGTACTACTAAAAAGACTAAAACCATATTTAAAAGACATATTAGGTGACTACCAGGCGGGTTTTAGACAAAACAGATCAACAATAGATCAGATATTTATCTTACGACAAATAGCCGAGAAACATTGGGAATATAAAAGAGATCTCCATAACATTTTTGTGGATTTTAAAAAAGCTTATGATAGTGTCCATAGGAATAGTCTATGGAATGCTATGCAGGAATTTGGAATACCAAGGAAGTTAATCAACATGACCAGACTATGCATGGAAAATACTTATAATATAGCAACATATAAAGGCAGGAAATCAGACCCCTTCCAAATAACATCTGGTTTGAAACAGGGTGATGCACTATCGCCGCTACTCTTCAATCTGGCTCTAGAGAAAATTGTAAGGAAGATAAAGGAGGAATGTGATATTGGAGGAACATCCAAGCTGCTTGGTTATGCAGATGATATAGATATTATAGGGTAGAATCTTGACATTTGCAAATGATGTGCTGGTGTACAGACAATGCAGAGACAGGGCCAGTTTGGCGAAAGAATTACACGTGGCGGTAAACAGGGTAGCGGAGTGGTGCAGGGACGCACGGGCCATTATACACCCAGATAAGGCATCGGTTGTGTGGTACTCCCTGGATAACCGGATCGTGAAGGCAGATGTCCCAGGTATTATGTTGAATGGATGCCCTCTTAGTCGAGAGAGTAAATTGAAGTACTTGGGTATCACCTTTGACAGGTGTTTGTCTTTTAAAGATCATGTGGAGGCGTTGGTGGTGAAGGCTGGTAGGGAACTTAATGCATTGAGGGCTATGGCAGAAACCGGGGTAGATCAGAGGATGCTGTACAGGCTCTTTCAGCAGTTAATAATTTCTGTCATTGAGTATGGTTTGGGGCTGCTGACTGTATCAAAGAGCCATCTTGAAAGGTTGGAGCGCATACAGAATGCGGCCATGCGGTTAATCCTGGGGTGCACAAAGGACACACCAATTATATGCATGAGGCATATCCTGGCGCTACCAACAATGACGGAAAGGCATAGGGTCCTTTAGGCAAAATGGTACCTGAGAGTTGCTGTAGACAGGGATCACCCATATATATGGATATGGTCAAGGGTTATAGACTAAGACGAGGCAGGTCCTGGATGGTACAGGCAGAACTTTCTATACGTCAGGTGTGTGATCTAGAGACCATCAATCGTGAAAGAGAGTAGGTTGAAGTTCCGGAAGACATCACGGACTGGCACAATGTAATAATAACACTGGGTCGTGAGTGCAGAGAATGGGCAGCGGGCCGAACTGAGTTTGAAGTGCAACAGCTGATCCAGAGCAACACACATCAAGGTGACATAGTCATCTACACCGATGGGTCAGTGGTGAGAAACAGACGTAGTGGCTGGGGCTTTATTGCAAAGGCTAATGGATGAGTCTTGAAAAAGGAGAGTCTGGCATATGATGCTACGACCTCCAGCATGAGAATGGAGGTGGAGGCAGTAACAGCGGCATTCCGGTGGCTAGAGGAGAACACTGCAACACACGTTGTATTCATTACGGATTCAAAGAGTATGCTTAGCGAGGTGGAGAAAGTAATGTTTCGTGTGGAATGGCTCTCGTCGCTTCAGAGGTCACAGATTGTGAGAATTGTATGGATATTTTGTCCTGGCCATGCGGGGGTGCGGGGGAATGAACAGACTGATAGGCTAGCAGGGAATGCACCTCTTGGTGGTATCTTGCCTATGGACAAGGGGGAGGTGGTCGTGCGCTTGTGGGACCAGGTGGAGAAGGCTGAGGAACAGATTGAGAACCCATATGTGGAAAGAATGAGATTACGGAGGATCTGCAGGGGTTCTGAAAGAATCTCAAAACTGAGAGTGAAGACCATGAGAACTTTTAATCAGATAGCGGTGGGAACGATTAGTAGTATGACTCTTCGCTGCCTGTTGAACGAGGGGACGGAGCACGTAAGGGAACATTGAGTGTATAAAGGATAGGTACAGACATTGAGGTGTATTAAGGATAGGTACTGGTCCGTGTTCAGACATTGAGGTGTATAATCCAGGTGGTCAGGTGAGGTGACAGAGATGACCAGAGATGGAGAGACTATTCCCATGGATATGTCAGCAGCCACGTTTTGTCCAGGGATCCTGTCTGTTGCACGCGCTCTTCATTCTTCTTTCGTCCGTCATTATAGAAGTTTCAATTAGTTATTTCACATATCCTTGTTTTTCTGGGAACTAAAGTAATTATTCGTTGACTGATCACCTAATGAAAATGTCCGAGGTCGAGTAAATCGACACTTTGAAATGTCTAGTTCTATAACCACTGGCTTTAGCCATGGATTCTTGAGCTGATGGCTGTCTCCCTAGAACATCTCTGGTGGTTTATTATCAGACAGTAAAATGGACGTGTCTCCCTGAAACATCTGAGGCTTTTTATTATCAGACAGAAAAGTGGATGTGTCTCCCTAGAACATCTCTGGTGGTTTATTATCAGGCAGTAAAATGGATGTGTCTCCCTAGAACATCTCTGGTGGTTTATTATCAGGCAGTAAAATGGATGTGTCTCCCTGAAACATCTGTGGTGTTTTATTATCAGACAGAAAAGTGGATGTGTCTCCCTAGAACATCTGTGGCGATTTATTATCAGACAGAAAAGTGGATGTGTCTCCTTAGAACATCTCTGGTGGTTTATTATCAGGAAGTAAAGTGGATGTGCCGCCCTCGGGGCGAAGGATTTAAGAACGCGATACGTAATCCCGTATATCCGGTTTCGAAACACAGCGGTGTTGGCTTTATCGAAAAAGGTATAGTGCTGGTCAGTCAGAAAGCAATGGCAAACTACTGAACGTAAAACTTGCCCAGGAATCACGAACAGCCAAAATGCTGGGGTTGACTGCTACGTCAGGTAAACTAAAAAGTGGATGTGTCTACCTAGAACATCTGTGGTGTTTTATTATCAGACAGTTCAATAGATGTGTCTCCCTAGAACATCTCTGGTGTTTTATTATCCTTTAGTTCAACGGATGTGTCTCCCTACAACATCTCTGGTGTTTTATTATCAGACAGTAAAGTGAATGTGTCTCCCTAGAACATCTGTGGTGTTTTATTATCAGACAGTAAAGTGGATGTGTCTCCCTAGAACATCTGTGGTGTTTTATTATCAGACAGTAAAGTGGGTGTGTCTCCCTAGAACATCTCCGGTGTTTTATTATCAGACAGTAAAGTGGATGTGTCTCCCTAAAATATCTCTGGTGTTTTATTATCAGACAGTAAAGTGGGTGTGTCTCCCTAGAACATCTCTGGTATTTTATTATCAGACAGTAAAGTGGATGTATCTCCCTAGAACATATCTGGTGTTTTATTATCAGACAGTAAAGTGGATGTGTCTTCCTAGAACATCTCTGGTGTTTTATTATCAGACAGTAAAGTGGATGTGTCTTCCTAGAACATCTCTGGTGTTTTATTATCAGACAGTTCAACGGATGTGTCTCCCTAGAACATCTCTGGTGGTTTATTATCAGACAGTTCAACGGATGTGTCTCCCTAGAACATATCTGGTGTTTTATTATCAGACAGTTGAACGGATGTGTCTCCCTAGAACATCTCTGCTGTTTTATTATCAGACACTTCAACGGATGTGTCTCCCTAGAACATCTATGCTGTTTTATTATCAGACAGTAAAGTGGATGTGTCTTCCTAGAACATCTCTGGTGTTTTATTATCAGGCAGTAAAGTGGATGTGTTTTCCTAGACCATCTCTGGTGTTTTATTATCAGACAGTAAAGTGAATGTGTCTCCCTAGAACATCTCTGGTGTTTTATTATCAGACAGTAAAGTGGATGTGTCTTCCTAGAATATCTCTGGTGTTTTATTATCAGACAGTAAAGTGGGATGTGTCTTCCTAGAACATCTCTGGTGTTTTATTATCAGACAGTACAACGGATGTGTCTCCCTAGAACATCTCTGGTGTTTTATTATCAGACAAAAAAGTGGATGTGTCTCCCTAGAACATATCTGGTGTTTTATTATCAGACAGTAAAGTGGATGTGTCTCCCTAGAATATCTCTGGTGTTTTATTATCAGACAGTAAAGTGGATGTGTCTCCCTAGAACATCTCGGTTGTTTTATTATCAGACAGTTCAACAGATGTGTCTCCCTAGAACATCTCTGGTGTTTTATTATCAGACAGTAAAGTGGATGTGTCTCCCTAGAACATCTGTGGCATTTTATTATCAAACAGGAAAGTGGATGTGTCTCCCTAGAACATCTGTGGTGTTTTATTATCAGACAGTACAACGGATGCGCCTCCCTAGAACATATCTGGTGTTTTATTATCAGACAGTAAAGTGGATGTGTCTCCCTAGAACATCTCTGGTGTTTTATTTTCAGACAGTAAAACGGATGTGTCTCCCTAGAACATCTCTGGTGTTTTATTATCAGACAGTAAAGTGGATGTGCCTCCCTAGAACATCTGTGGCATTTTATTATCAAACAGCAAAGTGGATGTGTCTCCCTTGAACATCTGTGGCGTTTTATTATCAGACAGTTCAATAGATGTGTCTCCCTAGAACATATCTGGTGTTTTATTATCAGACAGTTCAACAGATGTGTCTCCCTAGAACATCTGTGGCGTTTTATTATCAGACAGTTTAACAGATGTGTCTCCCTAGAACATCTCTGGTGTTTTATTATCAGACAGTAGAGTGGATGTGTCTCTCTAGAACATCTGTGGCATTTTATTATCAAACAGCAAAGTGGATGTGTCTCCATAGACCATCTCTGGTGTTTTATTATCAGACAGTACAACAAATGTGTCTCCCTAGAACATATCTGGTGTTTTATTATCAGACAGTAAAGTGGATGTGTCTCCCTAGAACATATCTGGTGTTTTATTATCAGACAGCAAAGTGGATGTGTCTCCCTAGACCATCTCTGGTGTTTTATTATCAGACAGTACAACAAATGTGTCTCCCTAGAACATATCTGGTGTTTTATTATCAAACAGCAAAGTGGATGTGTCTCTCTAGAACATCTGTGGTATTTTATTATCAGACAGTACAACGGATGTGTCTCCCTAGAACATATCTGGTGTTTTATTATCAGACAGTAAAGTGGATGTGTCTCCCTAGATCATCTGTGGCATTTCATTATCAGACAGTAAAGTGGATGTGTCTCCCTAGAACATATCTGGTGTTTTATTATCAGACAGTAAAGTGGATGTGTCTCCCTAGAATATCTCTGGTGTTTTATTATCAGGCAGTTCAACAGATGTGTCTCCCTAGAATATCTCTGGTGTTTTATTATCAAACAGTAAAGTGGATGTGTCTCCCTAGAATATCTCTGGTGTTTTATTATCAGACAGTAAAGTGGATGTGTCTCCCTAGAACATCTCTGGTGTTTTATTATCAGACAGTACAACGGATTATTCTCCCTAGAACATATCTGGTGTTTTATTATCAGACAGTACAACGGATGTGTCTCCCTAGAATATCTCTGGTGTTTTATTATCAGACAGTACAACGGATTATTCTCCCTAGAACATATCTGGTGTTTTATTATCAGACAGTAAAGTGGATGTGTCTCCCTAGAACATCTCTGGTGTTTTATTATCAGACAGTACAACGGATTATTCTCCCTAGAACATATCTGGTGTTTTATTATCAGACAGTACAACGGATGTGTCTCCCTAGAACATCTCTGATGTTTTATTATCAGACAGTACAACGGATGTGTCTCCCTAGAATATCTCTGGTGTTTTATTATCAGACAGTACAACGGATGTGTCTCCCTAGAACATCTCTGGTATTTTATTATCAGACAGTACAACGGATGTGTCTCCCTAGAACATCTCTGGTGTTTTATTATCAGACAGTAAAGTGGATGTGTCTCCCTAGAACATCTCTGGTGTTTTATTATCAGACAGTAAAGTGGATGTGTCTCCCTAGAATATCTCTGGTGTTTTATTATCAGACAGTAAAGTGGATGTGTCTCCCTAGAACATATCTGGTGTTTTATTATCAGACAGTAAAGTGGATGTGTCTCCATTAGAACATATCTGGTGTTTTATTATCAGACAGTAAAGTGGATGTGTCTCCCTAGAATATCTCTAGTGTTTTATTATCAGACAGTAAAGTGGATGTGTCTCCCTAGAACATATCTGGTGTTTTATTATCAGACAGTAAAGTGGGTGTGTCTCCCTAGAACATATCTGGTGTTTTATTATCAGACAGTAAAGTGGATGTGTCTCCCTAGAACATATCTGGTGTTTTATTATCAGACTAGTAAAGTGGATGTGTCTCCCTAGAATATCTCTGGTGTTTTATTATCAGACAGTTCAACGGATGTGTCTCCCTAGAATATCTCTGGTGTTTTATTATCAGACAGTAAAGTGGGTGTGTCTCCCTAGAACATCTCTGGCGTTTTATTATCAGACAGTAAAGTGGGTGTGTCTCCCTAGAACATCTCTGGTGCTTTAGTATCAGACAGTACAATGGATGTGCCTCACTGGAACATCCTTGTCGTCTTATTGGGGGTTAGAAGGCACAATGTGAAGCTGTTGACAACATTGACAATACCGCGCTCATAAGAAAAAAAATAAGTTGTGTGGAATAAAGTTATAGTAAAGTGAAATGTAAATGTGTGAGCACAGAACATTCGGTCGTACACTGAAGTCAAGGTGGCACAAATAATACAAATGTGTGAACACAGACAATTTGGTGGCATGGTCAGATTAAATTAAAACAAATAATACGGAATATGTGAACACAACATTGAAATCAAGTTATAATACAAAATACTGCATATGTCTACACAGAGCATGCTTCGGTTTCTCCGCCTTTGATGTTATGTTCCCGCTTTTGCCACTGTCATCGTGTTCAACAGATCTGGTTTGTCTTGCCACTGTCATCGTGTTCAACAGATCTCGTCTGTCTCGCGACTCGCCATCTATACTCCTGTGAGTCATATCCCCTACTCTGGCTATTGCTCCTGATCTATGTTAGTGTGCCACACGTTAGTACCGAGTACCTTGGTCTATGCTAGTGTGCCACACGTTAGTACCGAGTACATTGGTCTATGTTAGTGTGCCACACGTTAGTACCGAGTACCTTGGTCTATGCTAGTGTGCCACACGTTAGTACCGAGTACATTGGTCTATGCTAGTGTGCCACACGTTAGTACCGAGTACCTTGGTCTATGCTAGTGTGCCACACGTTAGTACCGAGTACATTGGTCTATGTTAGTGTGCCACACGTTAGTACCGAGTACCTTGGTCTATGTTAGTGTGCCACACGCTAGTACCGAGTACCTTGGTCTATGTTAGTGTGCCACACGTTAGTACCGAGTACCTTGGTCTATGCTAGTGTGCCACACGTTAGTACCGAGTACCTTGGTCTATGCTAGTGTGCCACACGTTAGTACCGAGTACCTTGGTCTATGCTAGTGTGCCACACGTTAGTACCGAGTACCTTGGTCTATGTTAGTGTGCCACACGTTAGTACCGAGTACCTTGGTCTATGCTAGTGTGCCACACGTTAGTACCGAGTACCTTGGTCTATGCTAGTGTGCCACACGTTAGTACCGAGTACCTTGTCTATGCTAGTGTGCCACATGTTAGTATCGAGTACCTTGGTCTATGTTAGTGTGCCACACGTTAGTACCGAGTACCTTGGTCTATGCTAGTGTAGCACACGTTAGTACCGAGTACCTTGGTCTATGCTAGTGTGCCACACGTTAGTACCGAGTACCTTGGTCTATGCTAGTGTGCCACACGTTAGTACCGATGACCTTGTCTATGCTAGTGTGCCACACGTTAGTACCGATGACCTTGGTCTATGCTAGTGTGCCACACGTTAGTACCGATGACCTGGTCTATGCTAGTGTGCCACACGTTAGTACCGATGACCTTGTCTATGCTAGTGTGCCACATGTTAGTACCGATGACCTTGTCTATGCTAGTGTGCCACACGTTAGTACGAGTACCTTGGTCTATGCTAGTGTGCCACACGTTAGTTACCGAGTACCTTGGTCTATGCTAGTGTGCCACACGTTAGTACCGAGTACCTTGGTCTATGCTAGTGTAGCACACGTTAGTACAGAGTACCTTGGTCTATGCTAGTGTGCCACACGTTTATGTACCGAGTACCTTGGTCTATGCTAGTGTGCCACACGTTAGTACCGAGTACCTTGGTCTATGCTAGTGTAGCACACGTTAGTACCGAGTACCTTGGTCTATGCTAGTGTAGCACACGTTAGTACCGAGTACCTTGGTCTATGCTAGTGTAGCACACGTTAGTACCGAGTACTTTGGTCTATGCTAGTGAAGCGTACGTTAGTACCGAGTACCTTGGTCTATGCTAGTGTGCCACACGTTAGTACCGAGTACCTTGGTCTATGCTAGTGTGCCACACGTTAGTACCGAGTACCTTGGTCTATGCTAGTGTGCCACACGTTAGTACCGAGTACCTTGGTCTATGCTAGTGTGCCACACGTTAGTACCGAGTACCTTGGTCTATGCTAGTGTAGCACACGTTAGTACCGAGTACCTTGGTCTATGCTAGTGTAGCACACGTTAGTACCGAGTACTTGGTCTATGCTAGTGAAGCGTACGTTAGTACCGAGTACCTTGGTCTATGCTAGTGTGCCACACGTTAGTACCGAGTACCTTGGTCTATGCTAGTTGTGGGATATTAATTATAGCTTATATGTGAATGAAGGTCTAGGGGTTAGAGTGCCTGGATTCAAGATATATGACATGAATTCGAATCCTCTCTTTCATAGTAGTCTCCAGGAATGGACGTAGCCATGGCTCTATTTATGTAAGGATGGGACTGGACAGAAATAGACCCCAGCCCAGCCTACATTGATAAGACTACCCTCCTGGAGAACAAAGTAGAAAGCCGGCCAATTAACCATAGACCTCTGTTAAACTGTCGTTTTTCTGTAGGACATATGGGTCTATGTGTTGTCTGACCTCCCACTTTAGCTTTCTGTAGGACATATGGGTCTATGTGTTGTCTGACCTCCCACTTTAGCTTTCTGTAGGACATCTGGGTCTATGTGTTGTCTGACCTCCCACTTCAGCTCTCTGTAGGACATATGGGTCTATGTGTTGTCTGACCTCCCACTTCAGCTCTCTGTAGGACATATGGGTCTATGTGTTGTCTGACCTCCCACTTCAGCTCTCTGTAGGACATATGGGTCTATGTGTTGTCTGACCTCCCACTTCAGCTCTCTGTAGGACATATGGGTCTATGTGTTGTCTGACCTCCCACTTCAGCTCTCTGTAGGACATATGGGTCTGTGTGTTGTCTGACCTCCCACTTCAGCTTTCTGTACGTGGATAACAGTGACAGACATCTCTACAATAACAACACGGTGTAACACTGGTCACAAGAAAATGAGAACACTCCTGTTCCTAATTATAACCTTTAATAATAGAATCCCAAACATTGAATTACGAGACTCTATCTCTGCTAGAATCTATAAAACATAATAACCAAAACAAATACATTATCAAAGCAGTGAATTACCCTCTAAGATAAAAACCCTCACCCCTCCTCTGTCTCACCCATCACCTGAAACAAAACAACCATCAAAATCTCGATTGTTGTGTCTTCCCGAATAACCATATCGGGACTACAGTTAACTATGTTCAATCAAATCATACACCGTACATATACATTACTACATGGTCTCTAACTATAATTTAAAAAAGATTGCTAATAAATCTTGGATTTGGCTGTGATTTATGTCTCTTCTCCTACATACATCCTGTAATATGTAAATCCTTAAGTCAAGGAAAAGGATCACCCCTCACTGGGCTTCTCACAAACTGTATCTACTCTCTAAGGGAAAAAGTCCTGTGAAGACGCTTCTACAGTTTCTATCTTAAACCCCTCTACATAGTCTACCGTTGATAGAGAGATGGGATCATCCCATTATTGATGGAGTAAAACAAATGGTTATATCACTGTCCAAAGGTTCTCTGGCTGCATAACATAGTTAATGTGGATATTGGAATCAAGGACTCCGATGTAATCCACTTTCTGGGGGAACATAACTGACAGACAAATGTAACTGTCTATGATTGTTCCTGAAGGACCTTTGATATAAAGTGAGGATGTTGTTGGTGCTGTTACGATGGACCTGAATTCTGGACTACCAGAGCTTGCGTATGTCTTGAGAGAAAAATGGGTCTGCAACAACACGGTGCTTCCACCAAGTGGTAGTATCAGCCATAATACTATACGCTAGTGAAGGATAGACTGTCCATATGCGTTCTGTCATAGCTGGTTGGAAAATCTCTAGGCGGCATCCCAAGAATTATATGGTTAGCATGCTTCATGGAGGATAAAGAAACATCCCAAGAATTATATGGTTAGCATGTTTCATCGACGATAAAGATACATCCAAAATGTATTTGAGCGACATTAGAACAAGAAGGAGTGCTGTAGCTGGTTCCCGCTATCAATCAAATTATTATGACCACCTATAGGAAAGGAACAGTCCAGTTCGTAAGCTTCTGTAGACAGGCTTCCGATGGTTCGGTAGCAA
>JACEFZ010009299.1:0-30000 GCA_014155875.1 Cepaea nemoralis | reverse complement strand
TTGTCTATTGTACTATGACATGTATAATTGTGTCACTGTTTGTCTATTGTACCATGACATGTATAATTGTGTCACTGCTTGTCTATTGTACCCAGAACATGTATAATTGTGTCACTCTTGTCTATTGTACTATGACATGTATAATTGTGTCACTCTTGTCTATTGTACCCAGGACATGTATAATTGTGTCACTGCTTGTCTATTGTACCCAGGACATTTATAATTGTGTCACTGCTTGTCTATTGTACCCAGGACATGTATAATTGTATCACTCCTTGTCTATTGTACCCAGGACATGTACAATTGTGTCACTGTTTGTCTATTGTACCCAGTACATGTATAATTGTGGCACTAATAGAACATAATATTGGATACAATATACCAGCGGTGACAAAATATAGTAATTAAGTCTGATAGACTACAATAAATTAAGCAATTAACAATGTCGACTGGTTCACAGACTGCACGAGAGGATAAATTAACAATGTTGACTAGTTCACAGACTACACGAGAGGATAAATTAACGATGTTGACTAATTCATAGACTACACGAGAGGATAAATTAACAATGTTGACTAATTCACAGACTACATTATAGGATAAATTAACAATGTTGACTAGTTGACAGACTACACGAGAGGATAAATTAACAATGTTGTCTAGTTGACAGACTGGACGACAGGATAAATTAACAATGTTGACTAGTTCACAGACTACACGAGAGGATAAATTAACAATGTTGACTAGTTGACAGACTACACGAGAGGATAAATTAACAATGTTGACTAGTTCATAGACTACACGAGAGGATAAATTAACAATGTTGACTAGTTCACAGACTGGACAAGAGGATAAATTAACAATGTTGACTAGTTCACAGACTGCACGAGAGGATAAATTAACAATGTTGACTAATTCATAGACTACACAAGAGGATAAATTAACAATGTTGACTAGTTCACAGACTACACGAGAGGATAAATTAACAATGTTGACTAGTTCACAGACTACACGAGAGGATAAATTAACAATGTTGACTAGTTGCACAGACTGCACGAGAGGATAAATTAACAATGTTGACTAGTTCACTAGACTACACGAGAGGATAAATTAACAATGTTGACTAATTTCACAGACTACACGAGAGGATAAATTAACAATGTTGACTAGTTCATAGACTACACGAGAGGATTAAATTAACAATGTTGACTAGTTCACAGACTGACACGAGAGGATAAATTAACAATGTTGACTAAGTTCATAGACTGACACGAGAGGATAAATTAACAATGTGACTAGTTCATAGACTGCCCGAGAGGATAAATTAACAATGTTGACTAGTTCACAGACTACACGAGAGGATATAAATTAACAATGTTGACTAGTTCACAGACTACACGAGAGATAAATTAACAATGTTGACTAGTTGACAGACTACACGAGAGGATAAATTAACAATGTTGACTAGTTCATAGACTACACGAGAGGATAAATTAACAATGTTGACTAGTTCACAGAGTGGACAAGAGGATAAATTAACAATGTTGACTAGTTCACAGACTGCACGAGAGGATAAATTAACAATGTTGACTAATTCATAGACTACACAAGAGGATAAATTAACAATGTTGACTAGTTCACAGACTACACGAGAGGATAAATTAATAATGTTGTCTAGTTCACAGACTACACGAGTGGATAAATTAACAATATTGACTAGTTCATAGACTGCACGAGAGGATAAATTAACAATGTTGACTAGTTCACATACTGCACGAGAGGATAAATTAACAATGTTGACTAATTCATAGACTACACGAGAGGATAAATTAACAATTTTGACTAGTTCATAGACTGCACGAGAGGATAAATTAACAATATTGACTAGTTCACATACTGCACGAGAGGATAAATTAACAATGTTGACTAGTTCACATACTGCAGGAGAGGATAAATTAACAATGTTGACTAGTTCATTGACTGCACGAGAGGATAAATTAACAATGTTGACTAGTTCACAGACTACACGAGAGAATAAATTAACAATGTTGACTAGTTCACAGACTACACGAGAGGATAAATTAACAATGTTGACTAATTCATAGACTACACGAGAAAATAAATTAACAATGTTGACTAGTTCACAGACTACACGAGAGGATAAATTAACGATGTTGACTAATTCATAGACTACACGAGAGGATAAATTAACAATGTTGACTAGTTCACAGACTACACGAGAGGATAAATTAACAATGTTGACTAATTCATAGACTACACGAGAGGATAAATTAACAATGTTGACTAGTTCACAGACTACACGAGAGGATAAATTAACAATGTTGACTAGTTCACAGACTGGACGAGAGGATAAATTAACAATGTTGACTAATTCATAGACTACATTATAGGATAAATTAACAATGTTGACTAGTTCACAGACTACACTAGAGGATAAATTAACAATGTTGACTAGTTCACAGACTGGACGAGAGGATAAATTAACAATGATGACTAATTCATTGACTACCATATAGGATAAATTAACAATGTTGACTAGTTCACAGACCACACGAGAGGATAAATTAACAATGTTGACTAGTTGACAGACTGGACGAGAGGATAAATTAACAATGTTGACTAGTTCACAGACTACACGAGAGGATAAATTAACAATGTTGACTAATTCATAGACTACACGAGAGGATCAATTCACAATGTTGACTAATTCATAGATTACACGAGAGGATACATTAACAATGTTGACTAGTTGACAGACTACACGAGACGATAAATTAACAATGTTGTCTAGTTGACAGACTGGACGAGATGATACATTAACAATGTTGACTAGTTGACAGACTACACGAGAGGATAAATTAACAATGTTGTCTAGTTGACAGACTGGACGACAGGATAAATTAACAATGTTGACTAGTTCACAGACTACACGAGAGGATAAATTAACAATGTTGACTAGTTGACAGACTACACGAGAGGATAAATTAACAATGTTGACTAGTTCATAGACTACACGAGAGGATAAATTAACAATGTTGACTAGTTCACAGACTGGACAAGAGGATAAATTAACAATGTTGACTAGTTCACAGACTGCACGAGAGGATAAATTAACAATGTTGACTAATTCATAGACTACACAAGAGGATAAATTAACAATGTTGACTAGTTCACAGACTACACGAGAGGATAAATTAACAATGTTGACTAATTCATAGACTACACGAGTGGATAAATTAACAATATTGACTAGTTCATAGACTGCACGAGAGGATAAATTAACAATGTTGACTAGTTCACATACTGCACGAGAGGATAAATTAACAATGTTGACTAATTCCTAGACTACACGAGAGGATAAATTAACAATGTTGACTAGTTCATAGACTGCACGAGAAGATAAATTAACAATGTTGTCTAGTTGACAGACTGGACGAGAGGATACATTAACAA
The DNA here is from genome assembly GCA_014155875.1 of Cepaea nemoralis. NCBI lineage: Eukaryota > Metazoa > Mollusca > Gastropoda > Stylommatophora > Helicidae > Cepaea > Cepaea nemoralis. The sequence goes on along the minus strand of JACEFZ010009299.1, from coordinate 26,526 downwards.
TGTTGACTAGTTGACAGACTGGACGAGAGGATAAATTAACAATGTTGACTCGTTGACAGACTGGACGAGAGGATAAATTAACAATGTTGACTAGTTCACAGACTACACGAGAGGATAAATTAACAATGTTGACTAATTGACAGACTACACGAGAGAATAAATTAACAATGTTGACTAGTTCATAGACTACACGAGAGGATAAATTAACAATGTTGACTAGATGAAGACTAACGAGAGGTAAATTAACATATTGACTAGTTTATAGACTGCACGAAGGATAAATTAACAATGTTGACTAGTTCACAGACTGCACGAAGGATAAATTAACATGTTGACTAATTCATAGACTAAAAGGAAAATTATACAATTTAGTTAAACAGAGAGGAAAATTAAAATGTTGACTCGTTACAGACTGGATGAGAGGAAATTAACAATGTTGACTAGTTCACAGACTACACGAGGGAAATTAACAATGTTGACTAGTTCACAGACTACACGAGAGGATAAATTAACAATGTTGACTAGTTCATAGACTACACGAGAGGATAAATTAACAATTTGACTAGTTCACAACTGCACGAGAGGATAAATTAACAATGTTGACTAGTTCACAGACTGCAGGAGAGGATAAATTAACAATGTTGACTAGTTCATAGACTGCACGAGAGGATAATAACAATGTGACTAGTTCACAGACACAGAAATAAATAAAGTAACGAGGGATAAATTAACAATGTTGACTAGTTCACAGACTACACTGTAGTCACAGATACGGATAAATTAACAATGTTGACTAATTCATAGACTACACGAGAGGATAAATTAACAATGTTGACTAGTTCACAGACTACACGAGAGGATAAATTAACGATGTTGACTAATTCATAGACTACACGAGAGGATAAATTAACAATGTTGACTAGTTCACAGACTACACGAGAGGATAAATTAACAATGTTGACTAATTCATAGACTACACGAGAGGATAAATTAACAATGTTGACTAGTTCACAGACTACACGAGAGGATAAATTAACAATGTTGACTAGTTCACAGACTGGACGAAGAGGATAAATTAACAATGTTGACTAATTCATAGACTACATTATAGGATAAATTAACAATGTTGACTAGTTCACAGACTACACTAGAGGATAAATTAACAATGTTGACTAGTTCACAGACTGGACGAGAGGATAAATTAACAATGATGACTAATTCATTGACTACCATATAGGATAAATTAACAATGTTGACTAGTTCACAGACTACACGAGAGGATAAATTAACAATGTTGACTAGTTGACAGACTGGACGAGAGGATAAATTAACAATGTTGACTAGTTCACAGACTACACGAGAGGATAAATTAACAATGTTGACTAATTCATAGACTACACGAGAGGATCAATTCACAATGTTGACTAATTCATAGATTACACGAGAGGATACATTAACAATGTTGACTAGTTGACAGACTACACGAGACGATAAATTAACAATGTTGTCTAGTTGACAGACTGGACGAGAGGATACATTAACAATGTTGACTAGTTGACAGACTGGACGAGAGGATAAATTAACAATGTTGACTCGTTGACAGACTGGACGAGAGGATAAATTAACAATGTTGACTAGTTCACAGACTACACGAGAGGATAAATTAACAATGTTGACTAGTTGACAGACTACACGAGAGGATAAATTAACAATGTTGACTAGTTCATAGACTACACGAGAGGATAAATTAACAATGTTGACTAGTTCACAGACTGGACAAGAGGATAAATTAACAATGTTGACTAGTTCACAGACTGCACGAGAGGATAAATTAACAATGTTGACTAATTCATAGACTACACAAAAGGATAAATTAACAATGTTGACTAGTTCACAGACTACACGAGAGGATAAATTAACAATGTTGACTAATTCATAGACTACACGAGTGGATAAATTAACAATATTGACTAGTTCATAGACTGCACGAGAGGATAAATTAACAATGTTGACTAGATCACATACTGCACGAGAGGTTAAATTAACAATGTTGACTAATTCATAGACTACACGAGAGGATAAATTAACAATGTTGACTAGTTCATAGACTGCACGAGAGGATAAATTAACAATGTTGACTAGTTCACATATTGCACGAGAGGATAAATTAACAATGTTGACTAGTTGACATACTGCAGGAGAGGAACAATTAACAATGTTGACTAGTTCATAGACTGCACGAGAGGATAAATTAACAATGTTGACTAGTTCACAGACTACACGAGAGGATAAATTAATAATGTTGACTAGTTCACAGACTACACGAGAGGATAAATTAACAATGTTGACTAGTTGACAGACTGGACGAGAGGATAAATTAACAATGTTGACAAGTTCATAGACTTTAGGAGAAAGTAACTATGTCGACTGGTTCACAGACACATGAAATAAAGAAAGTAACATTGTCGACTGGTTCACAAGTAACATTGTCGACTGGTTCACAGACTACACGAGATGAAGACATTAACAATATCGATTGGTTCACAGACTACACGAGATGAAGAAATTAAGTGTCCCCACCCCCCGCCCCCACACACACACAGACACAGATGCACACACACACACACACACACACACACACCCAGACGGAGATTAAAAGAGAGAGAGAGAGACGGAGATTAAGAGAGAGAGAGAGAGAGAGAGAGAGAGAGAGAGAGAGAGAGAGAGAGAGAGAGAGAGAGAGAGAGAGAGGGGAGAGATTAGTAGAGAGATATCATGCAACATATTCTCAGGCAAACGCTGAGTCACATAAGGTATGATCCAGCCTCGGCTTACCTGAACTGACCGGGACTGTGCGAGTCCGCTATCTGGACCCTGGCTGCTGCAGCTGTTTCTACAGAACACCAGATCTGCCAGAATATTTCATTCCATTTACAAACATGTCTTTATTCTATATGGTACTTTTACAATATCCTCATGTATTCCAGTCATCTGTCTCTATTGTAAACGATACATAATGACAAATTAGCTGTCACTCACCGAGGCTATCTAGCTGCACCAGAACACAGTTTTATTAGCTGACCGACTGTGTTCACAGCAGTAGACAGATTATTGGTAGAAAGTGTCCAGCAAGTCCAGTCTGCCACAGCATGTCTGTCAATCTGCCACAGCATGTCTGTCAGTCTATCACAGCATGTCTGTCAATCTGCCACTGCATGTCTGTCAGTCTATCACAGCATGTCTGTCAATCTGCCATTGCATGTCTGTCAATCTGCCACTGCATGTCTGTCAATCTCCATTGCATGTCTGTCAATCTACCACAGCGTATGAATCAGTCTATCACAGCATGTTTGTCAATTTAGTACAGCATTTCAGTTAGTTTTCGTACATCGTGTCTGTCAATCTATTACATAATGTCTGTCAATCTGGTACATAGTGTCTGTCAATCTGGTATAACTTGTCTGTCAATCTGGTACATAATGTCTGTCAATCTGGTACATCATGTCTGTCAATCTGGTACATCATGTCTGTCAATCTGGTACATCATGTCTGTCAATCTGGTACATAATGTCTGTCAATCTGGTACATAATGTCTGTCAATCTGGTACATAATGTCTGTGAGTCTGATACATAATGTCTGTCAATTTGGTACATAATGTCTGTCAATCTGATATAACGTGCCTGTCAATCTGGTAATACTTGCCTGTCAATCTGGTACATAATGTCTGTCAATCTGGTACATATTGTCTGTTAATCTGGTACATAATGTCTGTCAATCTGGTACATAATGTCTGATACATAATGTCTGTCAATCTGGTACATAATGTCTGTCAATCTGGTACATAAGTGGTCTGTCAAGTCATGATACCTATGTTCTGTCAATCTGGTACATAATGTCTGTCAATCTGATACTAATGTCGTCAATGGTAAATAATGTCTGTCAATCTGTATACGTATCTGTCAATTGGTCAAGTCTGGTCAATCTGATAACGTGTCGCGTCAATCTGGTACATAATGATCTGTCAATCTGGTACATCCTGGTCTGTCAATCTGATAGCATAGTGTCTGTTTAATCTGGTACATATGTCTGTCAATCTGGTACATAATGTCTGTTCAAGGTCTGGTACATAATGTCTGTCAATCTGTACTATAACAGTGTCTGTCAATCTGGATACATAAGTATCTGTCAATCTGGTAACATAATTGTCTGTCAATCTGGTACATACTGTCTGTCAATCTGGGTACATAATGTCCTTGTCAATCTGGTACTAATGTCTGTCCATCTGATCTAACTGTCTGTCATCTGGGTAGCATAATGTCTGTCAATCTGGTACATAATGTCTGTCAATCTGGTACATAATGTCTGTCAATCTGGTACATAATGTCTGTCAATCTGATATAACGTGTCTGTCAATCTGGTACATAATGTCTGTCAATCTGGTACATAATGTCTGTCAATCTGGTACATAATGTCTGTCAATCTGGTACATAATGTCTGTCAATCTGGTACATAATGTCTGTCAATCTGGTACATAATGTCTGTCAATCTGATATACCGTGTCTGTCAATCTGGTACATAATGTCTGTCAATCTGGTACATATTGTCTGTCAATCTGATATAACGTGTCTGTCAATCTGGTAATAATTCTGTCAATCTGGTACATAATGTCTGTCAATCTGGTCATAATGTCTGTCAATCTGATATAACGTGTCAATCTGAATAATGTCTGTCATGGTACATATGTCTGTAATCTGGTACATAATGTCTGTAATCTGGTACATAATGTCTGTAATCTGATATAACTGTCTGTCAATCTGTATAATTCTGTCAATCTGTAATGTCTGTCAATCTGGTACATAACGTCTGTCAATCTGGTACATAATGTCTGTCAATCTGGTACATAATGTCTGTCAATCTGATATAACGTGTCTGTCAATCTGATATAACGTGTCTGTCAATCTGATATAACGTGTCTGTCAATCTGATATAACGTGTCTGTCAATCTGGTACATATTGTCTGTCAATCTGGTACATAACGTCTGTCAATCTGGTACATAATGTCTGTCAATTTGATACATAATGTCTGTCAATCTGATATAACGTGTCTGTCAATCTGATATAACGTGTCTGTCAATCTGGTACATAATGTCTGTCAATCTGATACATAATGTCTGTCAATCTGGTACATAATGTCTGTCAATCTGATACATAATGTCTGTCAATCTGATACATAATGTCTGTCAATCTGATACATAATGTCCGTGAGTCTGATATAACATGTCTGTCAATCTGATATAACGTGTCTGTCAATCTGGTACATATTGTCTGTCAATCTGGTACATAACGTCTGTCAATCCGGTACGTAATGTCTGTCAATCTGGTACATAATGTCTGTGAGTCTGATACATAATGTATGTCAATCTGGTACATAATGTCTGTGAGTCTGATACATAATGTCTGTCAATCTGATATAACGTGTCTGTCAATCTGATATAACGTGTCTGTCAATCTGGTACATAATGTCTGTCAATCTGGTACATAATGTCTGTGAGTCTGATACATAATGTCTGTCAATCTGATATAACGTGTCTGTCAATCTGGTACATAATGTCTGTCAATCTGATATAACGTGTCTGTCAATCTGATATAACGTGTCTGTCAATCTGGTACATAATGTCTGTCAATCTGATATAACGTGTCTGTCAATCTGATATAACGTGTCTGTCAATCTGATATAACGTGTCTGTCAATCTGATATAACGTGTCTGTCAATCTGGTACATAATGTCTGTCAATCTGGTACATAATATCTGTGAGTCTGATACATAATGTCTGTCAATCTGATATAACGTGTCTGTCAATCTGGTACGTAATGTCTGTCAATCTGATATAACGTGTCTGTCAATCTGGTACATATTGTCTGTCAATCTGGTACATCATGTCTGTCAATCTGGTACATAATGTATGTCAATCTGGTACATAATGTCTGTCAATCTGATATAACGTGTCTGTCAATCTGATATAACGTGTCTGTCAATCTGGTACATAACGTCTGTCAATCTGGTACATAATGTCTGTCAATCTGGTACATAATGTCTGTGAGTCTGATACATAATGTCTGTCAATCTGATATAACGTGTCTGTCAATCTGGTACATAATGTCTGTCAATCTGATACATAATGTCTGTCAATCTGATATAACGTGTCTGTCAATCTGATATAACTGGTCTGTCAATCTGGTACATAATGTCTGTCAATCTGATATAACGTGTCTGTCAATCTGGTACATAATGTCTGTCAATCTGGTACATAATGTCTGTCAATCTGATATAACGTGTCTGTCAATCTGATATAACTTGTCTGTCAATCTGGTACATAATGTATGTCAATCTGATTTAACGTGTCTGTCAATCTGGTACATAATGTCTGTCAATCTGGTACATAATGTCTGTCAATCTGATATAACGTATCTGTCAATCTGATATAACTTGTCTGTCAATCTGGTACATAATGTCTGTGAGTCTGATACATAATGTCTGTCAATCTGGTACATAATGTCTGTCAATCTTGTACATAATGTCTGTCAGTCTGATACATAATGTCTGTAAATCTGGTATAATGCGTCTGTCAATCTGGTACATAATGTCTGTGAGTCTGATACATAATGTTTGTCTGTCAATTTAGACAATACCAACCTGGACAAACTCCACAACATAGACTAGACAATACCAACCTAACCAAATTCCAAAACAAAAACTAGACAATACCATCCTCGGCAAACTTCACAACATAAACTAGAAAATACCAACCTGAGCAAACTTCACAAAGAACACCTGTTCATCTGTGTACGGTACTGCAGGAAGTTGTTGTACCGGGCCTTGGCGCGCCACGTATTTCTTGTATGCCTGAGGGAAATAGAACATAACATGTGGGCGTGTTTTCTGTATGCCTGAGGGAAATAGAACATAACATGTCGGCGTTTTCCTACTGAGGGAAATAGAACATAACATGTGGGCGTGTTTCCTGTATGCCTGAGGGAAATAGAACATAATATGTGGGCGTGTTTCCTGTATGCCTGAGGGAAATAGAACATAGCATGTGGGCGTATTTGTTGTATGCCTCAGGTAAATAGAACCATAATATGTGGACGTGTTTCCTGTAAGCCTGAGGGAAATAGAACATAATATGTGGGCGTGGTTCCTGTATGCCTGAGGGAAATAGAACATAATATGTGGACGTGGTTCCTGTATACCTGAGGGAAATAGAACATAACATGTGAGCGTGTTTCCAGTATGCTTCGAGGAAATAGAACATAACACGTGGGTGTGGTTCATGAATGCCTGAGGGAAATAGAACATAACATGTGGGCGTGGTTCCTCTATACCTGAGGGAAATAGAACATAACATGTGAGCGTATTTCCTGTATGCCTGAAGGAAATATAAATAAAATGTGGGCGTATTTCTTTTATGCCTGAGGGAAATAGAACATAACATGTGGGCGTATTTGCTGTATGCCTCAGGTAAATAGAACCATAACATGTGGCGTGTTTCCTGTATGCCTGAGAAAAATAGAACATAATATGTGGGCGTGGTTCCTGTATGCCCGAGGGAAATAGAACATAATATGTGAGCGTGTTTCCTGTATTCTTGGGGGAAATAGAACATAATACGTCGGCGTGGTTCATGTATGCCTGAGGGAAATTGAACATAATATGTGGGCGTGGTTCCTGTATACTGAGGGAAATAGAATATAACATGTGAGCGTGTTTCCTGTATGCCTGTGGGAAATAGAACATAAACATGTGGGCGTGGTTCCTGTATGCCTCAGGTAAATAGAACCATAACATGTGGGCGTGTTTCCTGTATGCCTGAGGGAAATAGAACATAACATGTGAGGGTGTTTCCTATATGCTTGGGGGAAATAGAACATAACACGTGGGCGTGATTCATGTAAGCCTGAGGGAAATAGAACATAATATGTGGGCGTGGTTCCTGTATACACAAATTCTCTTTATACTATCTAAGGCTGAGACATTCTGTCCACTCATAAAGTCTGGTCATCATATCTGAGGCTGAGGCATTCTGTCTGCTGACAAAGTCACTTTATGATATCTTAGGCTGAAGCATTTTGTCCGCACACAAAATCTTTTTATCATATCTGAGGTTGAGGTATCATAAGTGAAACTGGCATTCTGTCTGCTCACAAAGTCTCTTTATAATATCTGAGGCTGAGGCATACTATCCGCTCATATAGCCTCTTCATCATATCTTAGGCTGAAGCAATATGCCGGTTTACAAAGTATCTTTATCATATCTGAGACTCTGCCATTCTGTCCGCTCATAAAGTCTATTTATCATATCTGAGGCTGAGGCATTCTGTCCGCTCACAAATACTCTTTATACTATCTGAGGCTGAGGTATTCTGTCCACTCACAAAGTCTGGTCATCATATCTGAGGCTGAGCCATTCTGTCAGTTTACAAAGTCTCTTTATCATTTCTGAGGCTGAGGCATACTGTCCGCTCAACAAGTCTCTTTATTATATCTGAAGCTGAGGTATTCTGTCCACTCACAAAGTTTCAGTATACTATCTTGTTGAGATCCGAGGGCTTGGTATATAAATATACACTATGTAAGAACTGGCTGTATGTGAGAACGCTAACCCCAGACAGTCAGTTGTCGGATTGTGTAATGGTGCTTCACATGTTACAGATAAACCTTTATGAACAAGAACCAGCTGTAGTCATGACGACATACTTTCGACAGAGCAGAAAGAAGGATGATGATGATGTCTGAGAATAGACAAGAACACTAACCCTGTAGGCCAACTTGATGCCACCGTTGTCGGCGATGTTCTCCCCCAGGGTCAGTTGTCCGTCCACCTGGGGAATGAAGGCATGTCTGTGTTACACTGTTGTCACAATCAATTAATCACACATAATAATACACTATAACACAATGAATCAGTTATGTAGGATTTTGTGAATTAGTTTAGCCTTATTGGAAAGCAAGCGTTTGCTGAGTGGTAGTATCTGAAGGCGTTTATGCAGGCTAGGATTGTCAGATAAATGTTTGCTATAAATTAGACTCATGGCCCGTTCCTGGAGTGAGTAAAGTCGCTTGCTGTTTGAATTAGAACAACCGTCCAGATTGTAGAGCAGTAGTCAAAATGTGTCTGTATATGAGAAGTATAGAATATTTTCCTTGTGTCCTCATCAAGGAAATTTTTAATCTTGGCGAGTTGGTAGACTTTTTTCACTGTTTGTTTAATGAGCGCTTGACCATGGGAATTAAAGGTTAGGTTTCTATCAATGATTAGGCCTAATGTTTTGTGCTCAATTACACTTTCTACTGGCATGTTATCGATGTGAAGTTGAAGTGATGTGTGTGAGTTTAGAGTTTGAAGTCTTTGTCTGGTTGTTAATAACATTGATTTTGTTTTAGTGATGTTAATTTGCATACGGTTTGCAGAGCTCCAACTAACTACATTATTTAATTCTTGTTGTAAAGACGACTCCAGTAAAATACAGTTTTCAGCGTTTGTGTACACTGTACAGTCGTCTGCAAATAGATCGCAGGACGAAGAAAGATGCAAAGGTTGATCGTTAATATATATATATGGCAAATAATAGAGGGCCAAGAATAGGACCTTGCGGTACTCCAATATTGAAGGTAGTGGTTTGAGACAGAGATTTATTATGTGATACTACTTGCTTTCTGTTTGATAAAAAAAGATGTTATTACAGTGACTACATTAAGGCCAATTTTCATTGTCTCAAGTTTTTAAATTAAAATAACATGGTCTATCATATCAAATGCTTTCCTGAAATCAATAAACACAGTTCCACTGGGAATCAGTCACACAATAAAACGTTGACACAATGAATCGTTGACACTGAATCAATCAAATAATGAAACAATATCGCAATGAATCAGTCATACAATGAAACGTTGATACAATGAATCAGTCATACAATAAAACGTTGGCACATTGAAAACTTGACACCGAATCAATCAAATAATGAAACAATATCACAATGAATCAGTCATAGAATGAAACGTTGACACAATGAATCAGTCATACAATAAAACGTTGGCACATTGAAAACTTGACACCGAATCAATCAAATAATGAAACAATATCACAATGAATCAGTCATACAATGAAACGTTGATACAATGAATCAGTCATACAATAAAAAGTTGACACAATGAATCGTTGACACCGAATCAATCAAATAATGAAACAATATCACAATGAATCAGTTATACAATGAAACGTTGACACAATGAATCAGTCATACAATAAAACGTTGGCACATTGAAAACTTGACACCGAATCAATCAAACATTGAAACAATGCCACAATGAAACAGTCATACAATGAAAAGTTGATACAATGAATCGATCACGCAATTAAACGTTGACACTGAATCATTCAAACAATCAAACAATGACACAATTAATGAAACGTTAACAGAATCAAACACTGACACAGTGAAACTGTGACGCCCAGTCAATCAAACAATGAAACAATGCCACAATGAATCAGTCATACAATGAAACGTTGGCACAATACAACGTTGACACAATGAAACGTTAATACTGAATCAATCAATGATTGATTGATTGATTGATTGATTTAGGAACCGACATCACAGCATTCGGGGCATTCCCATAAGCGCCCCATCCTCATCCTCAGCAGCCAGCGAAGAGATCCAACACTAATAGTACCAGTAGCAATCTGATTATATATATATGTCTCGTCTTTCCTCTGAGCGTCGAGTGTCGGACAGATTCCCTCGTCACTCCTCGCTGTCTCATTCTTGCCAGACCATGGCGATCCATTTGCTCCTCATAATTGCTTCCTCCTCTGAGATGTACACGTGCTCCCACAAGACCGCAACCACGTCTGCCTTGTCATGCATCAATACTCCATCAAGTTTTGTCGAGCCAGCCAATCTGGCTGCCTGTTCATCCCCCCGCACACCGGCATGCCCCGGTGAAAAGATACAGGCGATGCTTGCCACCCGTGACCTCCGAAGCGAAGCAAGCCACTCTGCAGAAAACTTGCCTGTCCTCACCTTCCTCAGCATGCTTTCTGAGTCAGTTACAATCACGATGTGTGTGTGTATCGTATTCTCCATCCAGGGGAAGGACGCACTGACCGCCTCCACCTCCATTCTTAAGCTAGATGTTGTGGTATCATATGCCAGGCTCTCCTGCACCAAAAGTCGACCAAACGTCTTTTGCTAAGAACCCTCAGCAGGCACTTCTCCTGCCTCTCAATACCGACCCATCTGTGTAGATAATCACATCACCCGAGCGAGCATTATCCTGAATTAGTTGCTGGATTTCACTTCCGTGGCCCCTGCTGGCCACTCCCTGCACTCCCGGCTCAATGTGATTATAACTGCACAAGTCTGACTGCTCCGCTGGCACTCTGACCCACTCCTCTCCTCGCCTAATGTTCTTCAATATGCACACCTGTCTGATCGTATCCTCCGCCTGAGCCATCCATCCATCCATCATTTGCTATGCCGGTAAGCGTGGGCGGTCAAGTTTTGCCATATCACTCGATCACTAGAGTCGTGGATCAGCTCCGTGTTTCTGTCTCGACCATGCCACAAGGCCAAGTCATCCAGGTATTTGCTTCTAGGTCTTCCCCTTGGTCTGTTCCCCTCGATCTTACCAGTTGTCACCAAGGTCTCCAAATCATTTCTTCTCATAACATGCCCAAAAAATGTTGACTGTCTACGTCTAATGTCTCTAATCAGTTTACGATCTTCATTTGTTTCTTGAAGGACTTGTTCATTGGTCTTTCTGGCTGTCCATGGTATTCTTTGCATTTTCCTCAGAAACCACATTTCTACAGCCATCAGATGTTTTTCAGCTTGACTGCTCATTGTCCAAGCGTTACATCCATATAAAAGTACAGGTTCTATGTAGCACCACAACACTCTTTTTCTCGTTTCAACTGACATCTTTTTATTGGTCAGTATGTTTGTCATCATGCTAAAGGCTACTTTTGCCATGGCGATTCTTGTTCTAATCTCTTCAAGGCATCTCCCATCAGATGTTATTACTGTTACGAGATAATTGTACCTATTCACTTGTTGAAGAATATTACCATTTACTTGTATATTACATTGTGATATTTCGTTCTTCCTAATGACGACCATAATCTGTGTCTTTTTACAATTTAATTCTAATCCTCGTTGTTCATTGTGTGTAACAACCGCATCTACTAAATGTTGCAGATCCTGTTCATTGTCTGCAGTCAATACTGTATCATCTGCGTAGCTAATGACATTGCAGATCCCTGTGGCAGACCCGGGGTTAAAATATGTGGCTCTGAGGTCCATGCACCCAGACGGTGAGCAACCCTACGAGAATGTAGGACAGCTGCTATCCAGTTCACCAACCAGGGATTGACCCCCTCCATCAGTGCGGTCATCAAAATATTATATCGAACTCTATTGTACGCATCCTCGAGATCAAGCGCTACCGCCATCGTTTCCTGTCTACTCTGGAACCCCTCATAAACATCAAAGGCAAAAGTGGCTGCATTTGACCAGGTATCTTTACCTGGCCTGTAGCTCCCCAGGCCTCTTAGAAGAAGCTTCCCCCTTTCCAAAATCTCTTGCAGCTTAACAGCGACTATCTTCTCTAAAACCTTCCAAAATGTATTTTGAAGGGTGATGCTCCTAACCCGCTAAGCTTTGAATAATCCTTGAATGGTTTTAGGAGAGGGATGAGATAGCTATGCACCCAATCCTGTGGTACTGATGCTGTCCTAATGCTCTGGTTAAAGCAGTCGGTCATCTCCTTCATGTCTGCATCACCCAAAGCCTTCATGTGGACATACCTGACACCATCAGGCCCTGGTGCCGTGTCTTTTGCCTTTTTCAAAATATGTTTAACATCTTCAACCAGTATGATGTCTTCATAATGCATATTCTTCATGGTGCCAGATAATTCCTCTCTAACTGAATCCCTGGTGTCCGCATCATTATGATTGGTCTGCTCTAAAAAATCTCTGGAGAAACGCCTCCCTTCTTTTTGTCTGCTGTCACGCGCACACCATCCTCTCTATAAATTGTTCCCACTGTCAGAGGCCGATCTTTTCTTTGCATTTGTCTGTGCAGTTTCCAGAATTTTCGCAGCGTTTTAATCACCTCCAATCTCCTTCATGAAACATTCTCATTTTGCGTTTTTGGCCTCTGCAGCACCGCGCTTGAAAACCTCCACCTTGTCTTTCTTGACATTTTCCGCTGTGTCCACTTCCTCTCGTGAGCTTCGAAGTGTCTGCCGCACCTTCTTTAGCTGCTTCACTGCGGCTCTCTTTGCTTTCCAAGCCTGGTCTACTTCTGGGGTCCACCATGGGGGTTGCAAAAGAAAGGCGTTTTAACAATCCTGTTGCATGCCCCCTGTCTGAGGCGTCCAAGAAGGCTGTCGGTCCACTCATACCGGAAAGTCTTGCGCGCTCTCCCAGCGCAATTCCCTGTCGGTTTTCTCCACTACTGTCCCAATCTCTGTTCCTTGCATTGAAGTCTCCACATATGAGTAGCCAGCCTATCAACTGGTAATTTCTTCAATTCCGTAAGCCAGTCATAGTGTTCCTTTCTGACAAAACAGTCCACTGTGGCATATACATTTATGATGTTACAACTTAAGCCACCAACCTCCATTTGTATACCCTGGACTTCTCTTGTGCTGTGATTCCACTGGCTCAAGTCAAGTACCACATGCTTCACTCCTTTCTTCACCAGCAAACCTTGCCCACGTCTCATCTGCCCAGTAGGGTGTATATTACTGGCGTACCCAGGGCAATGGTATTTGTCTGTATTTAGCTCCTGGAGCAAGAGGACGTCACAATCATATATAAGCCTCTCCAATACAGGACCTCTCTGCCTGGCACTACGACAGTTCCAGTATCCAACTTTTACATGGTTGAAACCTAGTCTCTCCACCTTTCGTCTTGTTCTCCTGGCGCCTGCCCTCCTATTTCTATGCCTTCTTCTCACACCATTTCCTCGTCTTCTCCTCCTCACTATCACTTCGCTAGCCTCTGAAAGATGTGTCAAGCGTAGAATACGTGCTCCGTAGCTCCGGCGACGATTCCCGTGTTTAATTCTATAAGCAAAGCTTGGATATTGCAGGAAATAACCGGTCACCCTAGCATTGCCTGCTTGCTAGGAAAGAGGCAGGGGATGTCCCGCAGCAGTCCATACGCCTGGTGCCGACCCCGCACGCCTGCCAGACGTCCAACGTTCACGACCAGTTTACCCATGGCTATCCAGTTCCTCAGCACGCTGGTCCACCTTGAACTTGGGGGTTTATATTTGGAGTTTTTCGTCTCCTAGATGGTCTGCTGTCCAAAGCTAACGGGTTCCACCTACCCGGGGGAGGGGGTTAAAGCGCCCTTGACTCGCTTCGCAGGCACGTTTCCGAGCATATGAGGTATTTTCTAAGGAACTCAGATCCCAACCTAAGATCCTGCTTCGCCCTCTGTGCCTACCGCCAGTTGGTCCGCGGCAGCTTATTGGGTATTCGCAGCTAACCTCTATATCTAGAGGCCGTTCCACGATCCGCCACCCGTGGACGCTGGGGGTTGGGGATGGTCACCCCATCTTTACCCAGTGAATCAATCAAAGAATGAAACGATGACACAATGAATCAGTTATATAGTGATACGATCATATCATAAAACATCGACACTGGATCAATTAAACAATGAAATAATGGCACACTGAATCAATCAAACAATGACAAAATGACACAAATCATCAGTTATACATTGAAACTATAGCACAATAAATTAATCATACATTGAAACGATGACACAATGAATCAGTCATACAATGAAACGTTGGCACAATAAAATGTTGACACAATGAAACGTTGACAAAATAAAACGTTTACACTGAATAAATCAAACAATGAAACAGTTACACAATGATTCAGTCATACAATAAAACGTTGACACAATGAAACGTTGATATAAGGAAACGTTGACACTGTATCAATCAAACAATGAAACAATGATACAGTACTTCAACCATACAAATAAACTTTGACACAATACATCAGTCATACAATCAAACGTTGGCACAATGAATGAATCATATATTGAAATGATAACACAATGGTTCAGTCATACAATGAAACTTTGACACAGTCAATCAATTAAACAATGAAACGATGTACACAATGAGACAGTAACACAAGGATCCCGCATACAATTAAACGTTGACACAATGAATTAATAATACACTGAAGCTTTAACACAAGGAATCACACAGACAATAAAACGTTGACAAAATTAATCAATCATACAATGAGACGATGACACAATGCATCAATCACACAATGAAACTTTGACACAATGAATCAGTCACACAATGAAACAATGATACAATAAATCAGTCATACAATGACACGTTGACACAATGAATCAATCATGCAATGAAACGTTGACACAAAGAATCAGTCATACAATGAAACGTTGACACAATGAATCAGTCACACAATGAAACAATGACACAATAAATCAGTCATACAATGACACGTTGACACAATGAATCAATCATGCAATGAAACGCTGACACAAGGAATCAGTCATACAATGAAACGTTGACACAAGGAATAACTATGCAATGAAAAGTTGACACAGTGAATCAATCATAAAATGAAACGTTGTCAACGTTAATCAATCACACAATACAACGTTGACACAATGAATCAGTTATACAATGAAACATTGGCAGAATGAATTAATCATACATTGAAACGATGACACAATGAATTAATCATAGATTGAAACGATGACACAATGACATAATCATAGATTGAGACGATGACACAATGAAATAATCATACATTGAAACGATGACACAATGCATCAATCATACATTGAAACGATGACACAATGAAATAATTATACAATGAAACGATGACACAATGAAATAATTATACAATGAAACGATGACACAATGAAATAATTATACAATGAAACGATGACACAATGAATTAATCATACATTGAAACGATGACACAATGAAATAATCATATATTGAAACGATGACACAATGAAATAATCATATATTGAAACGATGACACAATGAAATAATCATATATTGAAACGATGACACAATGAAATAATCATATATTGAAACGATGACACAATGAAATAATCATATATTGAAACGATGACACAATGAAATAATCATATATTGAAACGATGACACAATGAAATAATCATATATTGAAACGATGACACAATGAAATAATCATACATTGAAACGATGACGCAGTAAACGGCGTTCACAGAGCGAAATAAGAAATACCTGATGTTTAAAGAAAACACTAGAATAGGAACAGGAAAAGGAGATGGCGGAGGAGAATAAAGAAGAGGAGGAGGAAGAAGAGAGCTGAAGCAGTGAAACAGCAACAATTAACATCAATAAATAACATAACTCACATTTTTGCCAGCCTGCTTGTAGAAAAATTGATTGTATTGATCGACAAGGCATTGGGCGCGTTCGTAGAATACTTGCAGGGTTTCATTGTTCCACCATTCGCCGAGAGTCCCTTCCTCGTTATACTTGAGTCCTGTTCATATAGGCATACCATATGTTATGTTATCCCATCATACACCCTGGCTGCTGTGTTAAACTGTAGCCGTGCTCATATATATTTATATACCATATGTTATGTTATTCTACCACACGCCGAGACCCTTTGTTAGACTGTAGTTCTGTTCATGTATAAGGGACGTTCATTTGACATCCGTTCGTGCCGCACCGAGCGTAATTTCGTACGTTGAACATGATCATGACATAGTCATGTGATAACTACTGACCAATGAATAAAAGAGCACGTGCTTATCGTCCCATGATGCATTGGTTCTGCTTCTGACCGTTAAGAAAATGACCAGGTGTGCGTGCGTGCGTGCACGCGCGAGGGTGTGTGTGTGCGCGTGTGTGTGTGTGTGTGTGTGTGGCAAGAGTCTGCCATCAGATGTCAGATGTGACCTAGTCCATTCAGACCAGCAGAAATGGACATTGCCAATAGAGCGAGAGGTCACTCACAAACAGCTGACATTTGTATGAAGTGAAAGTCCGAGGAAACAGCTGACATTTGTATGAAGTGAGAGGTCACTCACAAACAGCTGACATTTGTATGAAGTGAGAGGTCACTCACAAACAGCTGACATTTGTATGAAGTGAGAGGTCACTCACAAACAGCTGACATTTGTATGAAGTGAAAGTCCCAGGAAACAGCTGACATTTGTATGAAGTGAAAGTCCGAGGAAACAGCTGACATTTGTATGAAGTGAAAGTCCCAGGAAACAGCTGACATTTGTATGAAGTGAAAGTCCGAGGAAACAGCTGACATTTGTATGAAGTGAAAGTCCCAGGAAACAGCTGACATTTGTATGAAGTGAAAGTCCGAGGAAACAGCTGACATTTGTATGAAGTGAAAGTCCCAGGAAACAGCTGACATTTGTATGAAGTGAAAGTCCCAGGAAACAGCTGACATTTGTATGAAGTGAAAGTCCGAGGAAACAGCTGACATTTGTATGAAGTGAAAGTCCCAGGAAACAGCTGACATTTGTATGAAGTGAAAGTCCAAGGAAACAGCTGACATTTGTATGAAGTGAAAGTCCCAGGAAACAGCTGACATTTGTATGAAGTGAGAGGTCACTCACAAACAGCTGACATTTGTATGAAGTGAGAGGTCACTCACAAACAGCTGACATTTGTATGAAGTGAGAGGTCACTCACAAACAGCTGACATTTGTATGAAGTGAAAGTCCCAGGAAACAGCTGACATTTGTATGAAGTGAAAGTCCGAGGAAACAGCTGACATTTGTATGAAGTGAAAGTCCCAGGAAACAGCTGACATTTGTATGAAGTGAAAGTCCGAGGAAACAGCTGACATTTGTAAGAAGTGAAAGTCCCAGGAAACAGCTGACATTTGTATGAAGTGAAAGTCCGAGGAAACAGCTGACATTTGTATGAAGTGAAAGTCCCAGGAAACAGCTGACATTTGTATGAAGTGAAAGTCCCAGGAAACAGCTGACATTTGTATGAAGTGAAAGTCCGAGGAAACAGCTGACATTTGTATGAAGTGAAAGTCCCAGGAAACAGCTGACATTTGTATGAAGTGAAAGTCCAAGGAAACAGCTGACATTTGTATGAAGTGAAAGTCCCAGGAAACAGCTGACATTTGTATGAAGTGAAAGTCCCAGGAAACAGCTGACATTTGTATGAAGTGAAAGTCTCAGGAAACAGCTGACATTTGTATGAAGTGAAAGTCCCAGGAAACAGCTGAGTTTTCTCCGGCATGCCATTCACACAGTTTGAATAGTGGGGTCTGGCAGTCTGCACACCGATCCAGGTAAGGTGCTGGAGGAGTGCGGGAAGAGGGTTCTATACGACAATGGGGGAAGAGTGGGAAGAGGGAGGTATCCTTCAATGGAGGAGAGTGGGAAGAGGGAGGTATCCTTAAATGGAGGAGAGTTAGAAGACCAATGTATCCTTAAATGGAGGAGAGTGGGAAGAGGGAGGTATCCTTCAATGCAGGAGAGTGGGAAGAGGGAGGTATCCTTTAATGGAGGAGAGTTGGAAGACCGATGTATCCTTAAATGGAGGAGAGTGGGAAGAGGGAGGTATCCTTCAATGCAGGAGAGTGGGAAGAGGGAGGTATCCTTTAATGGAGGAGAGTTGGAAGACCGATGTATCCTTAAATGGAGGAGAGTGGGAAGAGGGAGGTATCCTTCAATGGAGGAGAGTGGGAAGAGGGAGGTATCCTTCAATGGAGGAGAGTGGGAAGAGGGAGGTATCCTTCAATGGAGGAGAGTGGGAAGAGGGAGGTATCCTTCAATGAAGGAGAGTGGGAAGAGGGAGGTATCCTTTAACGTTGCAAATCTGAAGGCATGCAGTTTTGCAAGACAGACAAGTTATAGTTTTCTCTAAATATGTAGTGTTCTCTCTATAGTTGTTGTGTTCTCTCTATAGTTGTATTGTTCTCTCTATAGTTGTATTGTGTTCTCTCTATAGTTGTAGTGTTCTCTCTATAGTTGTAGTGTTCTCTCTATAGTTGTATTGTCTCTCTATAGTTGTAGTGTTCTCTCTATAGTTGTAGTGTTCTCTCTATAGTTGTAGTGTTCTCTCTATAGTTGTAGTGTTCTCTCTATAGTTGTAGTGTTCTCTCTATAGTTGTATTGTCTCTCTATAGTTGTAGTGTTCTCTCTATAGTTGTAGTGTTCTCTCTATAGTTGTAGTGTTCTCTCTATAGTTGTAGTGTTCTCTCTATAGTTGTAGTGTTCTCTCTATAGTTGTAGTGTCTCTCTATAGTTGTAGTGTTTTCTCTATAGTTGTAGTGTTTTCTCTATAGTTGTAGTGTTCTCTCTATAGTTGTAGTGTTCTCTCTATAGTTGTAGTGTTCTCTCTATAGTTGTAGTGTTCTCTCTATAGTTGTAGTGTTCTCTCTATAGTTGTAGTGTTCTCTCTATAGTTGTAGTGTTCTCTCTGTAGTTGTAGTGTTCTCTCTATAGTTGTAGTGTTCTCTCTGTAGTTGTAGTGTTCTCTCTACAGTTCTAATGTTCTCTCTATGCTCTGAGTGAGCGTGAGAGTGAATGAGTGAGCGCGAGAGTGAATGAGTGAGCGTGAGAGTGAATGAGTAAGCGTGAGAGTGAATTAGTGAGCGCGAGAGTGAATGAGTGAGCGTGAGAGTGAATGAGTGAGCGTGAGAGTGAATTAGTGAGCGTGAGAGTGAATGAGTGAGCGCGAGAGTGAATGAGTGAGCGTGAGAGAGAGAGAGAGAGTGTGTGTGTGTGTGTGTGCGTGTGGTGTGTGTGTGTGTGTGGGTGTGGGAGCATCACTATTTTTACATCACATACTTTTTATGTACACATTTTTCTCCATGTTTAACATTTTTATGAGACTGCTCATGACAAGTGTCAGTGTATGTGTGTGAGTAAAGTGTGGGAGGTTGTTCATACTAGTTTCACTGCTAACCTGAGACATTTTGTATGTGCCTA
Organism: Cepaea nemoralis; assembly: GCA_014155875.1. Classification (NCBI taxonomy): domain Eukaryota; kingdom Metazoa; phylum Mollusca; class Gastropoda; order Stylommatophora; family Helicidae; genus Cepaea; species Cepaea nemoralis. Next base: position 6,477 of record JACEFZ010009299.1, on the reverse strand, counting down.
GATGTGAGGAGGTGTGAGTGTGTGTGGAGGATGTGCGTGAGTGTGGGGATATGTGTGGGTGGGGGATGTGTGGGTGGGGATATGCGTTTGGATGGGTTGGGGTGTGTGGTTTTGGTGGGTATTGATATTTCTGGGTGTTGGTGGGATGTGTGGATAGATGTGTGGGGGTGAAAGTAGGGGTGTGGGAATGGGTGTGGGGGATGTGTATATGGGTGGAGGATATGTGTATGGGATGGATGCGGGGGATGTGTGTTTATGTGGGTGGAGATATGTGGATGGTTTGAGGAAGTATGTGTGGGTGGCGGGGTTGTGTGGGTAGGGGATTGTGTTGCGTGGATTGGGGATGCAAGGGCGTGTGGAGAGAAGTGTATGGTGTGTGGGTGTGAGATATGTGTGCGGTGTGTTGGTGCGGGATGTGTGCATGATGTGTGGGTGGAGGGTATGTTTGTGGTGGTATGGGTGAGGATATGTGTGTGGGTGGAGGCTAGTGGGTGGTGTGGAGGATGTGTGTGATGGGTGCGGGGAATGTGCGTATGGGTGGGGTATATGTGGGGGTGAGTAGGGGATGTGTGGTGGTTGGGGGAAGTATGTGGGGGTGTGTGGGTGGGAAATGTGTGCGTGGATGGGGAATGAGTGGGTGAGGGTGTGTGAGTGGCTTAGGGTTGTGTAGGTCGGAGAGGGAGTTGTATGTGTCGGGATGGGATGCGTGAGTGGGTGGAGGATGTGTGTGGGTAGGGGTATTGTGATCGTGAGATGTTTGGTTGGGGGTGGGTGGGTGGGTGGGGGTGTGGGTGCGTAGTGGAGGATGTATGCCTGAGTGAGTGTGTGTTGGTGGACGGGTAGGGAATGCGTGTGTGGGTGGGGAGAGGTGTGTGGTGTGTTGGTTGGGGATATTGTGTGGGTGAGGTATGTGTGTGTTTTGTGGTGTGTGAGTGGGGGTATGTGGGGTGGATGGGTAAGGGTATCTGTGTGAGTATGGGTGGGAATATTGTGTGGTATCTGGGTGGGGGATATGTGTGTGGTGTGTAAGTGGAGATGTGTTGGTGAGGGATATGTGTATGTATGTGTGGTGCGTGGGTTGGGAATATTGCATGGTAGGGGGTGTATGTGATTTGCGGGTGGGGGATTGGGTTAAGGCATGTGTGGTTGGGTGGAAGTTGTATGTGTGGGTGGTGGGGTGTGCGTGAGTGGTTTGGGGATGTATGGGTGGTTAGGGAGATGTGTGTGTGTGTGTGTGGGGGGGGGGGTAGGGACATGTCAGTTGGTGGGGATGTGTGTGTATGGTTTGGGGATGTGTGAGTGGATGTGTGATGTGTGGGTTGGTGGGGGATTGTGTGCGTGGGGAGAGGAATATGTGGTCGATGGAGATGTGGCTGGGGGATGGGTGGTTTGAGGTGTGGGTGGGGAGAGGATTTGTGGGTTAGCATGTGGATGGGCGTGGGATGTGTGGGTTGGTGGGGGAATGTTTGTGGTTGGCGAGTGTGTTTTGGTTGGGGGATCAGATGAGGGTAGTGTGTGTGGGTGGGGGATGTGCGCGAGGGGGATGGGTCGGTTGGTGGGGTATGTATGTGTCCCTGGTGTGCGTGTGTGTGGGTAGGTGGGTGTGTGTGTGTGGGTGGGGTGATGTATGGATAAGTGGAAGATGGACCTCATAACATGGTAATTAGTTAGTTAGTCTTTCCTCTTGAGATTAAGGCGGCGCATAGGGCAGAAGTCCTGTCTCTCCATGCTTGGCGGTTCGCTGCTACCTGTTGTAGATCTTGGATATTTACTTCGCCATTGAATGAGCCTTCTCTAATGATGGTTCTACGCAGGGTCTCTCTTGGTCTTCCCCGTTTTCTTTTCCCTACTGGTGACCATATGAGGGCTTGGTAGGGGAGTCTTGACTTGTCCATTCTGAGTACATGGCCGATGTAGTTTCTTATGAAATTGGATACTGTATCTTGCTTAGTCTCTTGTCTTATTTGCGTATTGGTTCTGAAATCTGTCCAATGGATGTTTAGAAGTCTTCTAAGACATTTGTTCTCGAAATCGTCTAATTTTTTATCTAAAGCTACCGTTGATTTCCAACTTTCACATCCATACGATAACACTGAAATCACACAAGAGTTGAAGATTTTAAGTTTTGTGTGTTTGCTGAGTGTCTTTGACTTCCAGATGTTTGGAACATGGTAATAAGCCTTGTTTATGTTTACAACATTCATTTCACAATGATTATTTTTCTTCCTATGTAAATGTATAATGCTCTTGATGAATGAAAGACGAGTGATTGGAAGGGCCGAATGTAAGACGGGCCTGCGCGCCTAATTTGTGACCCTAATAAAGTTGATTTGATTTGATTTGATTTGATTTCTATAGTTGTATTGTGTTCTCTCTATAGTTGTAGTCTTCTCTCTATAGTTGTAGTGTTCTCTCTATAGTTGTAGTCTTCTCTCTATAGTTGTAGTGTTCTCTCTATAGTTGTAATGTTCTCTCTATAGTTGTAGTCTTCTCTCTATAGTTGTAGTGTTCTCTCTATAGTTGTATTGTGTTCTCTCTATAGTTGTATTGTGTTCTCTCTATAGTTGTAGTCTTCTCTCTATAGTTGTATTGTGTTCTCTCTATAGTTGTAGTCTTCTCTCTATAGTTGTATTGTGTTATCTCTATAGTTGTAGTGTTCTCTCTATAGTTGTATTGTGTTCTCTCTATAGTTGTAGTGTTCTCTCTATAGTTGTATTGTGTTCTGCTCTATAGTTGTAGTCTTCTCTCTATAGTTGTATTGTGTTCTCTCTATAGTTGTAGTCTTCTCTCTATAGTTGTAGTGTTCTCTCTATAGTTGTATTGTGTTCTCTCTATAGTTGTAGTCTTCTCTCTATAGTTGTAGTGTTCTCTCTATAGTTGTATTGTGTTCTCTCTATAGTTGTAGTGTTCTCTCTATAGTTGTATTGTGTTCTCTCTATAGTTGTATTGTTCTCTCTATAGTTGTATTGTGTTCTCTCTATAGTTGTAGTGTTCTCTCTATAGTTGTAGTGTTCTCTCTATAGTTGTATTGTGTTCTCTCTATAGTTGTAATGTTCTCTCTATAGTTGTAGTGTTCTCTCTATAGTTGTAGTCTTCTCTCTATAGTTTGTAGTGTTCTCTCTATAGTTGTATTGTGTTCTCTCTATAGCTGTAGTGTTCTCTCTATAGTTGTATTGTGTTCTCTCTATAGTTGTAGTGTTCTCTCTATAGTTGTAGTGTTCTCTCTATAGTTGTATTGTGTTCTCTCTATAGTTGTAGTCTTCTCTCTATAGTTGTATTGTGTTCTCATATAGTTGTAGTGTTCTTTCTATAGTTGTAGTGTTCTCTCTATAGTTGTATTGTGTTCTCTCTATAGTTGTAGTCTTCTCTCTATAGTTGTAATGGTCTCTCTATAGTTGTAGTGTTCTCTCTATAGTTGTAGTGTTATCTCTATAGTTGTATTGTGTTCTCTCTATAGTTGTAGTGGTCTCTCTGTAGTTGTAGTGTTATCTCTGTAGCTGTAGTGTTGTATCTCTATAGTTCTAGTGTTCTCTCTATAGTTGTAGTCTTCTCTCTATAGTTGTAGTGTTCTCTCTATAGTTGTAGTGTTCTCTCTATAGTTGTAGTGTTCTCTCTATAGTTGTAGTGTTCTCTCTATAGTTGTAGTGTTCTCTCTATAGTTGTAGTGTTCTCTCTATAGTTGTAGTGGTCTCTCTGTAGTTGTAGTGTTCTCTCTGTAGTTGTAGTGTTTCTCTCTATAGTTGTAGTGTTCTCTCTATAGTTGTAGTGTTCTCTCTATAGTTGTAGTGTTCTCTCTATAGTTGTAGTGTTCTCTCTATAGTTGTAGTGTTCTCTCTATAGTTGTAGTGTTCTCTCTATAGTTGTAGTGTTCTCTCTATAGTTGTAGTGTTCTCTCTATAGTTGTAGTGTTCTCTCTATAGTTGTAGTGTTCTCTCTATAGTTGTAGTGTTCTCTCTATAGTTGTAGTGTTCTCTCTATAGTTGTAGTGTTCTCTCTATAGTTGTAGTGTTCTCTCTATAGTTGTAGTTTTCTCTCTATAGTTGTAGTGTTCTCTCTATAGTTGTAGTGTTCTCTCTATAGTTGTATTGTTTTCTCTATAGTTGTAGTGTTCTCTCTATAGTTGTAGTGTTCTCTCTATAGTTGTAGTGTTTTCTCTCTATAGTTGTAGTCTTCTCTCTATAGTTGTAGTGTTCTCTCTATAGTTGTAGTCTTCTCTCTATAGTTTTAGTGTTCTCTCTATAGGTGTAGTGTTCTCTCTATAGTTGTAGTGTTCTCTCTATAGTTGTAGTTTTCTCTCTATAGTTGTAGTGTTCTCTCTATAGTTGTAGTGTTCTCTCTATAGTTGTAGTGTTCTCTCTATAGTTGTAGTGTTCTCTCTATAGTTGTAGTGTTTTCTCTCATAGTTATAGTGTTCTCTCTGTAGTTGTAGTGTTCTCTCTATAGTTGTAGTGTTCTCTCTATAGTTCTAGTGTTCTCTCTATAGTTGTAGTGTTCTCTCTATAGTTGTAGTGTTCTCTCTATAGTTGTAGTGTTCTCTCTATAGTTGTAGTCTTCTCTCTATAGTTGTAATGGTCTCTGTATAGTTGTAGTGTTCTCTCTATAGTTGTAGTGTTATCTCTATAGTTGTATTGTGTTCTCTCTATAGTTGTAGTGTTCTCTCTATAGTTGTAGTGTTCTCTCTGTAGTTGTAGTGTTTTATCTCTATAGTTCTATTGTTCTATCTTTAGTTGTAGTCTTCTCTCCATAGTTGTAGTGTTCTCTCTATAGTTGTAGTGTTCTCTCTATAGTTGTAGTGTTCTCTCTATAGTTGTAGTGTTCTCTCAATAGTTGTAGTCTTCTCTTTATAGTTGTAGTGTTCTCTCTATAGTTGTAGTGTTCTTTCTATAGTTGTAGTGTTCTCTCTATAGTTGTAGTGTTCTCTCTATAGTTGTAGTGTTCTCTCTGTAGTTGTAGTGTTCTCTCTATAGTTGTAGTATTCTCTCTATAGTTGTAGTCTTCTCTCTATAGTTGTAGTCTTCTCTCTATAGTTGTAGTGTTCTCTCTATAGTTGTAGTGTTCTCTCTATAGTTGTAGTGTTCTCTCTATAGTTGTAGTGTTCTCTCTATAGTTGTAGTGTTCTCTCTATAGTTGTAGTGTTCTCTCTATAGTTGTAGTGTTCTCTCTATAGTTGTATTGTGTTCTCTCTATAGTTGTAGTGTTCTCTCTATAGTTGTAGTGTTCTCTCTATAGTTGTAGTCTTCTCTCTATAGTTGTAGTGTTTCTCTCTATAGTTGTAGTGTTCTCTCTATAGTTTGTAGTGTTCTCTCTATAGTTGTAGTGTTCTCTCTATAGTTGTATTGTGTTCTCTCTATAGTTGTAGTGTTCTCTCTATAGTTGTAGTGTTCTCTCTATAGTTGTAGTGTTCTCTCTATAGTTGTAGTGTTCTCTCTATAGTTGTAGTGTTCTCTCTATAGTTGTAGTCTTCTCTCTATAGTTTTAGTGTTCTCTCTATAGGTGTAGTGTTCTCTCTATAGTTGTAGTGTTCTCTCTATAGTTGTAGTCTTCTCTCTATAGTTGTAGTGTTCTCTCTATAGTTGTATTGTGTTATCTCTATAGTTGTATTGTGTTATCTCTATAGTTGTAGTCTTCTCTCTATAGTTGTATTGTGTTTCTCCTCTATAGTGTAGTCTTCTCCCTATAGTTGTATTGTGGTATCTTACTATAGTTTGTAGTGTTCTCTCTATAGTTGTATGTGTTCTCCTCCTATAGTTGTAGTGTTCCTCGGTCTATATTTGTATTTGTGTTCTCTGTCTATAGTTGTAGTGTTCTCTCTATAGTTTGTTATTGTTTCTCTCTATAGTTGATAGTCTTCTCTCTATAGTTGTAGTGTTCTCTCTATAGTTGTAGTTCTTCTAGCTATAGTTGTAGTGTTTCTCTTTTATAGTTGTAGTGTTCTCTCTATAGTTGTAGTGTTCTCTCTATAGTTGTATTTTCTCTCTATAGTTGTAGTTTCCTCTATAGTTGTATGTGTTCTCTATAGTTGGGTTTTTTGGGTGTTTTTTCTCTCTAATGTTGTGTTCTCTCTATATTTGTAGTCCTTTTTTTTTTTTTTTTTTTTTTTTTTTTTTTTTTTTTTTTTTTTTTTTTTTTTTTTTTTTTTTTTTTTTTTTTTTTTTTTTTTTTTTTTTTTTTTTTTTTTTTTTTTTTTTTTTTTTTTTTTTTTTTTTTTTTTTTTTTTTTTTTTTTTTTTTTTTTTTTTTTTTTTTTTTTTTTTTTTTTTTTTTTTTTTTTTTTTTTTTTTTTTTTTTTTTTTTTTTTTTTTTTTTTTTTTTTTTTTTTTTTTTTTTTTTTTTTTTTTTTTTTTTTTTTTTTTTTTTTTTTTTTTTAAAAAAAAAAAAAAAAAAAAAAAAAAAAAAAAAAAAAAAAAAAAAAAAAAAAAAAAAAAAAAAAAAAAAAAAAAAAAAAAAAGGGGGGGGAAGGGGTTTTTTAATTGAGGGG
>JACEFZ010009294.1:0-24442 GCA_014155875.1 Cepaea nemoralis | reverse complement strand
AAAAATACAGAGTATAAATGAACAATGGGAAATGTTAAGGGACTCCATTCATCAAACTAGCAAAGAAGTATTACCGGATAGAGGCAAAATAGCTAAGAAAAAATGGATGAATGAAGAAATCTTACAACTGATGGACAAAAGAAAACAAAGTAAAAATGACAAACAAGAATACGCTAAGATAAATAGAGAAATAAAAGATAAATGTGGGAAGGCTAAAGAAAGTTGGTTAAACGAGCAATGCAAAAAAATTGAATTAAATTCTATTAAAGATACAAAAAATATGCACAGACAAATCAGTGAGCTTACAGGAAGAAAAATAAGAATAAATACAGGGTGTTTGAAATCAAAAACAGGAAAGATATTATTAGAGGAAGGTGCTATAATGAAGAGGTGGAATGAGTATATTAGAGAATTATATGACGGAGAAAGGGAAGAATTAACAGAAGATAGTAACTTAGAAGGTCCACCTATTATAAAAGAAGAAGTTGCTGACGCTATGAAATATATGAAGAAAGGAAAAACGGCTGGGCCAGATGAAATCACAATAGAAGAATTAGAAGTATTGGGAGAATTTGGAGTAGATACATTAACCAAAATGTTGAATGATATTTACAACAGTGGATATTTACCCAGTGATATGCTGAAATCTGTATTTATAGCAATACAAAAAAAAAAAAAACCAGGAGCAATTGATTGTGAAGATTTTCGTACAATTAACCTTATTAACCATATCACAAAGCTTCTACTCAGAATCATAATGAGAAGAACCAAAAGAAAATAAAAATGGAAATTAGTGAAGAACCATATGGATTTGTGGAAGGAAAGGGCACAAACAATGCAATTTATACACTACGGACACTAATAGAAAGGTCAATAGAGAAACAGAGAGACATATATTTGTGCTTCATAGATTATACTAAGGCATTTGATAAAGTAAAACATGATGAACTGATTAAAATGTTGGAAGATATCAACATTGATGGAAAAGATTTAAGAATAATAAAGAATGTTTACTGGAACCAAGTAGCAGCAATTAAAATGGGAAATAAAGAGGGTAGTTACGAAGCTAGGAGTACGACAGGGGCGTGTCTTGTCACCAGATCTCTTCTCCCTGTATAGCGAAGTAATAATGAGAGAGATCAAAGAGATGCCAGGAATACTAGTTGGAGGTCATAATATAAATAATATACGCTATGCAGATGACACAGTATTGGTGGCGGATAATTCAACAGACCTACAACAATTATTAGACGTTGTAGTAACAGAGAGTGCAAGGAAAGGACTCTCCTTGAATATAAAAAAACAGTAACAATGGTAATATCAAAGAAAATGGTAACACCAAAATGTGACATAGAAATAGAAGGAAAAATCCTTAACCAAGTGGATAATTGTAGATACCTAGGGGCATTTATAACATCAGATGGAAGATGTACAACAGAGATTAGGAGCAGAATAGGGCAGGCAAAGGCCACATTTCAGAAAATGAAGAGTATCGTATGCAATAAGTCACTATCACTGAATGTAAGAAAGAGAGTGCTGAAATGCTATGTAGAACCAGTTTTGCTGTATGGCAGTGAATCTTGGAATGTAAATGAACAAATTAAGAAGAAATTAGAAGCAACAGAGATGTGGTTCCTGAGACGAATGTTGCGAATTCCTTGGACTGCCAGAGTAACTAACGACAACTGCCTGGAACAGGCTAATGAAACTAGAACATTATATACAACAATAAGACAGAGACAAACATCTTTCTTTGGTCACGTGATGAGAAGAGAGGCATTGGAGAACATCGTAACAACTGGAAAGATCGAGGGGAAGAGAGGCAGAGGCAGACCAAGAGAAATGATGCTGGATGGATTGAGACGGTGGCATGGAGGAATATCAGCAGCAGAGTTGATCCAGAAAACCAAAGACCGAGATCTGTGGAGAGCCATGAACGCCTACGCCAGCCGGCACGGCACTTGATGATGATGATGATGATGATGATGATGATGATGATGAAGATGATGGTGGTGATGATGATGATGATGATGATGATGATGATGATGATGATGATGATGATGATGATGATGATGATGATGATGATGATGATGATGATGATGATGATGATGATGATGATGATGATGGTGATGGTGATGGTGATACGAATACATAATCACCGGGCAAGTACGCAAGCGTGATGATTATTTTGATAGTGATGATAGCCAATGGCCAATGTGAACTGAATGTTCCATAATAATATTAAATAATAATAATTTAATATGACATTTCATTACGACTGCACAGTAATAAATTAAATTCGTGTCAAAATACTTAATATGCGAATGTACAATATGAAACTATCTACAAAATGTTAATCGTATGTATCGCACAGGTTTAAAAAGTGAAAGTTAACCTGAGACCACAGAATTTGAAATACTAATTACTATTTCAAATCACTATAACCACACTATATCCGCAACCGAAAGTTGTTCTACAAGTAAACCAAAGCCCTCGAAATTCCTCGGCGCTTGGCAATAGTGATAAACTATAGACTTCCGGCGATGGCTGAGTTTCAATTCATATATTTGCAAGTAACTGGTATTGCATTGAAGATATTAATAACTCAATTTTGTGGAAAGCAATGTTGGTTGGAAGAATGTCGACAGATACTGCTCATGCTGCCACTCGGCAATAGAGCTTTTCGAATCTGGATTCCATACATGAAGCCCACAAATGGGCGCTCCCCCGCTGTTTATACTTCATCTTGACACCGCAAGGTTCAAGAGGAACAAAATGAGATTATATATATATATATATATATATATATATATATATATATATATATATATATATATATATATATATATATATATATATATATATATATATATATATATATATATATATATATATATATCCGCAGTCAAAACACAGCGACGACACAGAAACAGACGATTTATCACTGCCAAAGAAAGAAAAAGTCAAAAACACTATAGGCAAGACAAAGGAAACTGAACAAGAACAACAAGAGGAGACACAAGTACAAGACGAAGACGACACATACAGCATACCAGACACTCTTTTCGTAGACACAGACACAAGTGATAAGAACGAGGAACAAGACGATCCTCCCACACAAACCTTTGACGCTACAGACCTGCTCGCCTAAATGTACTCAACAAGGATAAAAATTTTGCGTGTGATTCTATACACTTATTATATCTCATTCATTTGGTTTTACTTAAATTATAATGACTAGTGATTTAGTTATTATTACTTTAAACATTTGTGGTATACGTACAAAATTACAACATATTATCACACTAATAAACAAACACAAACCAGATTTTCTACTACTACAAGAAACAAATATATGTTCAAAAACATTCGCACAACATATCACCACACAGCTAGGCCTCAGACATTCATGTTTTAGTTTAGGCACACACAAAATTGGGTCAGGAACAGCTATTCTGCAGACATCAGACAGGTGGGACATAATTAAAACACACACGGATAACCATGGACGAATCTCCATAATACAGGTAGAAAACACTATACAAGCATACACCATAGTGAACATACATGCACCACCAAATTACAATCACCAACCAAACTTTTACCAAGAATTAGACACTTTACTTATACAAACATACAGAGGGCAAAATATTATCCTTGCAGGGGATTTCAATTTTGTACTCTCAGATTTGGATATCGTAGGGGCAGGCAAAGCAGGAATCAAGACACAATTAAGGAGAAATGACAGAAGTGGAATACATCAACTGGATATACTAAAGAATACCCTAGACACACACAATCTAATAGACGCTTTCCGATACAGACACCCTAATAACATTGCAACAACACACAAAAATAGGGCTTACAATAGATCAGCCAGATTAGATAGAGTATACTCACCTTCAACACACCAAATAATACACACAAAACATCTACAAGAGACATTACAATACACAGATCACAAAGCAGTACTAACACATATCACTACAGACACTACAAACACAAGGCCATCAAAAAGAACATCACATTGGAAGTTCAATAACTCCTTACTCCAACATACAGGTTATTTACAACATGTGACACAACTTATTCTAACATACACTAATAGTACACCCACGGACAACATAACACAAATTTGGGATTTACTAAAGAATACAATACGGTGTAGAACACAACAGTTAGCATCCATCATACATAAAGACAGACTACAACAAGAACATATCATACAGACAGCAATACAACTCACAAAACAGACTGACAGGAATGCATCACACCTAAACACACTAGAATCACAATTAGAACAACACCAGCAACACACACTCCGCGGTGCACTCCTTCGAACTAAACTTACTAACATATCAGAAGAAAGTCCCAATAGACAGCACCTTGCATTAGAGCAAAACATTCAACGCAACAGACAAATAGGAGCAATAACAGACATGCAAGGAAACACACAAACAGAGACAGTACATATACTAGAAACATTCCAACAGTACTACACTGACCTATATACAGCAGAACCCGCCAACACACAAACACAAAATAGATTCCTAAAATACACAAAAAAATTGTCAGACACAGATAAAGACACACTAGATACAGAGCTTACATTAGCCGACATAACACATGCACTCAATCAAATGCAAAAAGACAAAACACCAGGACCAGATGGACTCACAGTAGAATTCTACCAACACTTCTTTCCTATCCTAGGCAATTTCCTTCTAAAAGTCTACCAAGAAGCTTTTCATAAACAAGAACTCCCAAACACTTGCAACATGTCATATATAACACTCATACCTAAAGACAACACAGACAAAACACAGCTGAAAAACTATAGACCCATCTCCTTATTAAACACAGACTACAAAATTCTAGCAAAATCACTTGCAAACAAAATTAAAAACTTCATGCCATCACTCATCCACCCAGACCAACAGTGCAGTATTCAACACAGAAACATACACCAACATACACACTTCATTAGGGATTTCATTACATACACCCACCAGAAAGACTGTCAATCCTCTCTCTTATCTTTAGACCAGGAGAAGGCCTTTGACAGAATCTCACACTCATACTTACACAAAACACTAGCACACTGCAACATAGGACAGTACTATAGACAGTGGATAGAAATATTGTATAAAAATCCTGAAAGTAAGGTACTGGTGAATCATTCACTCACTGGCAGTTTCAGAATCAATAGATCTGTCAGACAAGGGTGTCCACTATCACCAGTCCTATATGTACTCACACTAGAACCACTCTTAGAAGCAATTAGACAGGACACTAACATTAAAGGTACATTTATACAAGGGTCTGGAGAGCGGAAATTAATTGCTTATGCAGATGACACCGTTTTCTTCCCTACAACCAACACTTCCATAACGAACATACTTCACACCTTCAGACAGTTTGGTGAAGGAAGTGGGGCCAAAATAAACATACAGAAGTCTAAAATAATGGGTCTGGGGAAGTGGAAGAATAAAGCAGATTTCCCCCCGGATCTAACAGTCACAGATAACATGAAGATTTATGGGATCACTTTTCCATCCAATCCCAGAAAAACACACACAGGAACATGGCAATCACTGACAAAACAAATTATAGACATACTACATAGGTTCAAATACAAGACATCAACAATTTTTATACGAAGCACTATTGTAAACACCTTCATCTTTCCTAAAATACTATATTTAGCCACAGTGTTAGACCCACCAAAACAAACAATCACAGACATAAACAAACACATCAGGAAATTCATCTTTAAAAACACAATCCACAATATAAAGCACAAGACTTTAATACAAGAGAAGACTAGAGGGGGAATTTCACTACAGGACCTTAACACAAAAATACAAGCATTAAGAATCAACCACATAGGACGCATCATCAATCATCCAGATCAACACTCGCTAGCATTATACTATATTGCAATTAGATTACACAGAATTAAGAAAATAGACAAAACAACACCGCACTATTACGGCACACTACCGCACTTCTACAAAACATGTATGCAAGCAATTCAAGGTAATGAACACTTAATACAACAGACAACCAAGCAGATATACACATATTTAGTACAACAACAAGCCCCACCACTACACCTGAGAATCAAAAGAGGATACAAATATCACATGAAAGACTACAGTTGCACCTTCACTAACTTACACAGCAAACATATCACATCAAAATCCAAAGAAATAACATACAGGCTAATTTATAATATGACCCCGACAACTGAGAGAGCCGCACAAACATCAAAACAAATAGCCCCATGCAAATTATGTAGACAAAATATTCAGGAAACAGAGGATCATCTCTTCTATGAATGCCCAGCAATCACAGCCACTAAGATTGCACTGCAACAATTAATAGAAACACACACAAACAAGAAAACTGACGCTTATAAGGCCATTTTTTTAAATACAATACCCACAGCCACAAAAGACAAACACACTAAACTTCTTGTTGCACTGGCGGAGTATAGAAACGTAATATGGTCGAGTAGAAACTCGGCCACACACAATCACCAAACAATACAACCACACACACTAGCAAAGATTTTTCAACAAAAAATCGCCCAGCTATTCGCAGATTAATAAACAAGAACCACCCCCATCAAATTTCACACTACATAACATACATGTTCAAACACACTCTCACAGTATATTTCTATACTCCGCATGTGTACCACTAAGCCCAATCATTGAGGAACAAAGCGCCAAATAACTGAATAAATGTCCTTTCTTTGTTACTGAGTCCTGGAGCCCAACCTAGACAGAACAATGGGACGGTGGCCTTTGTGAGTCAGTGGTCTTGTCGACCGAAGTTTGACCTCGGTCTGAACAGCTCTCTCTCTCTCTCTCTCTCTCTCTCTCTCTCTCTCTCTCTCTCTCTCTCTCTCTCTCTCTCTCTCTCTCTTCTCCCCCCCCCCCCACCCCAAACATGAATGACTATACGCTGTATTCGCAATGTAAAAGCCTGTGTTTGTACATAATAAATGGGATATTTATGTATACGCTGAATTCGCAATGGACAACTTAACAAATTCCAATCTGTTTACGCGCGCTCTCTCTTTATCCCTCCCCCTCCTCTCCCCCTCCCCAGCTCCCTCTCTCTCCCTCCCTCCGTGTTGACCGCGTTCCTGGTCTCAACCCACCCCACCACAAGCAAATCCTGGGCACTTGCGATTAAGTCGAGGGCTGTCATTCAGCAATAATATTGATTTCACTTACAGGAAGTAAGCTTGCATGAGACTGCCAGCAGTGTAAAACGTGGGGCGGCTTTTGCCGTTTCGACCTTGACACCAACATTTCCTTTAATGTATATATCTTCGGTGTGGAAGAGAACGCGTGATGTGTGTTGAAAGTTTATAAGCGTGTGAGAAAGATGGGTTTAGAATGAACGAGCGGAAGGAATCATCACCACACCATAGTCGTTGTTGTCTCCGTCATTATCATCACCATTATCATCACCATTACCATCACCATTATCATCATCATTATCATCACCATTATCATCACTATTACCATCAATCACGTTAGAATGGGATGACTGAAAGCGTACGTCATTATCATAACTGTATATGTATGTTTTTGTTTCATTAACGCATATGACATAACACTAACAAACGGCAACGCTCTGTAATATACACAAACAAAGAAACACGCATCGCACCTTGTAAATATACATTGCTTTGTATAAAATAAACGTATTAAAAAAAAAAAAAAAAAATAATCTTGCCTATTTGGCAAGTTGATAGTTCCAATGCCCCAATGGGATTTGGATAAGGTATACAAATATAGAGGTACGTCTAAATCTGTATTGGTTTGTACATGCATAGGTATGTCTGTACGTATACCTATAAAAGGGTATGCGTGGGTGGAAATATACACATAAATGTGTATGTATATTTGGCATGTTTATATCTCTGTCGGTAGTGTCGTGTTGATGTATGTTTGACCCCTAGTCATGCGTGGATAAACGTATAGTTTTCATAAATACGTGACCGAAAAGTGATTTTGTTTACGTGGAAACCTTTTACAAAAACCCCTTTCACCACTCCAAGGACCAACACAATTTCAATCCTTGGAATCACCTTGGACCACAGCAGCTTTCCGGTTTTAAACTTCTCATCCCGCTAAATCGCCCGGGTGATGTGATTATCTACACGGATGGGTCAGTGTTGAGAAGTAGGAGAAGTGCCTGGGGGTTTGTGGCAAAAACTAATGGTCGGCGTTTGGTGCAGGAGAACCTGGCGTATGATGACACTACATCTAGCTTAAGAATGGAGGTGGAGGCGGTCAGTGCAGCTTTCCGCTGGATAGAAAACACGATACATACACACATTGTGATTGTAACTGACTCAGAAAGCATGCTGAGAAGGGTGAGAACAGGCAAGCTTCGTGCAGAGTGGCTTGCTTCGCTTCGGAGGTCACGGGTAGCAAGCATCACCTGGATCTTTTCTCCTGGGCATGCCGGTGTGCTGGAGAATGAACAGGCGGACAGATTGGCTGGCTCGGCAAAACTTGGTGGAGTATTGATGCATGACAAGGCAGACAGTGGTTGCGGCCTTGTGGGAGCACGTGTACACCTCGGAGGAGCAGATGGATCACCATAGTCTGGTAAGAATGAGACAGCGTGGAGTGACGAGGGGATCTGGCCGACGCTCGACGCTCAGAGGAAAGGCGAGACGGAAATATAATCAGATTGCTACTGGAACTATTAGTGTTGGAACTCTTCGCTGGCTGCTGGGGATGGGGACGGGGCGCTTATGGGAATGTCCCGA
The DNA here is from genome assembly GCA_014155875.1 of Cepaea nemoralis. Classification (NCBI taxonomy): domain Eukaryota; kingdom Metazoa; phylum Mollusca; class Gastropoda; order Stylommatophora; family Helicidae; genus Cepaea; species Cepaea nemoralis. The sequence goes on along the minus strand of JACEFZ010009294.1, from coordinate 15,642 downwards.
ATGCTGTGATGTCGGTTCCTAAATCAATCAATCAATCAATCAATCAATCATCCCGCTAACTCAGAATACATTCTTTGTGATTCATTGTGTGACACCCTCCCTCCTCTGCTCTCTTGCCCCCCCCCTCTCTCTCTCTCTCTCTCTCTCTCTCTCTCTCTCTCTCTCTCTCTCTCTCTCTCTTACCATGTCGCACACAAGCACACATATTCTATAGGAATCAGTGTTCGTTGTCAATCGAGGTTTTGACCCTTGCTTAGCCGACACAGGTAAATCCTTTGTACTGACCGTCTCCCGGCCCAGCGAACAGAAAAATAAATCCTGCGTACCTGTAAACGAAAAAAAAAAGTAGTAGATATATGTTCCGGTACAATGGCGACAAGATGAAGCGTTACTTTTCGGAGGGACGCTATTTAGTGTTTTTCATTGGATTTCGTGTGATTTCCTTTGGATTCCCTGTGAATAGTGTTTCCCTGTGGATTATGTGATGTTATATTGTGTTCCTTTTATTGGAAGTTTTCAAAAGAAGCCACGGAAGGCAGGTGGTGGATGTAATTTTGAGGGCAGCCGACAGATATTTGTGGGTCATGGCCTCGAGTTACACGACGGCAGGCAGAGGAACTTGTCTTGAGTCAATGGCTGCGGTCTCCGATCAGTAAGGTCACTGCCATAGAGGAAAGCAACGGCAAACTACCTATTTAAAAGTGCCTAGTATATCATGATTCGCTTAAAGACCGATCATCGCAAGACAAGGACAGAGACGTTAAAATTAGCAACTTGGAACATTAGGACGTTAAACAACGACGGAAAATTAGAGAACATAAAACAAGAAATTGAAAGGCAAAAAAATTAATATTTTAGGTATGTGCGAAACGAGATGGACAGGAGCAGGCATCAAGATAGAAGAAGATTTCAAGATTATTTATTCTGGAGGTGAAGATCGTCATAGGGGAGTGGCAATTATTCTGGACCGGAAACATCAAAATCTATTCAAGGATATTGGGCCGTGTCGGACAGAGTTCTACTAGTTAAATTAAGTGGCGGACCTTTTAGCATAAATATTATTCAAGTATATGCCCCAACAGGAGAATCCAGTGAAGATAGTGTAGAAGAATTTTATAATGACATAGAGTCTGCCTTAAAGAAATATAAAAATTCAGAAATCAACATCATAATAGGGGACTTCAATGCAAAAGTAGGAAATCAAGGAGATAGATACACAGTAGGAAACTATGGTTTAGGAGAGAGAAATGAAAGAGGATACAGACTCGTAGAGTGGGCAAAAGAACAGGAAATGATTGTAGGAAACACCTGGTTCAAACAACACCCTAGAAGATTATGGACATGGAGGAGTCCTGACAGCAGGATTAGAAACCAGATTGACTACATTCTGATTAGCAGAAGATTTAGAAACGCATTAACAATAGCAAAAACAGTCCCCAGTGCTGATTGTTATAGTGACCACAGATTACTCACAGAAACATTGAGGATAAAGTTGAAGAAAGTCAAGTATATAACAGGAAACACTAAATATGATTTGTGTACATTGAGTAATGACAAGGAAATACAAAACAAATTCAACATAGAAGTACAGAACAGATTTGAAATTTTGTCTGATCTAGAGATCCTATTCCAGGATGTGGATGATCAATGGGAAATGTTGAAGAATTCAATCAATGTGGCTGCAGAAACAACTATTCCAAAATTAAAGAAGGTGGATCGTAAGAAATGGATGACTGAAGAAATTTTACACCTCATGGAAACAAGAAGACTCAACAAAAATAATTCTGTCAAATATGAAGAAATTCACAGACAAGTCAGAACATTATGTAAGGAGGCAAAAGAAGCATGGCTTGAGGAAAAGTGCTTAGAAATTGAAAGCCAACACAACAGTCAAAATACCAAATTAGTGCACAAAAGAATTCAGGAACTTACTAATAAAAGAACAAGTACATCAACAGGGTGTCGAAAAATTGAAGATGGCAAAATCATGATAAAAAAGACAAGATTCTACAGGTATGGACAGATTATGTGAAACACCTTTATGATGATAACAGAGACGAACAGTATGATATTAGATTTAATAATGAAGGACCGCTAATTTTGGAGATGGAGGTTCGAAATGTTCTTAAGCATATGAAAGCTGGCAAGGCCCCCGGTGCAGATAACATCACAACAGAAATGATTAAAGCTTTAGAAGAATTTGGACTAGATCAAGTCACCAGACTGCTGAACACATTATATGATACTGGAGATATACCTCCTGAATTATGTAACTCTATATTTATTGCAATCCCAAAGAAATCAGGAACCTTGGAATGTGATCAACATAGAACAATTAGTATAATGAGTCACATCACAAAGATTTTGCTAAGAATTATCATGCAAAGAATGAGGAAGAAGATACAACCTGAAATAGGGGAAGAACAATGCGGGTTTGTAGAAGGAAAGGGTACAGTAAATGCTGTGTATATGCTGCGAACAGTTATTGAACGTACTATAGAAGTAAACAAGGATATACATCTTTGCTTTATTGACTATAAAAAGGCGTTTGATAGCGTTAGACATGTCAGCATGGTGGATATGCTTGCAGATCTACAAATTGATGGGAAAGACATTAGACTTATAAAAAACATATATTGGAAACAACAAGCTGCAATAAGGATTGATAATGAAGTGGGACAGTATCAGCCAATTAAGAGAGGTGTTAGGCAGGGATGTGTGATGTCTCCAGATCTTTTTTCCCTGTACAGTGAAAATATTTTCAGAAATGTAGAGGATATAAATGGAATCAGCATTGGAGGACGAAACATCAATAACATTAGATATGCAGATGATACAGTATTAATTGCAGCCAATGCGCAGGACATGCAACAATTAGTAGATGCGGTTGTTGTACACAGTGAGCAACTGGGGTTAGAATTAAATTGTAAAAAGACTCAGGTTATGGTTGTCAGTAGGAAGGAAGAAGTGCCACAATGTAATATACAAGTAAATGGAAATATTCTTCAACAAGTGAATCGGTACAATTATCTTGGAACAGTTATAACATCTGATGGGAGATGCCTTGAAGAGATTAGAACAAGAATCGCCATGGCGAAAGTAGCCATTAGCAAGATGAAAAACATTCTGACCAATAAAAAGATGTCAATTGAAACGAGAAAAAGAGTGTTGAGGGGATACATAGAGCCTGTTCTTTTGTATGGATGTGAAACTTGGACAATGAGCAGTCAAGCTGAAAAGCATCTGATGGCTGCAGAAATGTGGTTTCTGAGGAAAATGCAAAAAATACCATGGACAGACAGAAAAACCAATGACCAAGTACTTCAGGAGACAAATGAACATCGTAAACTGATTAGAGAAATTAGACGTAGACAGTCAAAGTTTTTTGGACATGTTATGAGAAGAAATGGATTGGAGAACTTAGTGACAACTTGCAAGATCGAAGGGAACAGACCAAGAGGAAGACCGAGAGGAAAATACCTGGATGGCTGGGCCACATGGCATGGACGAGACAGGAACACTGAGCTGATCCACGACACTGGTGATCGAGTGAAATGGCGAGTCATGACCGCCCACGCTTTCCGGCATGGCACACGATTGATTGATTGAGATATACGTTGATGAGACTGCCAAATATGCAGAATGCGTTGAACACGGAAAAAAATAAAAATTTTACTACAGTGGAGTATTACAGTGGAGAGGAGCAATATAATGAGTCTACAGATTATTTTTCTAAGCCCTACCCTGTAGGGCAGGGGTTACCAAACTACGGCCCGCGACGTCATTTCATCTGGCCCGCAGACGGTACTCGAACTTGCTTGATATAACGCATGGAAATTGAGAGGTTGTGATACAATTTAAATATAAATATTATGTTTAGAATAATAGGAGATCTTCACACTTGCGGAGACCTCCTGGCTGCTGTGTGTCTTAAATTTACTATTTTCAGTTATACATGATTGTATATAGATTTTCTTGTTTATTGTAATGTTTGCTTACTTTGCGTCATCCCAAGTCCTTCCCGGCTCGTGGATGCGCCGCCTGCGCTCTGACGCTACCATGGCTTCCATGGCAACACAACACACACACACACACACACACGAATCCTTTCCTCCCCCAGATGCAACTGTTTATCCGACAACATGTAGCGTGTGAGACATACCGAGTCATATCTATATATATATATATATATATATATATATATATATATATATATATATATATATATATATATATATATATATATATATATATATATATATAAACATATTCCAACATACCTATAATTGTGCTAATATGATGGTATGGTCTCCTATTAATCACACACAAAATCTCATTTAAAAAATTATTATTATATTACGGGCACGCACTTCTATCTACGCCCCTAGTAGACGTCGTGTAGCACCAGCCTATGGGAGGGCTGTGCTAACTAATCTATGAGCTTCATAAGGTCCCGCGGCCTCCCCATAGTAGTCCCTCATTTGCCTTACAGACAAGCATCCCCAACCAAAGCTATTAAACCCGATCGAGGGGACGTGTGTGATTAAATGGTACCATTCCCTCTGTATTAGTTTGGTATTGTACATGTACTTATATGACTTTTCTTTCAACTTGCTATCTTGTCATTAGTGGTTACCATTTGACCTTGGGTTGCTTAAATAAAATTTAGATAGGTGCGGTTTTCTGCTTTCTTAGCTGTCGTTCCAGTGGCATCATATGAGTTCTCATGGCCTTTTAATTTCTTCCAACTCTATATGTGAGATCCGAGGTCATATGCGTTTTCGTTTCTTTTCTACTTAGTCTACTTGGTCCTATAGTTCGCTATACGTTATGCCTATTAACGTGGATGGGTATCATCAACAAAATTCTAAATTCGTAATTGTTGCAATAAAATGAAAATATAACTGACATCAACAACATTGTAATATCATATTGACAATCCGCAATGTATCATGTAATATAATAATAATGCGACAACAACAATTGTAGTCTAATCTTCCTCTATGACCGTGGGTGGTTCTAACCTGTGCGTCAGCTCTAGCCCTGCCACTGGGTTTGTATACCCAGTCCGCATCCTCACTCGTATATGAGGTCAAATTTTCACATTGCTAACCACCATCAGAGCACCAGGAACACTATAAACCATTAATCCCACAACCTGAAACATTCGAACTTTAAGCACAATTCATAATAACAACTTAATAATTATAGTAATATTATCTCGAACCTGAAATTGACTGGAAAAATCATAGTATATGCAAATTTATAATACTCTCACTCAGTCATGCCATTCAGCCCCCGCATGTATGCAGTCACGTGTAGTCTGTAATGTTCTGCGTGTTTGTTGTTTTGAAATGAACTCGTGCAATTAAAATTCTCTCTACCATACCAAACAACAATCTCTTTTGTCATGTACAGACATTGTAAAAGCTTATATTCTTATGTACTAGTATCACTCGTTCCATGATGCATGAATGGCAAGCGAATGATATGTTAAATGTATGACTGACATGACCCTCTCATCGACGGTGTGGTGAGTGAACCATGACGTACAACTGCCAAGTGAATGATATTTTCAATGTTTAATTGACATGACCCTCTCATCGACGGCATGATGAGCGAACCATGACGCACAAATTGCATCTATGTGTTCGTGAAATGGAAATGTGACAATGATCGTCGAAACTAACTAAGTATGGTCCATGACATGAATGTGAATATGGATGTAAATAATATGTACAATCAATATAATAGAGTTCGTCATCTCGTAGTGTAGATGCCCGTCGGCGCAGCCCAAGCCACCGCATCGACCCAGATCACGATCCACTCGAACTCGAACAAAAGACCGACACCACCACAACACAACACTCGGAGTAGTGTCGAGCTGACAAGGTCCGAATGACTGCACAATCGTCTTTCAGCCAATCTGGCAATCAATCAAATTGGAAAAAAACATCTGTACCTATCTGACAACAACTATCTTAATTAACTAACACATGGCAAACCGTTTGTTGTATATCTGCAAACGCTCTATACGGGTGCTCCCTGCTAACATGTACGCACGCAGACAGCAAGATGAAATGTAATAACTGTAAAGCTCTCCACAGTCTACCGAGAAGACAAGCCAGGTCACTATCTCTATCCGGTAAGTAACAGATATCAAAACCACAATCTTGCAAAAGAAGAGACCATCTGTGTACTCTGGAGTTCCCAGGATGACCATCTCCAAAGACTTGTAAAGGCTCACTGTCAGAAAGAACAAGGAATCTCTTCCCCAGCAAACATTTAGAAAACCCATTGACGCTTTCTATTAGAGCCAAAGCCTCAAGTTCAATGACAGCACACTTATTTTGAGCCTCTGATAGCTTCCTGCTAAAGTATAGAACAGGATGTAGCCTAGCATCATGAATTTGCAAAAGAATTGCAGAAACTGCATACAAGCTAGCATCAGTCAGAATAATGAAATCTCTCGAGATGTCAGGCAGCCCCAGAATTGGACAACCACTGAAAAGACCCTCAATCTGCTGCAGAAGTTCATCATGTCTCTCAGTCCACCTAACTTCAGCGGGCCGACGTTTTTTTAACAGTTCTGAAAAGGCTGCTGTCATGTCCTCGAAACCAGGAATAAACCCTTGGCAGCAATTGACGAGACCCAACACACCTCTAACCTCCCCCTTGGTGGTGGGAGGTTCAATGCTTTAGAATTTTGAAAACCAAAATGAGGTTTGTCTTCCAAATCATTTCTTATTAACGGGATAGGAATGTAAGTTTTCATATTTATATTTTAATTTTGTTGACTTGAACAATGTTATAGCCTTCAGTGGTGTATATACTGTATACCATATATGTTGTGGTGAGATTAGTCTGATATATCCCAAGTAGACACAAGTTAGATAAGTAAGGTAAGTAGAGACTAGTGTAGATTGTTTTCTATAATGTCCCTTCCATTTACTTAACCAGTTTATAGAATATTTCTTGATGTGTGGGTAGTTGTTTTCTCCCACACTGAAGTTCTAGAAAAAGCGTTCATGCCCAGTATCCACACTATACTAATGAAGAATCAGATTCACTGGGCTGGTCACTTGACTCGCATGCCAGATCATAAGCTCCCTAAACGATTTGTTTTTACGGCGAACTGCGTTGTGGTAAAATTAAACGCTCCCAAGGCGGCTAGATGAAACGTATTTTAACGACACTGAAAATCTCACTGAAAGCTTTTGGAATGCATCATGATACTTGAGATATTGCTGCCAAAGACCGAAATTCGTGGCGTACATCATTACGCAAGGTGCAGTCACTTGTGAAGCAACCAGAACTGCAAGAGCTGTAAAGAAAAGACTGAACAGAAAAACCACTGCAGGAGATCCTCACCCTTGAATGCCAAGCATTCTATGCCCACATTGTCAAAGAACATTTCGAGCCAAAATAGGCCTTATCGGCCATCTTAGAACTCACGGCTCCATACTTTCAACCTCTCTAGATGAAATGAATGGTCATCATCATACTTGATGGACAAACAACAGTAGTGTTTTCTCACTAGACATGCATCTAATCTATTATTTGAACGGCGAGCTTTGATGAATTCTATAAAAGCTGGTTGCTGGCTTGTAAATCATCCTTACCTCAAATTAATTCCCCCCCCCCCCGATGTGTCTCCACCTTGTCGCGGTGGGGGCGGGGGGGGGGGAGGCTTGCATGTCCCAGTGACCCCAAGTGCTATGCCGACGGAAGCACAACTACATGTCGGACAGCTCTTGGGGTAGAGGCCAGACTAAGCGAGACACAACCAGCTATTCTGCAGGTAGACTGAGGATAGCAGTGAAAGTCTAAATCAGGCGCACGATGCCACTAATTCTTGGTCCGGACACATACTCTAAGGCTCCCAGCCGAGGGATATGGCTGAACGCCTCTAAGCCATAAACCCTCAGATGTGAGAGCCGGGCCGATACCCACCTACCGAAAAATGGAGGTGAGATGCTGAGCACGCTACATGCTCAGTTCAGATACTTGTTCGAAGGCTCTCAGCTGGGGGATGTGAGGGATCCACGGATGAGAGGGCCTGGCCGTTTCTCGCTCACTGCTGCACGGAGATAAGGTGCTGAACCGGAAGCACATGTAGCCTACCTCGTGAGCGTGCACTAAAGGTAGAAAAGTGCCCATCGCATGAAATGGTTACGAAAAATGGCTGAATCTATACTCATAGAGAGTGTAGTCAAAGGTGGAAAAATGTCTCGATGGCACGAAATGTAACGCTTGGCTAGCGAATCCATTGCGTGGTCCTGAAGTCCGAAGCGAAAGCTTACCTAGTGGATGATGTCCGCAGACTGACCTTTCCTGGTTTGTGCTTGAGCGACCAGTGGCAAGCGAAATGCCCAATACAAGGAAGTGAGGAATTAAAGCAGCCATGAGCAAGACGTGGCAATTCCTCGGATGAGCCCAGTCTCAGAGCAATATGTGCCGGATTTGCAATTATGGATGCCTCCATGGAAAGCGGGGAATGCCCCTGCCTTCCCTTGAGGGTTGGCCGTGATGTCTTTGACCGTTATACCTTGACCAGCTGAGATGTGGGCGACACCACAACAAATTGAGCCCAATGTGCCTCGAAACACGAGGAAAGCTAACCTCATTTAAAATGCCCGCCGAAGTCGGAAGTGCCGGCCTAGGGGTGATAAAATAAAAATTGGCACTACGCAATTACGTCCGAGTGAAATGTCTTTCGTGGTCGGAAAAGCTCTGACTAACTAGTCATCTGAATGTCCTTAACGTTCGGAACAGTTCTGACTAGCTAGTTTTCCGAATGCCCCTCGTGTCCGGAACAGCTCTGACTAGCTAGTTTTCCGAATGTCCGTCGTGCCCGGAGCACCTCTGACTATATTGTCTCCGGGCACAACGACAAGCACATGTCCGGATCGAAAACTCGCTGAGTGGATACAGTCTGCAGACTGTCTGTCTGTCTGTCATGTATAATCTATCTATCTATCTATCTATCTATCTATCTATCTATCTATCTATCTATCTATCTATCTATCTATCTATCTATCTATCTATCTATCTATCTATCTATCTATCTATCTATCTATCTATCTATCTATCTATCTGTCTGTCTATCTATCTATCTGTCTATCTATCTATCTATCTATCTATCTATCTATCTATCTATCTATCTATCTATCTATCTATCTATCTATCTATCTATCTATCTATCTATCTATCTATCTATCTATCTATCTATCTATCTATCCGGAAACTGCAGACGTTTGAATTGGAATGGCATATCTGTTGGAAACATTGGGATGCGAGGCAACCGTACATCTTCTCCTTTAAATTTCCCACTTAAAATTGTAGCTTCGATGATATTGTTCAGAGTTAGAAAATTGTTACGTATCTAAAATAGATCCATTATTTTTACGAAAACTTTGAAGATGCCTTAAAATTTTTATCACTTTGTTTATACCAGATACGACTGTGGTGCACAGAGTATATGTTCGGCCCTTTCCCGTTCCCGTTGCGGGGAAAATTGGTTCGAAAATTTTCACGTATCTGAAAATAGATCCATTATTTTTACGAAAACTTTTAAGATGCCTTAAAGTTTTTATCACTTTGTTTATACCAGATACGACTGTGGTGCACAGAGTATATGTTCGACCCTTTCCCGTTCCCGTTGCGGGGAAAACTGGTTCGAAAATTTTCACGTATCTAAAATTGATCCATTATTTTTATGAAAACTTTGAAGATTTTTTTTAGCCATCTAATGGCCTGCACATTTTTTTTTTTTTAAACATTCCGGATTCTTGAGGTTCTAAGTTTTTAATCACTTTGTTTATACCAGATACGACTGTGGTGCACAGAATATATGTTCGGCCCTTTCCCGTTCCCGTTGCGGGAAAAATGGGTTCGAAAATGTTCACGTATCTAAAATACATCCATTTTTTAACGAAAACTTTGAAGATGCCTTAAAGTGTTTATCACTTTTTTATAATGCACATGCCTGTAGATGACTTCTTTAAACATTTTATAAAACTTTAAGAAAAATACAATTATTTAAATTACATAATATAGCATTGTTACTAAAAGTAATGTCCCTTGATATAACTTTTGTTGTTAAGTCCCCTTAATTAGACGTATTTCCTTTTAATATTGATTTAATACGTAAATAACTGTTTTTAAACTAACAAACTGTGCCAGTTGACTCGGCAGGAGTGAGAAGAACATCTGTAGAAAATTTCATCTCAATCGGACGGATCGTTCAGTAACTCATAAAGGACACACAAACAAAGCCACAAACAAACATTCTCTTTTATATATATATATAGATTTTTTTTATGCATATCCTATTTACAGGACATCGCAGTCAACACCAGCATTTTACTGCTGTTGTTGATGGCTTGGCAAGTTTACGTTCAGGAGTTTGCTATTGCTTTCTGAACGATCGGCTCCCTTACCAACACGTTAAAACCCAGCGCGACGCGGTCTGCTGCCAAATCGGTCGCTGTTGTGTTTCGAACGCGGGTAAACGGGCTCGCGAATCGCGCCCACAAGCTCTTAGCCATGGAGACCAGCATTGGACACATTAGACAATACAAAATCTGAAAGTCATAATGTCATGCCAGAGACGCCGACTTTATAAAAACTTTAAGAGTGTTCCAAACAAGAACAAACGGCAACAGGTTGTCTTCTTCTTCTTCTGTGTTCATCCGGAGTCTTTTTTTTCGCATTTGATTGCGTTGTGCCTGTTTACAGCGGAGCTGCGATACTGCGACTTTAGGCCGACACCTCCGACTTCTGCGGGGGTTTGTTGACCGTGTTAACCTTCCCGATGAACAAACGGCAACAGGTTGTACATGCACGATTTCCAATGAATACATTTCTTCTTCTTCTTATAGTCCTTGTCATGTGGTGTTGGTTATCATGTTTGTCCACAGTCTTCTGTCTCTTGCAGTTGTCTCGGTAGCAGGTGCTTTAATTCACTATTTCAGTACGGTTTACGCTGCTTACGAGCACCTTTTAGTATTGATTCTCGTGCTGCCTGTAGTAAGCATTTGACGAACTCTTCAAAAGTCTTACTTACATTTCTGTCTGTTTCCAGAATTCCAACCATTATGCTTATGCGTCCTGGGACGAATGTTGCGAATTCCTTGGACTGCCAGAGTAACTAATAACGATTACCTGAAAGAGCCCAATGAAACTAGAACATTATATGCAACAATCCGGGAAGCTTAACCCGGTCAACAAATGCCCGCAGAAGTCGGAGGTGTCGGCCTAAAGGCGCAGTATCGCAGCTCCGCTGTAAACAGGCACAACGTAATCAAATGTGAAAAAAAAGACTCAAGATGAATACAAAAGAAGAAGAAGATATTCAACAATAAGAAAGCGACAAACAGCTTTCTTTGGTCATGTCATGAGAAGAGAGACATTGAAGAACATCGTGACGACTGGAAAGATCGAGGGGAAGAAAGGCAGGGACTGGCCAAGAGAAATAATGCTGGATGGATTGAGAAGATGGCATGGAGGAATATCATCAGCAGAGTTGATCCGGAGCACCAAAGACCAAGATCTGTGGAGAGATATGAACGCCTGCGCAAGCTGGCAGGGCACTTGAAGATGATGATGATGATGATGATGATGATGATGATGATGATGATGATGATGATGATGATGATGCTAATAATGATGCGATATGTGCACTTACGGAGGCCACTTCTCCTGTTTAAACAGTTCCGCCACTAGAGGGCCATTAATTTAAATTTAGTTCCATGACCTTCACAGGACGTAGCAGTAAACCACAGCATTGTTGCTGTTCGTGATTCCTGGGCAAGTTTTACGTTTAGTGGTTTGCCATTGCTTTCTGAACGACCGGCACCTATACCTGTTTCGAAAAACACCAACACCGCTGTGTTTCGAACCCGGGCAAACGGGATTACGAATCGCATTCGTAACACCTTCGCCACGGAGACGGGCCATATGGCATTACAACAACCATTACCCTGTATGGACAACAATCACCCTCGTAATGATAAGCCTGTGAGGGTAAAACCATGGGCTTTTGCCACTGACTCACTCACAGGACTATCACTGAGCCGGTGATGGACCCTACTATAACTTCTCCTTCAGGTTGAACGGGGTCGGGGTGATGGTAGAATCGAAATCGAAACCGAGAGCCAAAAGCTGATCTTTTGCTTTTTGTTGACAGGGATGATGAATCCACATGCCATGGCAATATTTTGTCACTATTGAGAGCTCATCATCAACTCTGCCCAGGACTATGGACGGTAAATTTGCTGTTTTAATAAAGAAAGCCCTAGAAAGAATGAACGGACACATGCACGCGCGCTCGCCCACACACACACACCTGTGTTCACTCACTTGTTGAAGCCTTCTAGGAAAAAGTTGTTTTGTGGCGTTATACCAATTTTACACCGCATCGTTGTCATCTGCAAACCTCTAATGCCGCAAATGTTCTTTCAAAGGTCGAAACGCCGACGGCGCCAAGTTTAGACTGTATGCTGGATGTTTCAAGACCCCAGATTTGAGAGCACTTAGTGTATAAACTGTATGCGCAACCGTATGAGGGCGGCTGTTGTCGTGTAGCAATAATACTCGTTTTGAGAGAAGTTCCGGCGTTTCGATCATATCGCGGACTTCATTTTCCACTGTATCGAGCACTAGTCACAGTTTCCTCCTTTTCCTGGAAATGTGCCAAAATAGAGCCCTTGATATCCCAAAAGATGACCATCAGGACTTTCCCAGCGCCTTCCTGGGTCTTTAATTTTTTCTTAATCGGAGACAACGGGTGTTTCTATAGCATCTTTATAACCATTTATGCACTCTCCCCTGTCTCCATACTGAACGACTATCTTCTGACTTATGAGGCTACGACCTCCAGCATGAGAATGGAGGTGGAAGCAGTCACAGCGGCTGTCCGCTGGTTAGAGGAGACAACTGCAACACACATTGTCTTCATCGCAAACTCCAAGAGTATGCTTAGTAAGGCGGAGAAAGGAATGCTACCTGTGGAATGGCTCATCTCGCTTCAGAGGTCATAGATTGTGAGAACTGTATGGTTTTTTTTTTTTGCCCTGGCCATGCGGGAGTACGGGGGAATGAACAGGCCTATAGGCTGGCAGGAAATGCACCTCTCGGTGGTAGATTACTTATGGACAAGGGAGAGGTGGTCGTGCGCCTGTGGGAAACAGATTGAGAACCCGCATGTGGAAAGGAAGATATTGCGGGGGATTGGCAGGGGTTCTGGCAGAATTTCAAAACTGAGAGGAAAGACCAGGAGAACTTTCAGTCAGATAGCGGTAGGAACGATTAGTAGTGTGACTCTTTGCTGGCTGTTGAACGAAGGGACGGAGCGTGTATGGGAATGTCCTGAGTGCAGTAATGTCAGTTCTCAGCTCAACTCAACAACTTAACTTCTGTAGATTTCACAAGATTTCACACCCCATGACCACAAATCATGAATACTACCTCGTTGTTCCTCTACAGTGCAAGTCGATAACGGGGCAGACATTTAATAATCTAAATTGCACATGCGCAAACTCTCAATCCTCACAACCCCTCCACATTGTATTGCTTAAGAGTCAGTTTGTGTCTTAAAATGAGATTTTCCGTTGTTTATACTCTGTAATGTATTTTTTAAAAGTTAATGTTACTTGTGTGTGTGTGTGTGTGTGTGTGTGTGTGTGTGTGTGCACGCGCGTGCGCGCGTGCATGTGTGCGTTCATTATTTCTAGGGCTTTGTTTATTAAAACAGCAAATTTACCGTCATAGTCCTGGGCAGAGTTGATGATGAGCTCTCAATAGTGACAAAATATTGCCATGTATAAGGCATGTGGATTCATCACCCCTGTCAGCAAAAAGCAAAAGTTCAGCTTTTGGCCCTCGATTTCGATTTCGATTCAACCATCACTCGTACCCCGTTCAACCTTGTAATATATTTTCGCAAGCCGTAACGTTGCTGTGAATATTCCCCGTAAAACAATTCGAGATTGACACCGCAACAGTGCTGATTTGTTTCCCGCTGCTAAAATCCTAAATATACGACTCATTATCGACGATTCAACCAAAAACTTGAACCGGAAAAGCCAGGATAAAAACCAGCAACAAGCGCTTCATGGCCTCATTCTGCTACCACCAACACGTAAACACTAAGGAGAAGAAGGACGACTGCGAATGCAGGAATTGTGGCCTCAAACCTCTAAGAACACAAGACAGACAATCTGGTCGAGAGAATAGAAGGACCAACGAACCGGCAGCCAGTATATTTGGAAACCAACCAAATCTAATACCTGATATCTTGTTGTTGACATGTGGTGATTTGAGCCACTCAAAAGGAATGAAAGGTAGTGTCTATAACCATATAGATCCAGACCTGACTTTGTGAATATAGCACCTTGTTGAGTGAGCACCTGCTTGAGTGATGCCCTTATAGAGTAGTGCAGAAAGCTATTCACCTGCAAGATTTTCCTCGATCCATGAAGGACAGGTAACATAGATGTTAGATTCTTGAACCTGAACGGGGAGAACTAGAGCCAATATTCTGCTCAAACCTGGAACAGATCAACACGGAGAATAAAATAACATACAGCCATTGATTGTTAGCCAGAGGGATTCATAAACCTTGAAGTGGAGAACCCAAAGTGTATAGTTCTTTATTTCAGTTACCCTCATGCCAGTCAAAGATGAACAGTACATGTAACTGACAGACAGAGATATTGTTGGTGATATAATAACCAATATATGTGGCACATAAATGATGTATAGTTATAAATAGATGTATATGCCCTTATTGAATTGAATAAGATTGTATTGTTGGAATGCAATGCTCAAAAACCAAGTTTATGTTTATTAAATCATGATACTGACGTCATGTCATTTATTGAGTGTTTTTCTTGTCGTAGTAAAATTGTTTTAATAAACACCCTAGATTAATAATTATTTAGTTGGTAGAGGAGAGACAAGGAACAACCTAAATCAGTGGTTCTCAACCTTTTTTGGCCCGTGCCCATCTTTGTCATGATATGGCTGGCAGGCGACGATCCTGATGGATTAAACGACGAAATAGATAAGTGAAGAAGTGACGGTCCTGGAATTCTAAAAGACTGCGATCGTGACTTCAAACACTGGTCGTACGTATGGGACACGGAAGCGAAGCCGAACGGAAGAATTGGTTACCGGGAAAGTTCAAAGACAAAACTCCGTATCGGACTTTGCGGAGAATCACCGGGGCCCAGGAACATCGTTTGTCTTCGAGAGTTCGGAGCTAAATCAAACAGTAATCGCGTGGAAATACGGTGAAAAGAGTCTTTTGATCTAACGGAGAAACACGAGGGAATTGGAGATCGTCTTTATTAAAGAGGGTGATCAGTACTGATGTACGGAGATCAATCAACGCGGAAAGAGAACAAAGGCTGAGGGTTGAGAACAAAACAAGTGACGTAGTCCAGCTAATAACTTTGGACTGAATTTATTGTTTTACAGGGCAGTTGAAGATTGCCTTTACAATAGGCGGGTGTGGAGTTAATTGAGTGCTGAAATCGAATATATATCACTAAGTCTAGGTTGTGTAAAGTCCACCCGCACTTTTCCTTTATGGAATTAAGTGGTATAATTCTAAAGGCAGCGAAATTGAATAGAGTC